>VMBQ01000590.1:29712-148888 GCA_007657795.1 Dreissena rostriformis | reverse complement strand
AATCAAAGCGCTGAAGGCACTGAATTTGTACGCTATTGCATAATCTTAGACGCGACTCAGTTTTCAAAATTATGTTACAGCTTTTTGTATCGCACGTTTGAAATGAACAAAACCCATTCAAATTTATAAAGAGTGTGTCTTAAAGCACGGGTCGAATTGTGGGTGCACTGTTTATCCTAATAGTTATGTTATAGAGATAACTTAGACAAAATAACGTCTCTTTTTCTTTCGCAATTGGTTCCTGCAATGGCAACCATCTTTAGAATGTTGGTTTCCTTGCTAGAGAATAACTAGCCTAGAATCATGTACATGTTGTGTTATGTGTATCTAATATTTTAATTATTTTCTTTAAATTATTGAGCAACAATTTTGCCGACATGACAAATTACATAACGTAGAAAGATGAGCCCCCTCTGTACGTTACTTATGACGTTATTTTGGTCCGTTATGACTCTTTAAGAAAAAACCTATAAAGTCATGGATAACGACATTTATTTCATTGCTGAACACTTTTTCTCACGCATAGACTCGCATAATCCCAACTGGATCGATTCCCCAATGCATCCGTATCAGCGCAACTCTTATCAATTACTGCATACTTACTTCTTTTCTCGTCGCTGTTCAATGCCAGATTATCCCGTATATTCCATTTTAAATAGTAAACTCAAGAATTTCATAAACATAAACATTCGCCTTTTTTCTTAAGTAGCATATTAATTTTTCGCATATGTGACAATTAAAAGATGTGATGAAATAATGTCCAATCGAGACGGGGTTTTCCAACTGAACACACGTATGTCGCCTGACTTGCTGTTCAATAAATACACCAACACATTTCACGTGACGTTGTACACGTCTTCAAAGTTTTCGCGCGCTTTTTACTGAGACAAAGAAACCGCAAAAATACATGAAGCACTGTTTATTTGAAGCTACAATTTGTTTATGTGGCGTTAACAATAAAATTCAGAAGCGTGTTTCGGATTACAAATTTATTTATGCCAATTTGAGAATTCGACAAAACAATTTAGTGGTATGTAATGAATTCAACTTTAAGTTATTAAAATTCTTTACGTCAAATATATGATTTAACTGTATTTTGCATGTAATGCGCAATTTCCACGAGAAGAGCAAATGTGGGATAAATTTCTTGCTCAGAAAAATTCCAGTGGTCAGGGCGGGATTCGAACCAGGGTCCTCTCGTTTACTAAGCCAGCGATCTACCATTACACCACTGTTCCGACTCAATTCTCGTCTGCATAATTTTACTGCAGGTAATGCAGGCCTACGAGTGCTGTCGCTCATGCAAAGCGTGCACTCTCATTGGCCAATATCGATTGTATACAACGACGCTCCGCCCAGCGTAGCTAATCTCATACTGGCTTGCAAAACTCGCTACATTATTTGTACGCTATCGCGTCCAAATAAAAACATATATATGTTATCATTGACCGCCATTTTCTACATATGTTACTTTAAGTCATCAATTTGGATAAGTAGTTACTGAATGTGCATTAAATACTCATACGTCAGAAATGCGCGTTTTGCCATAACACGTCGACGATAGAAACATCAATACGAACCAGTGGGAGCTTCCGGCGACGTCTCGCGCTTGATGGAGCCGGACAGGACCGCGAGACCCTGCGCCTTGGCGTGCTCGACCATGTGTAGGTGGTGATCGAACTTGCTATACACGACCTTGCCGCAGAGCTCACACTTGAAAATGTTCATTAAAGGCGATGGAATCACAGAGGAGATAGGATGTCGGCGTGTGTCGAACTCCAACATTGGCATGAGGAGAGGGGGCATGAGTTTGCCATGTTCCGCGCCATTGGACGTCCGGGTATGTTTTTCGTTAAAGTCGTTCCGACTTTGGGTTGAATTCGTTTCCGCGCGTGAAGTGTTCGACAGTGAGGTCGTTGATGAATTTGAGATGACGCTGTGCGATGTGAGATCAGCTGTAGAATTACTATTGCTTTTGGAAATAGAAGTTTTCCTCACTGATAGATCCTCAGGCATATCTGGTGCGGCCTGTTGTGGCATTGGGCCAGTTGACAGAGCCCTAGGAGGAAGAGTCGCCGAGGGCATGAACTGCGGGCCACCGGTGTAAGATGACGATGACATCGGCGTGCACGTGGCGGCGGTCGCTCTCAGCATATTCAATCGGTCCTGTAGGAAGGGCAAGGAGTCCTGTAGGAAAGGCATTTTCCTGGACAGTTCGCAGAGTTCCAGACTGCTCAGCGGGAGCCTCGGCGGAAGCGCGAATGCGGGATGGTAAGGCATTCTGTGAAGAATGTTCTCAGGGGTTGATACATGCGGGGCGTGTTGAACTCGTGGGTTACCCTGAGATTGTACCAAACTGGTGGCTGCCACCGCTTGCGAGATGGCGCTGTCGATGAGCGAAGAGATTTGGGTAGACGAGTGACTGTATATGGACTGCGAAGAAATCGGTGACGTCATCCTATTCAGAATTGATGACGTCGATGACGGCGGATGTGACGTGATCTCAGCGAGTCTGTGATCATCGGAAGTGGGTCTGCTTTGACGAGTATCACAGTGAGAGTCAGCCTGCCTTGCTGCCGCTGATGACGTGGGCAATGATGGTCCAGATACCTGAAGCAGCGGTTCAATCATCTTGGTGATTTTCACCGAGTCGGCTAACTGGGACGGGAGAAGAAATGATTTGCAGTCCGCCTGCGATACCGCGGAAGGGGCGGATTTCTGCAGATAGCCTCGTTTCAGATTGGCCAGTATCTCAATGGTCTCCAGCTCTTTCTGTTTCTCCTCATGCTCGCGGCGCTTCCGGTCCTCCTCGTGCTCGGCGTTCCGGATATCGCTGCAGACGGCGCTGAGCAGGTTCAACGTCATACTGTTCTTGGTCAAGTCCTGCGGAACGTTGTACGACTTCCGGCCACTCCCTGATCGACCTTCACCCTCGGACAGGTCGGACAGTTTAGAATGAACTTCACCCTCCGAATACAAGTACGTCCGTGCGTCCGAATCAGAGTCATTGTCATCCAACTCATTCTTGGTTTCCTGATTGTTTGCCTGGTCAAAGAGCGTCACGTTTTCCACCGTTAATGGTGTAATCACCGGTTCAACCTTTGAACTGTTATTATTCTCAATGTCGCTTTCGCGTTCTTCGTTAACTTCCGCTTCGTCTCGCCTCTTATCGTAAAAACTTCCATCCAGATTCGGCGGCCCGCCCTGGTGAAGCCTCATGTGCTGTTCGAATGTATTCCTCCTATGGAACACCTTGTTGCAGGGTTCGCACTTCATGCGGTTTTCCAGGCAGCTCGTCTTCAGGTGCCGCAACAGGCTGCAGCTCTGAGTGAACCTGTGCCGACAGATGTGACATTCGTACAAGTGCGTCTCTACCGTGTTGTGCTTAGCCATGTGCGACTTGAGAAAGATCACGTTTGGAAATTCCTCTTTGCATACTCGACACGAGGTCCGGTACACTCGAGTCTTTCTGGACTTTTTACCACTGGAAGGATTGCCATCGGATAGGACGTCGCTTTCGCTACAGCCCGATTCTGTTCGTGGTTTTCTTTTCATGGCACTTTGTATGGACATAAATACATCTTGGTTTTGCTCGTTGCCCATATTCATGTCGGATATGTTATCATAGTGTTCCCCTTGTTCGTCCACATCGTTGGTTATGAGGGGCGGGCTGAGATGTAGGTTACGCGACTGATTCATGTGCGGACCATTCGCTGGGGATAGAACAGGCGGCAAACTGGACTCCTCCGGTCGGATTTTAACAGTCAAATCAAGAGCATTGTATTTTTTATCGGAATTCATCATGTCGGCAAATTTGCTTTTAATTTTCTCTTCCCTTAACATAGAGTACGTGTCCAGCATTGTTTTCTCAAACTTTTTGTTTGCTTCAATATGTTTTGCGTCTTGTAGCGGTGGTTTAATATGCACCGCTCGATGTCGCATTAAACTGCTGCGATGGATAAACGACTTACGACAAATGTCGCAAATGTAGGGCCGCGGCAGTTTGTGGGTTAGCAGATGTTTATCGAGCGTAATCTGCCTGAAGAAGGATTTGCCGCAAAGATCACACAGAAAACAATTGTCTTTGTGAATTAAAGCGTGTAATCTGAGTTTCTGTTTGGATGTGTACGAGTTATCACACGCGTGGCAGAGGTACCGCTTCAGCAAGTCCTCCCCGATGATGACGCGTACAGGAGGGTCGTCGTATATCTCCGATACATCTAATGTAGACCTTTCTGGTTCTATCAAACTCATTGACGTTTCAAGTAAGTGTGATTTTCTTTCTTCAGTAGAGGTGGGGAGAGATTCGGTGGCCGATACAACCCGGGCCGTTTTGGCGGACGCTGTCTTTTTGTTTTTGGATGGTTTCCCACCGGAAACAAAGTCCCTAAATGCTTTTCTGTACAGTTTTCGCTCAATAAGTTTCTCACTATGAACGCGCATATGCGAGTTCAAACTTTTTTGGAATTTGAAGACCTTATTGCACACTTCACATGTAGCGTTCACTTTATTCACAAAGCCCAAGGCTTTCATTTGGTTCGCCTTGGCTTTCTTCAAAGACTGCAACATTGGATTGCGTTTATGGACCGCCATATGAAGAAGAAGATAATGACTCGAATGGAATGTTCTCGAACAAACTTCACATTTTACTTTCTTGCTTTTCTTTTTGCCTTTCCTGTTCGAATTCAGTGATTCTTGAAAACTTGTTGGAAGAGCACTGCTATAATACATTTTCTCGAAAATATTGTCATGTGTCGCAAGTCTCTTTTCCGCCATAGTATTATCGGAATCTTCCCTCTCTTCGTCATGTGCTGACATTGTCTCTTCATCATGGTAAATGTGATCTTTCATGTCATCGAGAACCATACGCACATCAGTGTCAACGTTTTCCTTCACATAATCAATACGCTTCTCCTCCTTTAGTATCTCTGTTTTTGGGCTTGTCTTTTCAAATAAAGTGGTTTCATTTGAACAAACTTCTGTTTCACATGTATTACTGCTCTCTGTACTTGTATCAATGTTTTCGTTTTTAACACAGGCGATTTCATTGTCTGGTTCTGGTATTGTTGCGGTAACATTTGGTGATTCCCGCTCCGAATTCCCTCCTAGATTTTGAACCATACATTCTATTGAGTTGTCACTTACTGTCCTGTCTACAACTTTTTTCAGTTCACCAGTACTTGTGTCTAATTCCACCTCCTCATCCGCATTAAACTGTGGGAAAGGATTTTCAACTCTTGGCGGACATGTTATTGCCTCGTCAACTTCCTGTTTAATAGCACAAACTTGCACCGGCAACTGTAATCCTATCCCAAAATTATCCTGCAAAATGTTTCGACTTTCATCAACGTGTAATTCCCGTGTTTTAGATTCGGTCGCACAACCAATTCCCATTTCAGTAGTTCTATTTTCGTGTGTCATTTTGGTTCTTTGCTTGGCCTTCTCAGATTCAATTTCCGCGACTGCGTTGCTTAAAATAGCCTGCACGATGTCTTTCTTAATCATTTCTGTGTTACCATTATTAAGACTTTTATCTGTTTTCTCATGATCTCTTTTGATTGCTTCATTGACCTTTCCTTTAACCTTTTCTTCCAAAAACTGTTTATCTTGCTCCTCATCTGATAAAATCACTACCGCGTCCACACTAGATTTAGGGGGAACATTTCTATACGTCAAGGACTGCGGGCCAGTATTTATCATTTTCTGAACGTGCAGTTCTTTCAATTGTTCTATTGATATTTCGCACACTTCGCCCGTTTCTCTCGTATGCTTCTTCAAGTGTTTGTGAAGCAGAAATATCGCCATAAATGTCTTCTTACAGGCGCGACATTCAAACGGTTTTTCTCCGCTGTGTTTACGCTGATGGACGACAAGATGATGTCGATGCAGAAACCGTCGCTGGCAGATCTGACAGCCGTACTGTCTCTCCTCGACCGTCTTATGTACAGTCATGTGTAATTTCATCGCCGCTTTAGTCTTAAAAGTCTTGGTGCACTGCGTACAAGCAAATCCATTCAGCACTTCCGGGGAAAATGTCTGAGACCCCATGACACTTCCGGGAAAGTCGTCCGGATGCTGAAGCATGTACCGCTCCCTGATTACATTATGATCCATCCCTTTTTGGATGTGGAACTTTGAGACCTTCTGATAGCCCGCGTCTGATTGGCTAACCGAGTACCCATGGTTCCTCGCGCACGATACTGATTGGCTGGCGTCCGTGACGCTCACTGTCGTATCGCTGACGCTCTGACTCTTGGTCGCCACGGGCGGGTTGTGAGGCTGCGGGGTGGTGATAGCGATGGGCTTGGGGACCCCGTGGATTATGGCCCCTGTGCTCGACGCCATGTGGGGTAGAGAGAAACCGCGAGAGGGCGCGCCGGCGAACGGCTTGATCCCGCGGTCGACCATCGGGAAACCTAGGGGTGGGAAATAAATATTCAGTTTTAGGATACTGTAATTTATAAGTAATTAAAGCTATTATAATAGTTTTAATTCGAAGCGCATGTGAACAGCTTTGAAATTGTCTTATGAGTTTGTTAGTAATTACTAGCTCATTATGCGTCGTAAACTATAAATAAATTATTTGTTTGACAGGGTTTAATCGAATGTTAGATTTTGTTAAAATTAAAGCAAGTTTGCACGTCAAGAATTGTGCCTTTATTGAAGAGGCGCTCAACTCCGTTTCCTATTAAGAACCAGTACTTGGCGCCTTTGGAAAGCTTTGGAGAACCCTCCTGGGTGTCGGTGAAAAACCAAGACAAAAGGTCGCAATTCGGGAACCATATCAACTACATTATATCGGGCAGTGTTTTAAATCATGTGGTTATTGTTTATAATGCATAAAACCAAACTTTACCTCCACTGTAAAGTGGCTGTCCATTGCGATCAACTAAGCCCGCATTCGGTTGGTTGGAATTCAACGCCGCTTGTAACAAGCTATATGAGACGATTGGTGACCTCGACGATCCAATCGACGGTGGCGTTTTTGACGACCCTAGTGATTGGTGGGGCGAATAGATTCTCTGATTTGATTGGATGAGGCTTCTATTGCCGCCTGGCTTACTCAAATCGAGCGCTTCATTCTGGTCCTGCAACCAACATCATACATAAGCTCTTACACCTGATCAACATTTCACAAATGTATGTATCCCTAAGATATTTAGTTGAAACCTTTTTATTTCTGCTCGATAGCATCGAAAGCCTAAGGCTTATTAAAACGCTATCGAGTCCGTTTCCTGGGTAGAACCAGAACGTGGTGTCTTTGTGGGCTCTAAAGAACGCTCACACAGTAGGGATTGAATCCGTGACTTCCTGGTCGCTAGGCGGACACCATAGCCACTACGCCACGGCGACCTTTATTAGTTTTAACCTATTAATTTAAGCTCGATTGCATCGAAAGCCTTAGGCTTATTTAAACGCCCTCGAGTCCGTTTCCTGGGACTAGAACCAGTACTTGGTGTGGTGTCTTCGGAGGAGATCAAAGGAGACCTTTATTAGATATTTACAGGATCAATTCTTGAAGAAACAAAGTTTGAAAACATGTAGACGCATTTTGAAAAACAATTGACATACTGTATATCCTATACCAAATGGTATAATAAACGTCATTGTGCTTACTTGGCTGCGACTATATCCGGACAAATCTAACGCCGCGTCCTGTGCACCACCCCACTTCCGGTCAGTCTCCATGACAAAATCCGGTCTCCCCATGCGACCGGAAAGGTCATTGACGTCATGACGGGAAAGTTCCGGGGTGCCCGGATGAGAGCGAGCGTCTCCGAGGCCGGAAATGGAGGCTGGGGGAGTGAACGGCGAGTGGCTGTAGTATTGGTACTTCTTCATAATATGCGGCCGGGTTGGGTCACTTGGCCATCAAGTTATCATTGACCTGCAACTAAATATAATATCACTTTTATGTTTGCACGAAACTCTGAAAGTAAGACAAATCCATAGTTTTACTTAATCATGCGTTAAAAAATGGCACATGACATACTTCAAACGCAGATGGCGGTTAAAGTTGAACGCAATCATATACATGTTTATTCTTTGAATGTGTCATATACTTCCGTTAATTGTTAGCATACAGACTTCCAACAAAACAGGATGATATTGCACAAGTGCCACTACGGAAACTGGTATGACTAGCCCAATATAGACCACGATCGTTTAAATCAACGACCCGCGTTATGCGAAAATGGTTCTTATGACAACATATGATTCGAGTCGCGTCGTGCGAAAATGGGTCTTGGGCCATATGCGGTCTGTTAAGCTCGAGACCAACGTGCGCATTCGCGAAGTTTGGTCATGAACTAGCCTGTCCGCTATGAAGTCACACAATGTTCCGTGGTCAAATGAACGGACAGAGTAGCTACAGCGAATGCGCAGACTGGTCTGGAGCTACACTGGCCGCATATGGCATAAGACCCATTTTTACATGATGCGGCTCAAATTGCGAGCAAGTTACCGTACACGTTTTTAAACGTTATCAATAATTTACGTTAAATTTTAAACAAATACGGCGGATTATAGTACATTTACATCTGTCCTTGATGTCTGCAATAACATCAATAAACACGTGTTTACAAGTTGTCTGCTATAATATAGATACTCATATATACGCGGAACCGTAGCTTTAAAGACCTATTAAATACTTCAGGTAAACGTTTTTTCGATTAGCCCGTTCTTTTCGGTCTGGGTTATTCTATATACCGGTGCGATCAATACGTACTAGCCAGATAGACGGTCGAGATCTGATCGTCTGGGAGTAAAGTCTAGCGCGCGGAAAATTGATTTGCAAAGGGTTTGAATGCTTTTCATGAAAAAGTCGTTTCTTCTTAACCAACGTGCAATCATTTTTGTTTAAGTTCATAGTGTAACTTAACAAAGGACTCAGGTATTTTGTTTATTAAATTGTAACAGGTTTACTTTATAGTCTAATATGATTGAATTTGTTAGATTTTGCGACTTGCGTTTTCGTGCAAGAAGATCGTTAACAGAGCACGGAATACCGGTGTTACATTCGCATGTCACGTATAGACGGTAATGGGTGTAGTTCAGATTTCCCAAAAGAAAACTGTGCTGCTGTCATAACTTGGACGATGACCTTTATGTTTATATAGCAAAGATAAGTATAGACACACAAAAAACAATATTGAGCTGCATGCGTACATAGGAAAGATAAGTTTAGACAAGAGCCAATTTTGAGCTACTATTGAACCTTATCCCTTTGCATGCTGGGAAATTTGTCGTCTGCTAAAATGTTGTCTGCTAAATTTCTAAAATTAGCATTTTCTTCGATTTTTTTCCAAAGAATACTATCAGAATAGAAAACAGTTTGGATCCTGATGAGACGCCACGTTCTGTGGCGTCTCATCTGGATCCAAACTGTTTGCAAAGGCCTTCAAAATCCGGTTCCAGCGCTCAAAGGGTTATACGTGTAACTCCAGACAATACTTCGAATATGAGATACAAACGGTCATTAAGACTAGAATGGTTTTTCACCGTCTAAAAATATTTCGATGAAGTAAAACGAGCGTAGTGCGAACATGGTTTCTTTGCTATATACGATCAGCGTAGCCCCAGACCAGACTGCGCATTCGCAAGAGCCCGTAAATCTTGCTGATGCGCATGATGGTCTGTAGCTATGAAGACCGCATATGACATAAGAACCATTTTCGCACGAAGCGGCTCGTATCAGATTTTGTATGTCACCCTATAGCTTTCAATATTAAAGCTGGCGCTTATCGCATAACTCAGGTTTCGGTGTATTTACAGTTCAGGTTTACAGCAGCAAGCCGGTATTAAAATCAGTGACCACAAATAATATATCCATGACTCATTGAGCTATGAATGGTCGCTGAGAGTGGCTCGCATGAGTGCATTTAAATCGCTATAATTTAAGTAGCAGTCAAGCATTGCCATCCCCGGTCCAAGGTGAGTCAAATATAAAGGTCTATTGACATTTTGTAAATTAATACCTGCTATCACTGGTGTCACTTCCGTTTGAGGTCTTTATTTATGTGTGTCGTGTTCTGAGAAAACTGGGCAAAATGCTTGTGCGTAAATTGTCATCCCAAATTAGCCTGTGCAATCCGCACAGGCTAATCAGGGACGACAATTTCCGCTTTTATGGAATTTTTCGTTTAAATGATGTCTCTTCTTAGCGAAAATCCAGTTTAGGCGGAAAGTGTCGTCCCGGATTAGCCTGTGCGGACTGCACAGGCTAATCTGGGATGACACTTTACGCACAAGCATTTTGCCCAGTTTTCTCAGAACACCCCACAATTAACGTACAGAACCGTTACAAGAATTCACTGTATTGTGTCATGGACTTTTCAAAAATAATTATCTGAATTAAAAAAAAAATCTAATTTAAAAATACTTTGTTTTCATTAAAACTCGAGCCGTTTATGTTTCAAGCTTTAAACATCAAAGAAAAAGCACGTTTGCAGCACAACAAGGCTTAGATGATTTGTGTCCCAATATGCGAGAGCATTTATGAGTTTTCATTAAGGAACTGGAAGCGTTGAACATCGGTGGAAAAATGTACAGCCGACGCGAAAAAGCTCCGTATCCCAATGATATCGATCCGTCGAGCAACCGTTGACAAAGTTTGTTATTCCTCCGTTCGACTTATCTACAGATAACATGGCCAGTTTACCTGAGCAAATATCGGCAAAACTGAAATCAGCGACAAGCTTATTGGTACCCGTTGAATAAACGTGATAATGTTAACTCGCGGGTGAACATTGTGTTCAGTGTAAAATGATAGGAGCTATCGGATTTCATTGGCAATAATGTCGATGTATGGTGGGTAACTACCAAGAAAAGATTAGAATAGTTCTTCAACTGAGAGCGCGATGGGAATTACCCGGGGGTTCAAAGTAAGAAACCATAAAGTCGTGTAAACTATGTATGGCTTTGTTCTCAATATCTTCTTACGGGACATGCACATGTATTAGACTGATATATCGTTATTCTGGAGTTCACACGATGCGTTTGTACCGGTTGTATGACTTAAGAATAATGACTCTCACGTTTTAATTAACTATTTCTCCTATTCACTTTATGACTGCACCATGTTAATGACGATATATCAGGCATTAAAGGAGATATATTTAAGCTACCACCTCTGTATTCAGGAAATAAAATCATACGGACCGTACTGCCGGTCAGTATGAATATTACTGTAAAAAGCTTTACTTGTTCTTTAAATTATAAGATAAATAGTACTTTTTTATTTTAATAGATAGTGAAGTTTCAACGAATTCGGACTCGCATTAAAATGAGGACCGCGTTATAAACACGTCTTTAGTTTACCAGTCACATGCTATATTCTTAAGCGTCCGTAAAATTCACTCGACCGTTATGGACATGTACACTTAATTGTATACGTCGAGTCATTCGTTAGTCCCTCGAGCACAACACGAGTTCGGAACCAGCTGCGTCTAAGCCCCTTTAGCCAGCCAGGTATTGCATGTAATGAATTCATGGGCACGACTGGCTCTATACATGAAGTAGCCGCATATCTGCATTGGATTGCGGAACGCGACGCGTTACGTCACGGTCTAGAAAGCGTGAATCGCGCTTTAAAGTAATTCCGTATGAAGTATGAGGAATTTCACTAAATGCTCTTACTAACACCCTTTGAAGGTCCACGGTGAAGCGGAGCGCAGTCTACGTAGATTGTAATACGTATTTATAACTGAAATACCTACTCAAATGATAATGAATAGTACCTCGTTTCTGCGAGGTCATATTGCTCAGGGTTATATACGGTAACATTTTGAGCGCAGTTGAGCACGCTCGTTCTTTCAATGCGAGACCTTCCAACAGACAAGCAATACCCCCCCNCCCCCCCCCGCCCCCAGTCGGTACTATTATGGTTGCATGCATACTACCGCATTCTTCTTTTTCGCGGAATCGCGCATTCCCGTTGCGTAAGAGCTCACGGAAAATCTCAAGAACGCATGAAATTAAATTCGATTAAAGGAAGAATTAACAGTTAACAACACAACTTTTCCTTCTGAAATTCGACAAACAAGAAACATACATGGAAACACGTGCGCCTACCTTTAGTTGAGGTGCGACCCGCCAGAACAAATATATCCGGTTTTAAACCAAAGGTTATATTCACAAAGTAATCCGGTTTCACAAAATGTGTTTATATTAGACCAGCAATTTGAATACTTCAAAATCCCACAATTTCACGCTAGGATAGCTAAAGTAGAACTGAACCTTAGCACAGACTGAATTCAAACCATGAAGTAATCTATTTCCATGCAATAACTACTATCGCTTTATATACAGTTGAAACTTAAAACGAAACAAAAATAAAAGCATGGTCTATAACAGTTATGAGCCGAAAATAAAGTTTCATACTGCGGCTAACTTATTATCCGTGGATCAAGTTTAGTATAATGTTTAAAACCAGTTAAACATTCTTCGTTAAACGCGGATTCTATTGCTCACGCTATACCACAGTAGTATGTTAGCTGTATAGCGTGGTATACAAAGAGCGCCATGTATAATCGATATAAATACACCTCCGCGCGTCATACCGGATTATCGATCGCTTTTGCTATACAACTCTACAAAGCCCGCGCGCTCGGCGTATAGTAGTGGTGGGGAAATAATGATTTTCAATACTAGAACGTAATAGCGCGCACAATGGACAATGTTCATGCTTCTGATAGTTGGAAATCGCAAGTCAGACCAATTTATCCGCGGCGTTATGTTCTGTCTACAAGGAACATTCGCAGGTGACGCGGTGAGTAAGTAGACACGTAACATTGATTAGCTTTTACCGCACTTTATCAAATGATTCATGTTGCTCCAATAATGAATCAGAATGTGCTCAATCTTCGAGCTACAGATTTGCAACTCTGGGTTAAATATTACAGGGAAACAAACAGAAATAACACATTATTATAAATCCCTTGAAAATCAAAAGAGAAGCGAAAGATAAATCATAATTATTATGAAATACATTTTTTGTACTGTTTTGCCATGCATATTCAGCCTATGTTACCGTCTAAACAGTAATAACCTTCATATAAGCACCAATTCATGCAAATGCATGTAAATGACATGTTCATACTTTCCTTATCGAAGAAGTCAATACAGTTCATGGTCTATGTCTTGTTAAAAGATAAGCGTGACAACGCCAGTAAGGGTCAACTTGACTTGAATAATCAAATAATGAGCCGCGTTCTGGGAAACTGAGCTTAATGCATGTGCGAAGATTGTCGTCCCAGATTAGCCAGTGTAGTCAGCACTGGCTAATCAGGAACGACACTTTCCGGTTTTATGATTTTTTTCGTTTAAAGGAGGTCTTTTCAAAACGAAAATCCATTTTCTCCCTAATAAGACTGCGCGGACTACACAGGCTTATCTGAGGCAAAAGGTTACGCACAAGAATTAAACCCAGTTTTCCCATGACGAGGCTCAAATAGACACCACCAGACACAACAGTAACGATTTTCCGAATGTTCGCATCTGAGCACGTAATTGCACGTGCGCATGAGTCACGGAGCGCGCCATTCACAGACGGAGGATGGAGGCAGATCCCGCTCGATAACACGCAACCATCAAGCGCCGTTAATGCAGACAAAATGCGCCTCGCCGACCCCGATTGTCAGTCACTCCGCAGCGGAGTCTATAGAAAACGGCCTCCAGGAAATCAATGTGCAGGGGATCAATATGAGTTCCGGAACTCGCTTGAAAGGACTGCAATGTTGTTTCCGCTCAGACGCAGAGATTCAAAAAGGACATATGATTTGTCTATCTTTCTTCGTTTCTATATCAAGATAATGTACGGCGTGATTGAGGATGCGATAAAAGGCGACACACCATTGAAAATCTGGGGCAGGCCGAATAGGTCAGTAAGAATATGAAATGGTGACTTTTTTCGGGCCCGCGATTCATTTCCAACGTGAGAACTAATAATAAAGAAGTAAATTGATAAGGGAAATGCGCAACATCCAGATAAATGCTAAGATTTCGCACCAAAGTAACTTGTGATTAAAAATTACAATGCTTTACTTAAATAATGACTATATAAATGATGATGATGGTGGTGATGATGATGGTGATGATGCAGCTGATGATGATGGTGTTGATGGTCGTTATAGTGATAAGGATGATCATAATGATTGCGATGATGATGAAAACTGCAAGATGAACATGTACTCTTGAATGCCTGCTTAATTTCTGCAGACTGCTCATTAAACCTCCATCGCACGTTACACGCATGTTCTTAACATGTACGGTCACTGCACATCTTATCAAACATCCGGGTTGAACATTGCTTGCTCAAGTTGCTAAGTACAAAACCTGTGCAATGCCGTCACACCCCTTCCATCCTTACTTAAACATCGCCATATGTTCGTTCCCGAAGAATTCCATTTAAAATGGCAGTGAGGAATACTGAGAAAACGTTATAATTGTACAGCATAATAGTACAGTACACGTGGACAGTGATTCGTTTAACGTAAAGCTGTCTTTCAGTTTTGTACATGCAATTGGTAACTTGCCTTAAACAAACCTAATCATGTTTCTTTAGTTTTATTATTCGTATGTTAATTGTAGATATATATTCTCAATGCCTTAGTGTTGTTGTCTGCCATAAAACATTAAATTGGATGTGGAAGATTTATAATTTAACATGAATGCTGTACAATATCCTCATCTAATGTTAGTCATTGATTAAATGTCCATGGGATTATGACCATCGAAAATCCTTTAACCGCCACTGGAATCCATACTACATGAACATCGCGTCAATATTAAAGTTGCTAGGACATGGTCGCGTGAGTGTATAAGTGTTTAATATAATGTTGAAACTGCTGTCAAATTTAAAGTGCTCTGCTTCTCGTTAGATGCGTGAGGACTGACAAAGTCATACCTGTTATTTGTAGGTAATACTACACTGCACGACAGTCAATGAACATTTAAGCGGAGTTGTTTAGCTGTAGAAACCATTGTGCGCGTTCAAGTATACGTTCTTTCAGGTGTGTGTCTATAAAGTCTGCACGAGCCACAAAGTAGCAGCTTTAAATAGGATTCCACATTCCTATTGGTCATATTAGCTACCTTAGCAAACGGGTGTATCGTAAGTTCTGGTCGTTTCTAATACAGCATATTGATACTTAAAGATTAAATATCAATAGTACTGATAACGGTTCAATGAACCTAGCTATGCTTAATGGTCGATACAAACAAATCGATAATGGTAATCGATACGCCAAAGCACTGCGAGTCAATATTAATTTTGGAATGTTTTGTTAAAGATGTTTTGAAAATAATGCTTTAAAATGTAATAGATCTATATCCATTTAAAAGACTTAAAAACTACAACGTAACAAAATTACAGTTTTATCACAGTTTAATTTATGGATGACAAGACATGTGATAAACAGCTAACATCGTTTAATTACAGCATTAGAACGTGTACTAACTACTTATACTTCATACATGTCATCACAATATACGAAATGTACAGTGTATGTACACGCAAATCGCCTGGTTCGTTTTGGCAGTCAGCCAAGACACTTTTATCTCGACGAAGCGAGTGTGTATTAGCGGTGTTTCCGACGTCTGAAAGGCCCAAGTGGATTACAATTGAGAGCAAAACTGGAGAGTTTATCTTGATGCGTCATGCAAATCAAGTGAAAAATATCTTCCGTTTTAATTGTTAACAAACAAAGACACAATTGAACTTTGAACAAAACTATTTTAAACAACGACTTTCGAAACGTGTGTAGACTGCTTGCTACATTGTATGATTTCATTTTAACCATCCCCGTTTTGCTCAGTTGTTCGAACCATTTAATTAACTAACCGCACATTCTAATTGTACTTCATTGTTCGATATTTATATGAATGTAAAGTACGAGCATTCATTTTATAGAATAACAAGAAACACAACAAAGAACGATCTAGATTTACATGAAATCACCAGCGTGTATCCGGTATGCTACTTCACACGTTCTAGGAAACAGTTGTCCCTGACCGACATATACATTGCATAACTCGGACAATTTGAAAACAAAGTAAAACAATTCCTAAAGAATCCGCGCACTTAAAATTAAGTAGAAAATCACGAGGTTTAATTCAGATCTACAAAGTAACAATACTGAACACGTGAGTCTCATTGTACAGATTCCATACATATAATATCTAGCCTACAATATGTCTCTAGACGGCTGTGCTGTGAAAACTATGTAGATAATCTGTAACATTACACTGTTAAGCAGCAATTTAAAGTAGTTTGAACTAAATAACAAAAGACAATACTATAAATACAAAATTGATAACTTACCTCGAATACACTTCAATCCACATACACTACTAGATCTAGTGTAACTGTCTTTACTAAAAAACAACTCGAATTTTTCACTTCGTTTCAATACACACGTGTTCACCAGTTTTCACTGACTAAAAACTGCAGACAAATATCTCCTTTAAAGATTCCAAACGATGTTTATTCACAAAGCAACCTTAAATTTGTCTGACGCTATATAAACGCGCAAGTTGCTAGCTGTTAAGTCCACCGAAATATTGTATATTGGACGATTCACTAACTATCTAGGTCAACGCTTTATCTTCGTTGTTCCCCATACATGAATGGTCTAAAAATAGAACGCATACATACAACCTCGATCTACCTGTTGTGTTTGACGCGGAAACAAGAGTAGGTTTAATAGCCAGGCGGCAGGTTTTCATTGTGTTATTAGTTCTTTGTTATGCGTGTTTACAATGTTGGCATTTGCTAACTGTAGGGCAGTTTTTTGGAGTCACCACAACAGCTACATTTTTCTTTCTTTAAACGCGAAATTACCCATTTTGGATTACTGTAGACGAGTCCATCTGTATAGCCTGAGCGGTTTTTGCAATGCGAGGGTCGTTCGATCGATTATTGAGAAAACGAGGGCTGACTTATTAGTAACCAAGCGTATTTACGTACACTGGGAAAGTATACTTTGGTTTGAATCTTACAATAAAGTCAAGTAATATTTATTAAGAGTTCACTTGTATGCGTAAAGTTTATTCTGATAATTTGTATTTATAATAGGATTTATAATAACAAGGAAGTTGGAGCTGCCTAATTTCCAATGTTGGTTGTACTTTGCAACTTTTGTTTTCAGCAAAGATCTATTAATATAGTATATTAATAGATCTTTGTTTCAGACACATTAAACTGCAGAGGTATTGAAAGACACACAAGGTTACCGGGTGCTATCAATTAGAAATCGAAAAATAAAATACTCGTTTGAAATTGATAGCGTTTTTGAGAACTCAACAGAAATATATCGATCAATAATATATAGAAACCGATAAAAACGCACGTACATTTCATAGTCTTCTTTGCAGCATGCGCTCGGCGATAAGTAAACAATATTCGGGAATATCCATGTTCCTATCTCCTCCATACATTCCATATATTTATGTAATAAAACTAAAAAAATCCATTTCTGGTTTAAATAAAAAGAATTTGAAAATCCGCACACTTGCAGGTTTGTGCAAAATAAATAGTTGTACATTAGAAATCGCAACCACCATCCAACACGTCTTCGACATAGGATTGAATCAGCTACTTTGTATCAGAACTTAGTAACTTCGTTCTGTGTCCTTTTTACTATTTACTTCAAATGCTATATTAAAAATTCAGTGCATGCAAATTGATTATAATCAGAGTTTGAAGTAAAAATGCAAGACACTGTCGCTGTAAACAAGATTTAATTACTATTCTAAAACCATTAAACAACAATGTAAAATATGAACTAACACGACCTAGTTCAAGGCAGCATATAGTGGGCTCACCAATAACTGCCAATCTGGGACGATACTTTACGCACATTCATTAAGGCCTGTTTTCTCAGAGCGCGGCTCATATCTTAACTCACTCTGTTATTTTAAATGTTGTACGCCCTCAAAGTTTTTTTTCTGCCATTATGTTATACGCATTTAAAACTATACAGACAAAGTAGTTTTAACTGCGCTAGCGATTTTATGTTACCTATCATATACGGTAAACTAATATAAAATGCATGTTTGTGTATATTTATATAGATGTTGATCGGCTAAGTGTAAGAAGAAAAAATATCGCTATGGTAACAGTGGACACAACGCGTTTGAAATATAAAATATCATCGTCATTGGAGCTTTACCTCTTTTTCAGAACTTCATCTTTTAAAAACATTTTGGCAGAATTTTATCGGATACAACGTTAAGTTAACATGTAGCAAACTGTAGATGTGAGATAACTATTCGTGTAACGAATTTCAACAAAATAGCAAACCTAAATTCGGGTGTCCACGGAGCATACTTTTTACGCGAAGATTTTAATTCAATTTCGCACAACTTTTTTTACATGAAGCCGAAACCCGACACCGTTTTATATTAAACGGTATAGGCGTTAATTAAATAGTTTAAATAGTGGCTTTCCACACATATATTATAGCGTCTATGTATACTTATGAAGTTTTTCATCATGCACGAGTATATCAGTGTCGCGTCTTTCCTTGCTGCAAGCATAGCACACTTTTTATGCAATAACTACCGGTAAATTGACTGAAGTTTCTAGAGATTTCATTGCAAAATCAGTCGTGGCACTTAAAAATCGACGCATCTTCACAATTTTTGCGAAGACTCATTTTTGAACGTATTTTAAAATTCCGTCATGTGGGACCAAAACATAAACTTTTAAATAATAAGCCCGATTAAAATGATCTGGGGACGACAGTTTCCGAATAATGGCGTGAATGGACCCCACAATTTAAATAACGCAAAGATCGCATGGAGTTGTGGGACAAATTATTATGTTAATATTTTATTTCTGATGAAAACGAACTTACATTCTTAACAATATGAGAGAGTATTGTTTCAAACAGGGACAGTCACGGTGAACATGGTGAGCCCAGTTTTGGGATAACTGGGCTTAATGCATGAGCGTAAATTGTCGTCTCAGATCAGTCTGTACAGTCCGCACCGGCTAATATGGGACGACACTTTCCGTGCTTTACTGGATTTTTTCGTTTAATGAACGTCTCTTCTTAACAAAAAGCCTGTGCGGGCTGCATGGTTAACCTTTTGCATGCTGGGTAATTTGTCTTCTGCTAAAATGTCGTCTGCTCAATTTCTAAAATTAGCATTTTCATCGTTTTTTTTCAAAGAATACTATCAGAATAGCAAACATTTTGGATCCTGATGAGACGCCACGTTCTGTGGCGTCTCATCTGGATCCAAACTGTTTGCAAAAACCTTCAAAATCCGGTTCCAGCACTCAAAGGGTTAAGAAGCAGTATATTGTATAGGGACCTTATCCCAAACATTCATAGTAAACGTTCAATGACTGAATTTATCTGAAATGATAAAATTCTAAACGTCGAAGATCATTCTATTATGAGTTTTTTTTTCATCTAGAAAGTAAGATTATGAAAATGTAGTTACCTATCATTCATTTCATATACATGTACATACTGAAACAAACAATATCAATAATTAAACTAATATATGCCTCAATTTGAGAAGATTTTCCTTAGGTTCACCACGGACTCTAGATGTACCCTCCTGGGTTCACATAGTCACAGATTTGTAATTGTGAGTTTATATAGACTTTACGCCTAAAGATCTTAATAAAGTTATTTGATATAAGTAAAGTAAGCAAATCTTACTAAAACAAAACACCTTACATACATGTTAGCTAATAGGATTAAACTTTTCTGATTAAAACTAAAATGAGTTACACATACATACTGTTAGTGTAGTGTTAAAATTAACTCATGTGGTTAAATAATATATTTTGAATCAAAATTATGATGATATACTGATATAGAACTGAACTGAAAAATGCTTAAAAACGTACAGCACATATATACATATTTGTAATGAAATACAATCACATAAAACCATCCATCGTGTTTTCAATTCCAGATTTTTTTTGAGATTTCAAAAACTTGGTTTCACTTTAATTTTTACTTTTTTAACCTTAAAGTAACCAAATTACTACTAGAGAAATTCTTCGAATTATAACTATGCATATTCTGTTATAACGTGTGTAGATAATCAATTGAGTGACCAAAAATTGACTTTTTAACATAAATTGATGAATTTCTCAGTAAAGAAATTGAGAATGTTGAATAATTGAAAACGACTAAACCATAAAAATTATCCACATACATGAACATATTAAAATGTATGAATGATTCACAACACGATGTTCTGAAAACCATTAGCAAAACATTTATCAAAACAAAAAAAGTACACATAGACCTGTTTTATGATACATAACTGTTTATCTATGTGTTCTAAGGCACATTGAATCATACAAAAATAGATTATATTTTTAGTTGTAAATGTTGCAACTTTAACTACAACAACAAGATAAATGAATAAAACGCATAGAGCAATAATCTCACTTTTAGTACAATTAACTGAAAATTAAGGACTTTTACCATGCTTATGTACATTCCATAAGTCAGTATTAGATTCCAAAAATAGAATTACAGGTTAATTAAAGGGTAATTATTTGTTGTATTTGACAATTGTGTAAATAAACAAACAAAAAAATCACAAGAAACAAAGAAAAATCATACATGAAATACTATATTAATGAAGCTATTTATGTAAGAAAATTATAAACTAAATAACAAAAAAACGTGATAAAATTTACATTAACGTTTCATACATATTCCATTAAAGTGAATCTACAAATACTATAATTTTCTTGCATGACAGAAATGGAATTATTCTCATCCATGGTAAATCCCACTCTCCAAATATTGCATAAGTTGCAACCCTTCAAACTCCTGTTGTTCTTACAAAGGTGCATAGTTTCCTATTTCATTCAATGATCACAATTGTTTTGTCAGTCATCCTTGCTTTAAGAATCAAATTTATAATCTATTTTTTTTTTTTTATTATTTCTTATGAAACACAATTTAAACTGTATTTTTTGGCATATCATAATAAGCATGTAGCACCAATTTAACACAGTTGGTATTTAATGCATACAAGCAAAATTTCTATGATCTCTGTTTTGAAATCTGCAAGTGGTGTAAAATATACACAAATACATGTATGTTAAAGCACTCATTTCAACCGGAAGGTCACAGGATATGTAACAAATGGTTTAACAACAAAACTTGAATGTCAAATAAAGGAAAAACATGCTCATCTTTACAAAATATTGTTCCAGACTCAAACAAATATAGATGTTTTAACAGATGGTAATTTTGGTATAATTTTGGTACGATAACTCATTTTAATGTGAATATTTTATAAAAGCTTCAAAATTATCTCACTATAATAGTTCCTTCTATACTACTATGTTGGTCATATGTTAAAATATATTTTTTAATATAAATGTAGGTCTCCAATGAATCAAAAGAAATTCAAAATAGTTGCAACTAAAAAGTATCTGTTCATTTCCAGTTAACAAACATATACACCAAACAACAAAGAACTTTATGAACAAAAAAAGAAACAAAAATCTTAAAAATAATTAAACAGCAACAAGTTTCGGTAGCAATAAACCCCGGTGGCAAAAATGCAGGGAGACAACTCTGCTTTAGGCATCATCAAATCTTGAGTAGGGGTTGTCTTCCTTCACAAGACCTGAAATAGAACAGCAAGTTACAAGAATTTGAGATAAATAAGAATATGAGCCTCGCACTGGGAAAATGGGGTTTAATGCATGTGCATAAAGTGTTGTCCCAGATAAGTCTGTGGAGTCCGCAGAGGCTAATCAGGGACGACACTTTCCGCTTTTATGGCATATTTTGTTTAAAGGAAGTCTCTTCTCAGCAAAAATCCAGTTAAAGCGAAAAATGTAGTCCCTGATTAGCCTGTGCGAACTGCACAGGTTAATCCGGGACGACACTTGACACACATGCATTAAGTCCCGATTTCCAGAGTTAGGCTAATATATAAACATAAGAGGTTTATTCCAGAGAAATACCAAATGATATGATAAAATGTTTAAGGAGAAGGGTACACATGTTTTAATACACATGCGTAAGAACTCAAAATGATCATTAAGATGTATTACTCGAAATAAAAAAATATATACATGTAATAATATTTTTTTTAATTTCTTAAATTCCATCATAATTCATATTATTAGCTAAAGCCTCATTTTATTTCTCAAAAAACGTTGAAAAGTTCAATTCTGAGCACAATGGAAACAAATACTATTTTGAAATTATTGACACAATTGAAGATTCACATGAAAATAACAGTTTATATCAAGGTATACAATTGTTTGGTTGGTTGTTTCATGCATAAAACATGTTGAAATATGAGCCAAGTGATCTTATAAGTGTACATGTGTTTTGCATTGATATATTTATGGTTTGATAGTCCTGCATTCTAGCAACTGAGCTAATCAGGCATGGATGTTCGATCTCAAAAGGACCAGGGAAGGAAATTAGCGGGTGCCTTATTGCTCATAAAATTTAGATTTTCTGAGAAGAATTGCTTGTTCTCTGCATAAGAAGTATCAAAATAGTGAGATTCTCACTGATAGAGTAACCATGTAAGACATTATTATATAACTGATCAATACTTTATGACATAATTTAATGAGCTACTCTAGAACATAAAAACTATAAAATACGACAGAACATAAAAAAAAATGAACAATTAAAATAATGTCAAGAATATGTGAGCATAAAAAGGGTTAAGGGTGAAACTCTTGTATCTCATATTGGAATGTTAAGAAGATACAACAGTTACACCTCCAACGTGCACATAACTCCTTTTGAAATGCTTTTCAAGGGTTAACAGGGTCCATTTCAATACAGATCGTAATAGAGACAGAAGTTAAGATTTGTCTTACGATATTTGTGTATTCAGTTCTCAGTATCCATAGGTGATATACCTACATAAATTGTGTTTAGAAGTATTGAATTTGTCATTTTCTAAAATAATATCTCATTTTTTCTGATATACATTTATTTAAGATATGAGGATTTTTTTTCTGTATGAATAATACTTGTTACCATGACATATATTATTATTATAATTTGTATCACTATTATAATTATTATTATTATAAATTGTTGATAAAACAATCAAATCTGGGTTGAATATTTCTTTAAAATATATCATATTTAATTTTTTATACTTCAATCATTATGAAAAGTAAAAGTGTATCTAAAAATGATTGGAAAATGATATTCCACAAACCCATGAAAGTAACATAAACATTTGTGCAATAAAGCAGAGTGAACAACATGGTTAATATACCTCCTGTGCCAAGTCCTTGGTTAATAAAAAACAACACATACTATGATTAAAACCAGGTTTGCATACATGTATAAACATTTATTTACAGCATTCAAAGCCACCAACGACAATGCTTATTGAACAGTTTTTTCAGTTGTCAATTCTGAAAACTTTTTTATCTCCCGCCAAAGTTGCCATAGAAATGGCGTTGTCCATCCGTCAGTCCGTCACAAAATTTTCAGGGCTATATATCTCAGAAACTTCATAAGATATCAACATGAAACTTCATGGGTGTATAGATTTCAATGAGGAGAAGTGCCACGCACAAGAACCATAAACCTACAATTTTTAAATAAGAGTTATTGCCCTTTGTTTTTGTATGATGAAACTTTTCAGGGCTATATCTCAGATACCATTCAAGATTTCAAAATGAAATTTCATTGGTGTAATGATATCAATTAGGAGAAGTGCCATGTTTTAGAACCATAACCCTTCACTTTCTTACATAAGAGTTATTGCTCTTCCTTGTTTTTGTATGATGTAACCTTTCAGGACTATATCTCAAATATGCTACACGATTTCAACATGAAACTTTATGGGTTTATAGATTTAAATGAGTAGAAGTGCAATGCATACACATAATTAAACCCTACACTAAATAATTTTTTAGGATTATACCGTAAATCAAGGGGTTTGCACCCATCAATAAACAAAATTTATATGGCCGAGGATATCATTTCAACGAATTTGCTTGTTTTTAATTTTGTTACTGGTTTTATTCATTTCATTAAGCTATCCAAAATACATTTTCATGTTTACACTACTCAAAGCAGCAACCAGATTTGTTGGGTACAGAAGAATTGTATGGTGTTAAATTCAACACATTGAAGGAGATATTTATCTGCAGTGCAGGTGGAAAGTGTTTGTCCTTGATTAGCCTGTGTGGACTGCACAGGCTAATCTGGGACAACACTTAAGGCACATGCATTAACCCTTTGAGCGCTGGAACCGGATTTTGAAGGCCTTTGCAAACAGTTTGGATCCAGATGAGACGCCACAGAACGTGGCGTCTCATCAGGATCCAAACTGTTTGCTATTCTGATAGTATTCTTTGAAAAAAAATCGAAGAAAATGCTAATTTTAGAAATTTAGCAGACAACATTTTAGCAGACGACAAATTTCCCAGCAGGCAAAGGGTTAAATCCAATTTTCCCTGAATGAGGCTAACACTGAAAGAAACCTACCATATTTCTTCCTAATCTCGTCAGTCTTGGCCTTTCTTTCTTCACGTCTGTAAAACAGAAACATAACATAGTCTTTACCACTCAGATCCGCACTTAGACGTGTTTGTAGTCACGTAGAAAATAAAATTAAATTATAGACCATTCTTACTAGATTCAAGTTTTAACCCTTTGAGCGCTGGAACCGGATTTTGAAGGCCTTTGAAAACAGTTTGGATCCAGATGAGACGCCACAGAACGTGGCGTCTCATCAGGATCCAAACTGTTTGCTATTCTGATAGTATTCTTTGAAAAAAATCGAAGAAAATGCTATTTTTAGAAATTTAGCAGACAACATTTTAGCAGACGACAAATTTCCCAGCATGCAAAGGGTTAAAGGCTTCATTTCAAACCCTAAGATACTGATGAGCAGCAAACAGCATAAAACTTAAACAGACTGCGAGTTGCTCGCAGGCTGTTCTGGTTTTATGCTGTTGGCAAATAGCAAATTTCCACCTGTGCTTTTGAGCGGGAAAGGGTTTATAACAAACATGTAAAAATAAAATGGGTTTGTTAAGATTCACTTAAGGAACTTCTGTACACATCAGGCCAGACGCAATAAAAAACAAGTGATGTGTTTGTGAAACGCTATGTTCCCTTTTGAGCGATTTTGACCCATATATTTGACCTTTGACCTTGAAGGATGACCTTGACCTTTCACCACTCAAAATGGGCAGCTCCATGAGATACACATGCATGCCAAATATTGCAAAAGTTATGGCCAAATGTTAAAGTTTGTGCAAACCAACAAACAAACGGACAGGGCAAAAACAATATGTCCCCCAGTATAGACTGGGGGACATAAAAAAGTGTTAAAGGGACAATGTTGTTGCCAAAAACATTTTCATCAAGTTTCATGTAAATTTGCCAATAAATGTGTTTTTGAGAATTTTCAAAATCATTTTCTTTAGCCATACAATAGCAAAATCCCTGTTATTTATAACTTGATAGTTTTCATTAAGATAAATGTTCTGACCAACATTTATAAAGAGAGGAAAAAATATGGAAATTCTAACACCTTGTACCTTGTTTTTGTATCATACGCCACTTTAGAAATCAGCAGAGATATTATTTACTCAAATATTCTTATCAAGTTCTATGAAGAAGGGGCAATAAATGTGATTATTGTCTTCACTATTTTTACCACCCAAGTTCACTCAAATATGCTTTGCATCTTGATTGACAGCAAGAGATTTGGTTAGCAAACTTCTGTAATCTTAAATAATTATTAAGACATCTCATTTGTTCTGCGTTCAATCTGCATAGAAATTCAACAAATGAAATCATTCAACAGCTTCTTATATAACTTTGACCGCACAAAACCCAGGTATGGGACAAACATGCTAATCAGGTTCAGAACAGATATAAATGTGCCCCGCTTTGTGAAAAGGGGGTCTAATGCATGTGCGTAAAGTTTCGTCCCATATAAGCCTGTCCAGTCCGCACAGGCTAATCAGGGAAACTTTCTGACTAAACTGGATTTTCCTCAAGAAGTCTTACTTTAAACGATAAATAAAAAAAGGGGGAAAGTGTTGTCCCTGATTAGCCTGTGCAGACTGCACAGGCTAATCTAAGACGAAACTTTACACACACGCATTAAACCCCCTTTTCACAGAGCGTTCCTAAAATTGAAAACATTTGCTCACCTCTCATCGTGTTTAGCCTTCATTTCTGTCTTCTTTCTTTCCACCTTGGCATCTTCCTTCGCGTATCTGAAACAACAGCAGACAGTTGAAGTTTATTGACTATCACAATCATGCACACTTAATTGCTTGAAAAAAAGAGAACTGAAGCTAATCTTGTGAGGTCATGCTTAAGACTTATAGGGAAACTTAGGCCAGAAGTGTAAGTGGACCAAATTAACGCTCTCACGAAAACTCAGACACCACATGTTGTTGTATGTAAGAAGCTTTCACGTACAATTATGTAAATAGCATATGAATGAATTGAACTGAATCCCTGTTTTCATCTGTCTATAATTACCCCTAGGTCATGTTTGGGTTTGACCCCTAGAATATGTTTGGGTTCGACCCATATGTTATGTTTGTGGTAACATGCATGTCTAAGGAATTATTTTCTTCCGAATATGTTAAATGATATAAAAGAAGTTATTCAAACCAAATTTTGTAAATAGAGATTCCGAAATTTTTAATTACACAATATGCTGCTTTCAATAAACACATATGCCCCCAAGTCAAGGCCTTGCCGCCTTATCAGTATTGATAAATTGGCCCCTTTGAAGTCCAAAAGTAGGTCAATGTCACGGGAAAAATAAAGTCAGGTGATGTACGTGGATGTGTTGATAGTGTTCACAGATAACATCCATGCAAGCATCAAAGCTTTGTGGCAGACTGTATTGATATAAGACAAAACACATTATTTTGGGTTAACTAAGATTTTGGACCTTCTGAATTTGTCCAGTAGGTCAATGTTAACCCTTTGCATGCTGGGAAATTTGTCGTCTGCTAAAATGTCGTCTGCTGAATTTCTAAAATTAGCATTTTCTTCGATTTTGTTTCTAAGACCACTATCAGAATAGCAAACAGTTTGGATCCTGATGAGACGCCACATTCTGTGGCATCTCATCTGGATCCAAACTGTTTGCAAAGGCCTTCAAAATCCGGTTCCAGCGCTCAAAGGGTTAAGGTCAAAACAGGGAGGGGTGATGTGGTTGTGTTGATAGTTTTCAAAGACATCATCCATTCAAGTATCAAAACTTTGTAATAGGCGATTTTAATGTCTGACAAAACACCTCATTTTGGATAAAACAATCAAATTGGTTGAATTGATATCCCCCACCAAATAAAATTTGTTTATGTATGGGTGTAGAACTTACACAAAAGGTATAAGTAAAGGGTTGTGCCTTTTGTAATTTTTTTAAAAACTCATTTGTACCTGTGATGGGTTTTTGCTTATCTATATATACACTCACACCAAGTATCAGAGCTCCAGATAAGGGTCGTATTTTCGTAATTACGAATTATTTTCAAGTCTGTTACGTATTTATTTTAAAATCTGGTCGTACCATTAAGAATTACAAAATCAAGTTACGAATATTATTTTTACATCAGTTCGTATCGATTTTCATTGAGTTCTTTTCTCGTATTAAAGATCTTTTCGGTACTTATATAGAATGGTTATCAGGTTTATTTAACGAAGCGCATTTTTTCCAATAAAAGCGGTGTGTACAGTCTATCTGTAAAAAAAAAAAAAAATGGCTGCGCCCAGAGGACGTCCTAAAAAACTGCAAAGCGTGAAAAAAAAACACGCTTTTAACATATTGTACGCACAGTGAGCCAAAGTTGAATGTTAAGAAAGACATTATAGAAAAGATCTTATACGATGTTGTATGTTTAGTTGCCGACACAGTCGGAAAAGCTATAAAAAAAAAGCAACACGACGGGTCCAAACTTAAAAAAAAAACATTGGACGAGTGGAAGGACAATTCCCGTGGCTAATCGTTGAAAAGATTGGAGTGGAGATCCATTTGAATTGTGAAATATGTAAAAATCCATCGAAGGCATTCAATCTAAGCACAGTTTGGGAATATGAAGGTATTTGAAAAATAAAATTCCCATGGTCAATAGACACTTTTGAACTCGTATAAATAAAGTTGCAAGTATTTTTATTGTTTTGCATGAAAATACCCATTATTATTTATTTTTATGTCATTTAGAAAAGTTAAGAATTATTTTCCAAAACTTAGTAGTAACGTTAAGAATAAAATTTCAGAGTTAAGAATTCTTTTTGAATATCTGGTAGTAACGTTAAGAATTTCACAAAATCTTATCTGGAGCTCTGAGTATACTCATACCAAGTTTCAATGAAATTCGCCAAAGCACTTGCAAGATACGGCTCCGGACAGCTGTAAGCTTATAGTAAAAAGCATTTTTCAAGATACAAAGGGCCATAACTCCGTTATTAACAGATGGTGTACAATGCTATTTGGCGTGCATCATCCTCTTATCCATATATATACTCATACCAAGTTTCAATGAAATCCGCCAAAGCACTTCCAAGATATGGCTCCGAACACAAAAGTGCCTATAGTAAAAAGAATTTTTTTAATATACAAAGGGCCATAACTCCGTTTTAAACATATGGTGTACAATGCCATTTGGCGTGCATCATCCTCTTATCCATATATATACTCATAACAAGTTTTAATGAAATCCGCCAAAGGACTTCCGAGATATTGCTCCGGACACAAAAGTGCCGGACGGACGGATGGACAACGCAAAAACAATATCCCTCCGCCTATGGCGGGGGATAACAATCATTTGGACCTTCTGGATTAGTCTATGTCCATGCAAAGGTAAAAATGAGGTCAGTTGATGTGGGTGTGTTCATTGTGTACAAACATAAGTGATGTTAGACAAAACACATCACTTTAGGTTAACCAGGAATTTGAAAATGCTGTATAAGTCCTTGTCAAAAAGAAGGTCAATGCCAAGGTCAAAATGAAGTCAGGTGATGTGGATTTGCTAACAGTGTTCAAAATCATTACCCATTATAGAATCAAAGTGACAGTGTTCAAAGATATTACCCATTAGAGTATCAAACTTTGAGGGAAGCATTTTTGATGTCATATTAAACGTGTCATTTTCATTTAACCTCAAACTGATGAAGAAACTAACAAACAAACAAACGGACAAACGGAGAGGTCAATCGCTATATGACTCACAGCATAAAAGCACACACCATTTTTATCAATAAAATGGTAAGCCATTTTTATCAATAAAACAGTAAGTCTTACTTGGCATCGTTGTTTTTCTTGCAGCAGCAGCAGCAGCAGATGCACACCGTCAGCGCCAATATCAGCAGTCCACCAAGCACACTGCAGGCGATGATGAGTGCCTCATAGTTCACTAAAAATAGCGCAAAATTACGCAGTAATATCAACCATAACTTTCATGCTTAATTTTAATAAACTGGGCAAAATTACTCAGTAATAACAACCATAACTTTCATCTTTTTTTATAATAAACTGTGCAAAATTACTCGGTAATATCAACCACTACTTTCATGCTTTATCATAGAAAACTGTTAATATTTCAGAGCCCGTATTTACTGGTACCAATCCATTCTTAGACTTCACAACATGTAATATATTTCAGGGCCCGTATTTACTGGTACCAATCCATTCTTATACTTCACAACATGTAATATATTTCAGGGCTCGTATTTCCCAACCCATTCTTAGAAAAAAATATACAGTATTCTATATGAGGAATGAGGAAATTTGAGGTGCCAAATGCCAAGTCATACGCAAGAATAAAGAACATACAGAACATTACATTTGTAAAAGCCTCTATAATGCTAAAAAATCAACGATAATTTCACTATATATTTTGTAAAATAAAGTAAACATATAAATAATCAGTGTTTCTTATAGCAATAGCCAAAATTTCAACATTAGATGTGCTCTTGAAACATAGATTTTTGTAGATACAAAATTCTCGTTTTCATTTATTTGGGACACAATTAATTCCATTTTAATTTCTCACAAATATATCTATTCATACGACACACAAACACTTAAATGGTACCATGTTAGTGTTCATGTGTGGTATGAATAGATATCGTTGCGGGAAATTAAATGGAATTAAATATGCAAAAAAACAAAAAACAACAAGCATTTTGTATCTACATGTACAAACATCTATGTTACCAGACCACATCTGGTAGTGAAATTTCGGCAATTGCCATAAGGAACACTGATTTTTAATTGTTCAACTTTATTTTACAAAATATTTACGAAATTTTCTTTGTTTTTAAGTAGTTATGGGGCTTTAAAAATAATCTTCATTTGTTGAAAACCAGCCCAGCAGATGATGATAATGTTTCCCGAGTTTTATTTTTCGTATATTTAAGGCATGTGGGAAAAGTGTGGTTCCATATTAGCCTGTGAAAATTTTCAGCTTAATGTATATCAATGGTTAAGAAAATATACCATAATTTCTTGAAACAGCATATACCATAAAGTGAAAGTTGTCAGGGATCAGGGCCATGTATTTATGACCATATAATGGGTGGTTACTACTCCATTTAACCCTTTAAGCGCTGGAACCGAATTTTGAAGGCCTTTGCAAACAGTTTGGATCCAGATGAGACGCCACAGAACGTGGCGTCTCATCAGGATCCAAACTGTTTGCTATTCTGATAGTATTCTTCGAAAAAAATCGAAGAAAATACTAATTTTAGAAATTCAGCAGACGACATTTTAGCAGAAGACAAATTTCCCAGCATGCAAAGGGTTAAAAGGTTAATATGCTGTAAAATAATTATTATTTGTCTGCATCAAAAATTTGTGCATTTCTGATTTTGGTAAAAAAATAAGGAATTTGCGTCGGTCATTTTCCAATGTGGTTACGTTAAATTTGTGGATCGTCAAGCCACGAAACTTAGCTAAAATTAATATCCCACGAAAAATAATGATTTTATAGTAGTGAACAAAATAAGTATTTGTGGAAAGAATAAAGAATCAATAGTATATAAACTATAATCAGGCGGAACTTTGCGATGGGCCTCTTTGCAAAAAGTAAAAGTACTCAACAATTTGTTGCGTTTCTATTTGTTTAATAGTCTAAGAAATGTTTGGAAGTGACAACATGTTAATGCGCTAAACAAACTACCGGTATGTTGTGCAGATACAACATGTACACTGGGTATTTCTGTGTCCATAGCATGATATCTTATATCACTTAATATCTTTCTGTAAGTGTTGGGATACCAAGCACACAACTTGGGTTATAAACTAATTTTTTTGACCAATGATGCAATTTCAGTTTTCTCAGAAAATCAGCAACAATCCCAAGGGCTCCAGTTAAGTTACTGACAGGGTTCACATACGTTACAATAAACAAGGAACCTCGTTCTGAGAAAACTAGGCTGTATGCATGTGCCTAAATTTTCAACTCAGATTAGCCTGTGCAACCCACACAGGCTAATCAGGGATAACACTTTCCGCCTTCACTGGATTTTTATGTAGAAGAGGTCTCCTTCAAACAAAAAAGTTCCATAAAAGCGGAAAGTGTCGTCCCGGATAAGCCAGTTTTTCCAGAAAGAAGGATCAAAGCTTCAACTTACACCAGCAGAGGCCATATCTGGCCTGCGCAAGACTACCACACTCGTCTGTCGGGATCACATTCTTCTTCAGTACGCACTTGCTGCTAGACGAGCACCACACACACTGAAAACAACAAAACAAATATAATTCAATACTGAATTTTACAATCCAAAGACCATTAAATATATGTGATTTTGATGTTGTAATACCCGTAGTCCGAGAGCCCACTGGTGTTTATTGCAAGTTTTGAGGCCAAGATTTTTTTTTGTATATTTGAAAAGGGTATTTTATATCCTTTCAGAAATGCAATTGTATATATGCGAACAATATTTGATTATTATAATGATCACTTGTCGTATAAATCTAATTAAATCAAATTATTCCAGAAATCAGCAGTTTTGTGTGTGATTTTATTCATTTCCACCAAAAATCACGAATGGATGTTGATAAAAAAAGTCGTTGTTGGAATGAAACAAGGAGGCCATATGTGTGTTTTTAAAACACTAATTAGACAAATATATGTTGGAAATTGTTAATTTGGTAAAAAGAATTTGCAGAATTAAAAAATTGAAAAAAATGGTCAAATTCTGCTAAATAAAATGCGAAATTGGTGGTTTTTAACCCTTTTTAAAAAGAATACATGGAATATTTTAATTTTTTACTGAATTATCAGAAAGATTTCTGATACCTATTTAATACCCCAAAACTGAAAACCTGGGTTAATTCATATGACTGAAAATTTTATTTTGGTGTAGCGTTTACTGCAGCTAACTGTTTTGAGTATTGCACTGGAAATAAGTAGGTATTATTTATGATTATGGTGTCACAGGCTCTAAATGATTATAAGGTATGAGATGTTTCATGCAAATCGAACAAAAATGAGCCTCGCCCTGAGAAAAGGGGGTTTAATGCATGTGCGTAAAGTGTTGTCCAAGATTAGCCTGTGCAGTCAACACATGCCAATCAGGGACGACACTTTCCGCCTAAACTGGATTTTTGTCAAGAAGTGTCTCTCTTTGAGCGAAAAATTCAAAAACAAGCGGAAAGTGTCGTCCCTGATTAGCATGTGTGGACTGCACAGGTTAATCTGGGACAACACTTTACGAACATGCATTAAACCACCTTTTCACAGAGAGAGGCTCAAATGGAAGTAGTTTGAAAGACAAGAGATAATAACATAGTAATGGAGCAGCCAACCAATATGAAGACTCCAGGATAATCCCCTTCAACCTGAGGGGGTACAATATTTAAGTTGTGCTATGGGAAAACGGGGGCTAAATGCCTGTGCATAAAGTGGCATCTGCACAGCTAAATCTGGGACGACACTTTACGCACATGCATTAACCCTTTTTTTCACAGAGCGAGGCTCAATGGTCTATTTTAAACCTCTCACCTGTATGCTGCCAACTTTGACACAGGCATCACAGCTAGTGTTTGCATACTGGCACTCTGAAAGATAAAGCATAGACCAACATGCTCAATACTGTATAGGTACAGGGGGGCATGCGTATACGGGAGCTTACCGCGTTTAAGTGAGGTTACGGGAGCAAAACTTCAAAATGGCGTCGTTTTCGTCTTTTTCGTGAAGGAGTAGCGGATATTTTCACCCGGTAGGCCAGTTTATATTTATATTTCTTTTAAATTAATACGCCCGTATACGCATGCCCCCCTGAGGTATTACTCAATCTACATTACAAGTAACGTATACTGAAATCAGTAAATAAATTATAGCCATCACATATGTTTTTAAAGCAGTGCTGTATTTTGGCCTTTAATGTTGAAGTATTACCTTGACCTAAAAGGTCGAGCAATGTCATATATTTTAACATTTATGCAAAGTTAATTTAAAATTACTAACAATGTAAGTTATTTTTTGAAAAAGACATTTTTTTGTAAAGGTAAATGCATGTCTGCCAATTTGACATATAATAACACAGAATTATGTAATGCTGTCCTTTTTTTAATAAGGAGTGTAATAGTTTCATGTATTGAATACAAAAATAAAACCCAGCGGTAAGCACAAGTTTTATCAAAGATGGTCCCCAGTCCCCAGTCTGCCCTTGTGTATTTTATTGAGACTTTCCTCATAATGTAAATGAAGTGTAAGAAGTTTCTAGAAGCTCTGTCTAATGATGCAGAACCAGTTGTAGTGATAAGATGGACTCAATGTGGCAGAATAAATCCAGAATGTATGTCTTACAAATGTTCATATTTCTCACCAATCTGGGCAAAATGTTCATAAACTAAAATTCCATGGAAACATAAACAAAACAAACTAAATGAACAAAATTGAGCAAATCGAAGATACGTTGATTTTTGATCATCTCAACTGCGATCAACATAAAAGACACAACACTTCAAAGAACTTGACAATCCAGTCAAAACTCTTAGCAATAATAGTGAGCATGATTGTGCTGTATTTTATTTACATGTCAATGATGTCATTCATATCAATTTTACTACTTCTTCTACTGATTTTGCAGCTACTGTGAAATTTTCCTGAAGACAGCTTTTAATAATTATACATTAAACACACATTTGTTTTATTTTATTATTTTACTGAGTGTTATTAAAATCAAGATGGCCTTTCAAGAGGGCCAAAAGCCCTAGGTTTCTTTACCGACAACAGAAGGAGCTAAACTGTTCTTAGCTTCTTTTGTGATGTTTGTATGTGGCATCTGACCTTGCTTTTTACCCAGAACAATTTTGAACTCGGTAGAAATATTAAAGAGCATTAGTTTTGACAAAGTTGTATGCTGACTGGACAAACAAGTGAATTCTACAGGGACATTTTTTTTTCCATTTTTAGTATAATATGTTATATTCTTCCCCCAAATTATTACAAAAATATCACAAAAAATACCCTTTGGAAATACAGGACTAAAACAAAACAAAAAAGGACCACAAACCGTAGGTCGCTCACCAAAGAACCGAAGGAACGACACTGTTCTAAGCAACTTTTGTGATGCTTGTATAATAAATGCAGCTTCTGACCTTGCTTTTTAATGGGAATTTTTCAACTTGGCTGAGATATCATTTGAAAAAGTTGTATGCTTATTGGGAAAACCATGTGACAGTCTGCAGAGGCTTATCAGTGACAACACTTTTCACTTTCATGGTTTTTTGTTGTTGAAGGAAGTCTCTTCTAAACAAAAATCCAGTTAAGGCAGAAAGTTTCATTCCTGATAAGCCAGTGCAGACCGCACAGGCTAATCTGGGATGACACTTTACATGCATGCATTAAACCCAGTTTTCCCAGAACGAGACCCAAATGCAGGAGGAGTTCCATTAGGTTATACTTACGTGTTGCTGGATCCTGTGTTGAAGTGGGACCCAGTGGCTGAGATGTGACTGTAATACATGTAAATTAATCAGAAATATATTTTTGATATAACACAGTCATGCTAAATGTTTTTTTAAATTTGCCACTGGGTAAATATGAAAAGAGCGCTAAAATGCCCTTTATACAAATCAGCACCCTTACCTTTTTGATTCCTAGCTGGAGTAATGTACATGTAGCAGTGATTATCCTGCCATTACAGAGGTCAATTATTTATACATTTTGCTTAAGAAAATTCTCCTTCGCTACACGTTTTTCTTCATAAAATCATAAGAAATACCCAAAATGAGATACAAAATGTTAAAATAAAACAGTAAAATTTGCTAAAGACAATTCAAAGCTAGTAGTAAATCTGTAGCAATGCTGCATCCCTATAAGAAAACTCCAGGGTGTGAAAAGAAATTATTTTTTTTACAGATGTCTTCAAATATATTTGTACAAAAGAAACCTAGCAAAGGTCACAGTGGGGATCAAACCCAAGCCATTCTAGTTCCAAGGCAAACGCTCTACGGCATCAGCGAGCCCATTTAGCAAACCAAGTGGCTGTTATAACCCACTTGTACATACAAAAGAACAAACATGTGAATAAAGACAAGAACAAACATTCAGTAAATCTGGATATATTATAACCAGTAGTAACACAGCCTCTTACTGATCCTTTAAGCTGTAATACTGGATCGGTTTAAACATATTGGTGGAAAGTTACACCCCCAAGCACTATGTAAATTTACGACCCTGTATCACCAGGACTCTTCCTGGTGTATCTACAGGTCTGTTAAACGGACCCATTCCCAAATGCCAGGTGAAAAAAAAATGTTTTAGAAAGAAGTTCCTTATGATTATTATACCTCAAGTTTATTTCAATACATTGTAACAATTAACATTACAAAGTTTATAACTATCATTTATAATTTATATGATCTTGTTCTTCTTATTAGAATCATTGTAGAGTTATATTAAATTTGTTTTTCCCAAATCAGTGGACTTTTCGTGCGAAAAAAATCCCAATTCTGAAACATGATTTTTATCTCAAAACTGCCAGGAAAAGCCCTGATCACATTGTACAGGTCATTTAGAAGCGGTAAAACAGATTTATCTTATAAAGTACAATATTTTTCTCGCCATAACAGGAGTACACTTCATAGCTTAACTGTTTTATTTAAATACTGTCATTTTGTTTTTTCCTTGGTGTCATTTAATATTAACTTTAAACAAATGAGTTTACTGACTGGATATTTTGACATTATAAGGAAAAAACACAGTCTCCCTAAAAGTGAAATGCTTACCGGTACCCTCTGAAAAAACCTAGTCTTCTGTACAAGGTGAGATAAACCTGGATGTTATAATCATTGAATGTTTGGTAATTTGGTACTTACAAAGCAGGAATCATAAATCTGGACAATGACGTTTTTAATTTGTTGTCCACTAGACCACAGATAAAGCTTGTAAAGATAATGTTTTTTTCCAAATATCCGTCACTCAGTGACCAGTGTTTTTTTCATTTTAAGGGGAATGTCTCTTTGAATTGGGGATTTAGAATAAAATTAAAATGGGAAGTCAGAGTGATTTTACTTAAAAAAGTATAAAATTGAAAATGAAAATGATAAAAACTGATAACATTTATCAATTTACGAAACAGGACTCATAAAGCAAAATATACAATACACCCAGTGACTTGCTTGAATGTAGACAAGCCATCAATTTGTAGCTAACCATGAATACCATATCCAAATTTATACAATTGTGACATGTAGTTTTTCTTAATTCTTTTTCAAATACCTGTCACTATAAGTTCCATTTTTTTGTTTTCATTTTTGGCCCTAAGTAGGATTGGGGGTTGTTTTACTAAAATTTGGATGTCAGTGTTAGTTTGCTTACACAAACTATAAAATTGAAAACAAATGTGTTTAAAACATTAAATTTACCAAGTTACATCTTATGCGATGGATAGGGATATAAACTGAATGTTGTGATTTTTTTTNTTTTTTTTTTTTTTTTTTTAAAGGATCAATTGGGAGTTGACAACTACATAATATAAACAAGTGATGTGTTTGTCAAACACTATGCCCCCTTTAGAGCGATTTTGACCCATATCTTTGACCTTTGACCTTGAAGGATGACCTTGACCTTTCAACACTCAAAATGTGCAGCTCCATGAGACACACATGCATGCCAAAATCAAGTCGCTATCTTCAATATTGCAAAAGTTATGACCAAGGTTAAAGTTTTGGGACAGACATGCACACACATACAATGACAGACAGACGGGCCAAAAACAATATACACCCTCTTCTTCGAAAAATGGGGCATAAAAAGTGGGAATGGGACAAATTTCCGCCCAAAATTAAAAACACACAAGCAAATTCGTAGAATTGATATCCCCCGCAACATATATTTTGTTTAAGGATGGGTGCAAATCGGACAGATGAACATACTATTATACAAAGGGCCATTACTCCATTATAAACAGATGGTGTACAATGCCAATTGGTGTGCATCATCGTCTTATCCATATATATATACTCATACCAAGTTTCAATGAAATCCCCCAAACCACTTCCAAGATATGGCTCCGGACACAAAAGTGCCTATAGTAAAAAGCATTTTTTCAAGATACAAAGGGCCATAACTCCCTTATTAACAGATGGTGTACAATGCCATTAGGCGTGCATCATCGTCTTATCCATATATATACTCGTACCAAGTATCAATGAAATCCCCCAAAGCACTTCCAAGATATGGCTCCGGACACAAACAAAAACGGACAGCCGGACGGACGGACAACGCCAAAACAATATCCCTCCGCCTCTGGCGGGGGATAACAACTCACACTGGGTTCAGTCATGGCACGCACTAAAGTTTGTGCACTTTCAATAGAATTGGAATATTAGTCAGAAATGAAATTAGGAGGTGATGGTCGATTCTTGCCACTACCGTTTTGTGCCAGTGATATTTGTGTAGGGATTGGACGTTTTGTCCCACTGATATAAAGTATAGCACTATACATGATATGAGAATTGAATATCATCTTTTAATGATGGATACTATAGATGTTATTTTATTGTAAGTTATGTCAATAAATATTTTTGAATATGTTAAAAGTGATTTATTACAAAATTGTGTTTCTATGGTCAATATTATTGAATAAAAGTTTATGTGACTTCATTATGAGTGTTATTTGATTTGTTAATTTACCCTATATATAAAATGTAAAATAAATCTTAGAAAAATACATGTTAACTGAATAAATAGTCTTCAAATGCAACAATGTTGATTTTACATTTCCCATGGCCATAGGTGACAATTAGTCCAACTTGTTGACGCTCTCAAATATTAAGCTACTTTTTATATGGGTAATATTTGGAGTGTACAACGGGGGAAAGACCAAAACAATGGTGGAAAATTTTCCTTCTTTTCTATATTGTTGCGCACGTATTTTGTGCGCAACATTCAAGCCCCGATATCAGACATTTAATATCAACGGATTGCAATAATATTTACATACCCGCGTAGATAATTCATTTCTCGATAATGTTCCGTAAGAATTATGTAATGAAACTTTGAATTTTGCACGCCTGATCAATTAAAATAAAACCACTATTCAAATTTGCAATATCTCACGCTTCGCTCTCTGTGTACTGCAGGTAGATTTTAATCGATAACACAGCCTTCTACACCGTAATGCCTTCTTCTGATTGGTTGATATTTGAATCGTTTCATAACATGGCTAGGGGTCAGTAATTGTATTGCGATTTAAGCAGAAGTTTAACTGAAAAAATTATGCCTTTGAACTACCATTCGAAGATATTTGAGGTAAAAATGGACTTCTTAACTAAAACTTTATGAGTTGGTAATGTTATTTTGCAATTTTACGCAAATTGGTGGAAATTTAAACTTTCTTGTTTTCACCACATAATTGGTCCTTGGCCGATAAGACGTTCCAAAGAATTTAGCCTATATAAAAAGTATCTCTAAATTCTTTGCACGTCTTATAAATAAGACTAAGGATAGTCCAACTTGTTGACGCTCTCAAATATTAAGCTACTTTTTATATGGTAATATTTGGAGTGTACAACATTACTGTTGAATAATCAAAATAATTGTGGAAAGTTTTCCTCCTTTGTTTTTATTGTTGCGCAAGGATTTTGTGCGCAACATTCAAGACCCGATATCAGACAGTTAATATCAACGGATTGCAATAATATTAACATACCTATGTAGATAATTCATTTCTTGATAATGTTCCGTAGAATTATGTAATGACACTTTCAATTTTGCGAGCCTGGGCAATTAAAATCAACACACTATTCACAATCTTCAATTCCTATCGCTTTGCCCATTTAGTACCGCAGGAAGAATTAAATTGCCTATTACACCGTAATGCCTTCTTCTGATTGGTTGATATTTAAATGTTTCATAACTGTTTACAGAGCTCCAGATAAGCATCGTTTTATCGTTATTACTATTTGTTTTTAAAGAAAAACGAAAAGAAAATCAAAATCCATCGTATTAAAACGAATTGAGACAGACGGATCCGAATTATGACCGGCCGTTTGATCGTACGGAATTTCCAAGTTCTGGGCAGCGAAAGTTAAATGATAACGAGATTTCCGATACCGGGTCCGTGAATAAGTTGATTGTAACCTAGTATAATATTAGCATTTCCGTTTCCGCTCTTTTGTTTACAAAATTAAACATGGCGCCTGCAAAGTGTGGACGAGTTCAAAAGAAACTTCATTCTGCGACAGCGCCAAGTATACTTGGTTTCATTTCTCGGCGAGAACAAAGTCCAAAGTCTATTGTTTGCAGTCTATTATGATTCTGATATAGCGTCAAAAGCGGTTGATGAAGTGGAATCGAAGATCTCCAAACCCAAACATCACGGTTTCACGCGAAAACAGATCTCGGCATGGCAAAATGACTTCCCCTGATTACCGATTAGAAGCTCGGACGCAGATATTCATTCATTGTTCAATAGCAGCTTGATGATGCCAGGCCAGTCACAATTAAATGGAGACTGATTTTTTAAATCCAGAAAAGAGACCCGTATGTACACAGTAGCTCATGTAAAGGTCAATGGAGTTAAAAGGTTAATAGTTTGTTATATATTTTTTATTGTTAGAAAAAAAAAACTAATTGAAAATGATGAATTTTGGAAAAAAAACTAATTGCGAAAAAAATCTTGTAGTGAAAACTAATTGACCCGAAACCTTATCTGGAGCTCTGTGTTTAACTGAAACAAATTATGCCTTTTAACTTCAATTCGACGATATTTGAGGTAAAAGTGGACTTCTTTAAAGTTCTTGACTAAAATTTTATGAGTTGGTAATGTTATTTTGCAATTTTAAGCATATTGATGAAAATTTAAACTTTCTGGTTTCCACCACGTAATTGGTCCTTGGCCGATAAGACGTTCCAAAGAATTTAGCCCGTATAAAAAGTATCTCTAAATTCTTGGCAACGTCTTATAAATAAGACTAAGGAGTAAGGTGACAATCAAAGGTGCAAAAGTTTCCCAATATGATTCATACCTACTGGTATACAATTCACACATATCCGGCTATATATTACTACTGGGACGAAACGACTACCCATTTTCAACACAAATATCTGTGGCACGAAACGACCATAATTTCATAAACAAAAATAGGTCGCGTCGTACCTGGTTGTTTTGTGGTTGATTGCTGTGTAGTTGTGGACTGGGCCTGTGTTGTTTCAGGGGCTTTGGTCGTTGTAGATGAATACACCAAACAGAACGTCGCGAAAACAGCGATGGAAAACAGAAGTGATTTCATTTTTACTGCGTAATATACTTAACTTCCTTATTTCCTTCTTTTCGTCATCTGACCTAAGGTCTGATTGATTTGTCTTTCCGCTTTGGTGATATGTCCGTTACCTTATTCGATTAATAGGCTACACACCACTAATGAAGGAATACAAAAAGTATGTTCAGCAAAGTACACCACGTTATTGTTAGATTTATCTTTGACCTGTAAAAGATATCAAGCGAAAACACGATTTAGCACCATACACAATGTATACTTTTATTATCATTGGTAGACTCATTAACTATCTTTATAACTTCATATTGTCAAAAACAATACTGACAAATGGTAGGAATGCCCATGTCTTGTCTTGTCGTGGATTTTCCTCCCTTTGGCATGTGAGCACTCCCCTGTAGAGAATGAATTTTCCAATTGTTAAGTTCACACGCAATGTTCAACTTTTTTAACACTTAACTTTTTAACAGGAACTAACGCGTATATGTCAGAAAGAGTATTTGAGCATCGCTTTGACAAATCTACGCTTAATGCATGTGCGTAAACTGTCATCACAGAAGTATTCCGGTCACGTGACTTAGATGACGCAGCAGAAAATCGGCGACACCTTTTTTTCAATTTTAAATAAGTTTAATGGCCTGTTAGTGACTTTTAAAGGGGATAAGAATAGAAAATATTGCCCTAGGAACATTATTGACTGATCCGTTGGCCCCATTTCATCCGGTTATGGCAGATATTGAAATGAACTAAAATTTACACCATTGTCACTTGATATAAATTTTTCAGAGTACCAGTGTGTGGAAATCTCAATAAATAAGCATGACAAACTATTATTTACTTCAATATATAGAAGCCCAAGCTCCAGTGATACAACTAATACTAAATTAAACGAACTGCTAAAGTTGTTATCTGAAAGACATTGTTCTCATTATTTAACGGTCGATGACTTCAACTATGGCAATATATGCTGGGAAAATTACTCAACTAATAGAGGGCCCGGAGAAGAGCAATTTGAATTTGTCGAAACTTTAAAAGACTGTTTCTGGTTTCAACATGTGTTTGAAACAACTACAGGCAGGGGAACTAGCAACCCGTCACTTTAGGATCTAGTACTTACTAACGAAGAAGGAATGATATCGGATATGCAAGTAGGCGCGCCGCTAGGCAAAAGTGACCATTCAGTAATAACTTTTGACTTTAATGTGTACGTGGAAAATGATCATGAAAAAACTAGATACAAATACGACAAGGGAGATTATGAAAGTATGAGGGACTTATTAAATATCAACTGGGAAGATGTATTACAATCAAAAGACTTTGATACACAATGGACCATAATAAAATAAAAAAATATATGCAGCAGTGGATACATGTGTACCAAAGGCAGTAATAAAAGGCAATAGAAAAAGAAGAAAAAAAAGAGCATTTACAGTTACAGTAAAATTAAAAAGTGCTTTCAAGAGAAAGGCTATGGCATAAATATAAACATTCAGGAAATAATAAGGATAGAGAAGAATAAAATCGCACACGCAATAAAGTACGGTACCTAACTAGAAAAGCCGTGAAACTATATGAAAAGGACATTGTTACGGGAATTCAGTCTAACCCGAAGAAATTTTGGACATATGTTCAGTCAAAGTCCAAGACTAAATCATCAATTCCAGACTTATATGCTGATAATGGTAAATCAAAAGTATCAGATGGGGATCGTGAAAAGGCAGATATACTAGCAGACTTTTTTACTTCTGTATTTACGTTGGACAGAGATCAAGATTTACCATCCCTGGATTATAAAGTAACTGAAAATAAAGATTATGCAATCAGTATAGAAATAACTCCAGAAATTGTGAAAAACTGTTGGAAAAGCTTAAAATAGACAAGTCATCTGGACCTGATAACATTAGTCCAAGAGTATTAAAACAACTGTGTACGGTGCTAAGTAAACCGCTTTCAATAATATTTAACAAATCTCTGTCTGAAGCTAAACTTCCAGCAGAGTGGAAATTTGCTAAAGTCACTGCAATATACAAGAAAGGGGAGAAGAAGGATCCCGGAAATTAATGGCCGGTGAGCCTAACATGCATAATTTACAAGGTAATGGAGTCTATCGTTCGCGAAAATAGGATAAAACACATGACTGTAAATAAACTATTCACAGATAAGCAATTTGGATTCATACCAAGAAGATCAACTGTGTTTCAGCTACTTACTGTACTGGATAAGTAGACAGATTCTATAGACGCTGGTTACNAAAGTCCGTTCTGCTATTGCTGCAGTTATAAAGTCGGCTCTGCTATTGCTTCAATGATAAAGTCCGTTCTGCTATTGCCTCAGTGATAAAGTCCGTTCTGCTTTTGCTGAAGTGATACAGTCCATTCTGATATTGCTGCAGTAATAAAGTCCGCTCTGCTATTGCTGCAGTGATAAAGTCCGTTCTGCTATTGCTGCAGTGATAAAGTCCGTTTTGCTATAGCTGCAGTGATAAAGTCCGCTCTGCTATTGCTGTAGTGATAAAGAGCACTCTGCATTTGCTGCAGTGATAAAGTCCGTTCTGCTATTGCTGCATCGATAAAGTTGACTCTGCTTTTGCTGCAGTGATAAAGAGCGCTCTGCTATTGCTGCTGTGATAAAGTCCGCTCTGCTATTGCTGTAGTGATAAAGAGCACTCTGCCATTGCTGCAGTTATAAAGCCCGCTCTGCTATTGCTGCAGTTATAAAGTCCCCTCTGCCATTTCTGCAGTTATAAAGTCCGCTCTGCTATTGCTACATGGATAAAGAGCGCTCTGCTATAGCTGCAGTGATATAGACTGCTCTGCTATAGCGGCAGTGATAAAGTCCGTTCTGCTATTGCTGCAGTGATAAAGTCTGTTCTGCTATTGCTGCAGTGATTAAGTCCGTTCTGCTATAACTGCAGTGATAAAGAGCGCTCTGCTATTGCTGCAATGATAAAGTCCGCTCTGCTATTGCTGTAGTGATAAAGAGCTCTCTGCCATTGCTGCAGTGATAAAGTCCGCTCTGCTATTGCTGCAATGATTAAGTCCGCTCTGCTATTGCTGCAGTGATAAAGAGCGCTCTGCTATTGCTGCAATGATAAAGTCCGTTCTGCTATTGCTGCAGTGATAAAGTCCGCTCTGCTATTGCTGCAATGATAAAGTCCGTTCTGCTTTTGCTGAAGTGATAAAGAGCGCTCTGCTATTGCTGCAATGATAAAGTCCGCTCTGCTATTGATGCAGTGATAAAGTCCGCTCTTCTATATCTGCAATGATAAAGTCCGTTCTGCTTTTGCTGAAGTGATAAAGTCCGTTCTACTGTTGCTGCAATGATAAAGTCCGTTCTTCTATAGCTGCGGTGATAAAGTCTGCTCTGCTATTGCTGCAGTGATAAACAGCGCTCTGCTATTAATGCAGTGATAAAGTCCGCTCTGCTATTGCTGTAGTGATAACGAGCACTCTGCCATTGCTGCAGTTATAAAGTCCGCTCTGCCATTGCTGCAGTTATAAAGTCCGCTCTGCAATTGCTGCAGTTATAAAGTCCGCTCTGCTATTGCTACACGGATAAAGAGCGCTCTGCTATAGCTGCCGTGATATAGACTGCTCTGCTATAGCGGCAGTGATAAAGACCGCTCTGCTATTGCTATAGGGATAAAGAGTGACCTGCTTTTGCTGCGGTTATAAAGGCCGCTCTGCTATTGCTACAGGGATAAAGAGTGACATGCTATTGCTGCAGTTATAAAGACCGCTCTGCTTTTGCTGCGATTATAAAGTCCGCTCTGCTATTGCTTCGGTGATAATGACGGCTCTTCTTTAACTACAGGGATAAGGACCGCTCTGCTATTTCTGTAGTGATAAAGACTGCTCTGCTATTGCTGCATGGAAAGAGAGCCCCACTCTGCTATTGCTGCAGGGATGAAGAACGCTCTGCTAGTGCTGCAGTGAAAAAGACCGCTCTGTTATTGCTGCAGGGATAAAGATTGCTCTGCTATTGCTGCGGTGATAAAGAACGCTCTGCTATTGCTGCAGTGATAAAGACTGCTCTGCTATTGATGCATGGGTAGAGACCGCTCTGCCATTGATGCATGGAAAGAGACTATTCTGCTATTGCTGCATGGATAGACACCGCTCTGTCATTGCTGCAGTGATACGGACTGCTCTGTTATTGCTGCGGTGATAAAGACCGCTCTGTTATTGCTACATGGATAAAGATTGCTCTGTTATTGCTGCAGTGATAAAGACTGCTCTGCTATTGCTGCATGGATAGAGACCGCTCTGCCATTGCTGCAGGTATACAGACTGCTCTGCTATTGCTGCGGTGATAAAGACCGCTCTGTTATTGATACAGTAATAAAGACCGCTTGGCTATTGCTGCAGTGATACAGACCGCTTTGCTATTGCTTGGTGATAAAGACTGCTCTGCTATTGCTACAGGGATAAAGAGTGCCCTGCTATTGCTGCAGTGATAAAAATCGCTCTGCTTTTGCTGCAGTGATAAAGAGCGCTATGCTATTGCTGCAGTGACAAAGACCGCTCTGCTATTGCTACATGAATAAAGAGCTCTCTGCTATTGCTGCAGTGACAAAGACCGGTCTGCTATTGCTGTAGAATAAAGAGCCCTCTGCTATTGCTGCAGTGATAAAGTCCGCTCTGCAATTGCTGCAGTGATATAGACCGCTCTGCTATTGCTGCAGTTATAAGCTCTACTATTGATGCAGTTATAAGTTCTTCTTTTGTTGCAGTTATAAGCTCTAGCATTGCTGCAGTTATAAGCGCTACTATTGCTGCAGTTATAAGCTCTGCTATTGCTGCAGTTATACGCTATACCATTGCTGCAGTTATTAGCTCTGCTATTGCGGCAGTTATAAGCTCTTCTATTGCTGCAGTTATAAGCTGTACCATTTCTGCAGTTATAAGCTCTGCTATTGCTGCAGTTATAAGCTCTATACGTGTTGCTATTACTGTAGTTATACGTTCTGCTGTTGCTGCAGTGATAAAGAACGCTCTGCGTTTGCTGCAGTTATAAGTGTTGCTACTGCTGCAGTGATAAAGAACGCTCTGCTATTGCTGCAGTTATAAGTTCTGCTATTGCTGCAGTGATAACGAACGCTCTGCTATCGCTGCAGTGATACAGCTCGATCTGCTTTTGCTGCAATTATAAGCTCTGTTATTTCTACAGTGATAAAGAGTGCTTTACCATTTCTGCAGTGATAAAGAACACTATGCTATTGCTGGAGTTATAAGCTCTGCTGTTGCTGGAGTTATAAGTTCTGTTACTTTTGCAGTTATAAGTTCTTCTTTTGCTGCAGTAATAAGTTCTGTTATTTCTGCAGTTATAAAGATCGCTCTGCCATTGCTGCAGTGATAAAGAGCGATTTGCCATTGCTAGAGTTATGCTTTTTCTGTAGTGATAATGAGCGCTCTGCTATTGCTGCAGCGATAAAGATCGCTCTTCTATTGCTGCAGTGATACAGCTCGATCTACTATTTCTGCAGATATACGCTCTGCTATTTCTGCAGTGATAAAGAGCGCTCTGCTATTTCTGCAGCGATAAAGAGCTTTCTTCTTTTGCTGTTGTGATAAAGAGCGTTCTGCTATTGCTGCAGTGATAAAGACTGCTCTACTATTGCTGCAGTGATGAAGACTGCTCTGCTATTGCTACAGTAATAAAAAATACTCTGCCATTGCTGCAGTGATAAAGACTGCTCTAATATTGCTGCGGTGATGAAGACTTCTCTGCTATTGCTGCAGTGATAAAGACTGCTCTACTATTGCTGTTGTGATAAAGACCGCTCTGCTATTGATGTTGTGATAAAGACCGCTCTGCTATTGCTGAAGTGATAAAGACTGCTCTGCTTTTGCTGCAGTGATAAAGACTGCTCTGCTATTGCTGCAGTGATAAAGACTGCTCTTCTATTGCTGCAGAGATAAAGACCGCTCTGTTATTGCTGTTGTGATAAAGAGCGCTCTGCTATTGCTGCAGTGATAACGTCTGCTATACGACTGCTGCAGTGATGAAGACTGCTCTGCTATTGCTGCAGTGATAAAGACTGCTCTACTATTGCTGGAGTGATAAAGACTGCCCTACTATTGCTGCAGTGATTAAGACTGCTCTGCTATTGCTGTTGTGATAAAGACTGCTCTGCTATTGCTGCAGTGATACAGACCGCTCTGCCGTTGCTGCAGTGATAAAGACCGCTCTGCTATTGATACATGAATAAAGAGCGCTCTGCAAGTGCTGCAGTGATAAAGACTGGTCTGCTATTGCTGTATTGATAAAGACTTCTCTGCTATTGCTTTATTAATATAGAGCGCTCTGCCTTTTCTACAGTGATAAAGACTGCTCTGCCATTGCTGCAGTTATAAAGACCGCTCTGCTATTGCTCCATGAATAGAGAGCGCTCTGCTAGTGCTGCAGTGATAACGACTGGTCTGCTATTGCTGTTGTGATAAAGACTTCTCTGCTTTTGCTGCATTAATAGAGAGCGCTCTGCTTTTTCTGCAGAAATAAAGACTGTTCTGCCATTGCTGCTGTGATAAAGACCGCTCTGCTATTGCTACATGAATAACGAGCGCTCTGCTATTGCTGCAGTGATAAAGACCGCTTTTCTATTGCTACATGAATAAAGAGCGCTCTGCTTTTTCTGCAGTGATAAAGACTTCTCTGCCATTGCTGCAGTGATAAAGAGCGCTCTGCTATTTCTGCAGCGATAAAGAGCTTTCTTCTTTTGCTGTTGTGATAAAGAGCGCTCTGCTATTGCTGCAGTGATAAGGACTGCACTACTATTGCTGCAGTGATGAAGATTGCACTGCTATTGATACAGTAATAAAAGATAATCTGCCATTGCATAAAAGATAATCTGTTATTGCAGCAGTGATAAAGACTGCTCTACTATTGCTGCGTTGATGAAGACTGCTCTGCTATTGCTGCAGTGATAAAGACTGCTCTATTATTGCTGTTGTGATAAAGACCGCTCTGCTATTGCTGTTGTGATAAAGATCGCTCTGCTAATGCTGCAGTGATAAAGACTGCTCTGCTATTGCTGCAGTGATAAAGACTGCTCTGCTATTGCTGCAGTGATAAAGACCGCTCTGCCATTGCTGCAGTGATAAAGACCGCTTTGCTATTGCTCCATGAATAAAGAGCGCTCTGCTAGTGCTGCAGTGATAAAGACTGGTCTGCTATTGCTGTTGTGATAAAGACTTCTCTGTTATTGTTGCATTAATAGAGAGCGCTCTGCTTTTTCTGCAGTGATAAAGACTGCTCTACTATTGCTGCAGTGATAAAGACTGCTCCGCCATTGCTGCAGTAATAATGTCCGCTCTACTATTGATGCAGTGACAAAGAGCGCTCAGCCATTGCTGCAGTTATAAAGTCTGTTCTGCTATTGCTGCATTAATAAAGAGCGCTCTGGTATTGCTGCAGTGATAAAGACCGCTCTGATATTGCTGCAGTGATAAAGACCGCTCTGCTATTGATGCATGAATAAAGAGCGCTCTGCTTTTGCTACATGAATAAAGAGCGCTCTGCTATTGCTGCAGTGATAAAGACCGCTCTGCAATTGCTGCAGTGATAAAGACCGCTCTGCTATCGCTACATGAATAAAGAGCTCTCTGCTATTGATGCAGTGATTAAATCCGCTCTGCTATTGCTGCAGTGATAAAGACTGCTCTGCCATTGCTGCAGTGATAAAGACTGGTTTGCTATTGCTACATTAATAGAGAGCGCTCTGCTATTGCTGCAGTGATAAAGACCGCTCTGCTATTGCAACTTGAATAAAGAGCGCTCTGCTATTGCTGCAGTGATACAGAATGCTCTGCTATTGCTGCAGAGATAAAGACCGCTCTGCTATTGCTACATTAATAAAGAGCGCTCTGCTATTGCTGCAGTGATACAGACTGCTCTGCCATTGCTGCAGTGATAAAGACCGCTCTGCTATTGCTACATGAATAAGCTGCAGTGATAAAGTCCGCTCTTCTATTACTTCAGTGATAAAGAGCGCTCTGCCATTGCTGCAGTGATAAAGACCGCTCTGATATTGCTGCGGTGAGAAAGACTGGTCTGCTATTGCTTCATTGGTACAGAGCGCTTTGCCATTGCTGCAGTTATAAAGTCCGATGTACTATTGCTGCAGTGATGAAGACCGCTCTGCTATTGCTACATGAATAAAGAGCGCTTTGCTATTGCTGCAGTGATAAAGACCGCTGTGCTATTGCTACATGAATAAAGAGCGCCCTGCTATTGCTGCAGTGATAAAGACTGCTCCGACATTGATGCAGTGATAAAGATCGTTCTGCTATTGCTGCATGAATAAAGAGCGCTCTGCTATTGCTGCAGTGATAAAGACCGCTCTGCTATTGCTACATGATTAAAGAGCGCTCTGCTATTGCTGCAGTGATAAAGACCGCTCTGCCATTGCTGCAGTGATAAAGACCGCTCTGCTATTGCTGCAGTGATATAGACCGCTTTGCTATTGCTCCATGAATAAAGAGCGCTCTGCTAGTGCTGCAGCAGTGATAAAGACTGGTCTGCTATTGCTGTTGTGATAAAGACTTCTCTGTTATTGCTGCATTAATAGAGAGCGCTCTGCTTTTTCTGCAGTGATAAAGACTGCTCTACTATTGCTGCAGTGATAAAGACTGCCCCGCCATTGCTGCAGTTATAATGTCCGCTCTACTATTGCTGCAGTGACAAAGAGCGCTCAGCCATTGCTGCAGTTATAAAGTCCGTTCTGCTATTGCTTCAGTGATAAAGAGCGCTCTGCTATTTCTGCAGCGATAAAGAGCTTTCTTCTATTGCTGCGGTGAAAAAGGGCGCTCTGCAATTTCTGCAGCGATAAAGACCGCTCTGCTATTGCTTCAGTGATAAAGAGCGCTCTGCTATTGCTGTAGTGATTACGAGCGCTTTGCTATGGCTGTAGTGATAAAGAGCGTTCTGCCATTGATTCAGTGAAATTCTCCGCAACTGCCTCAGAGGTAAGTTCTGCTATCTGTTGTAGTTATAAGCTTTTCTGCTGACAGGGCCGGTAAGCTCAGTCGGTACAGTGATGGACAACACATCGGGGGATCAATGGTTTGATCCTCAGCCGGGTCACATATCGCCTTATTGGTAACCAGTATTGATGAATAAATTTATATACTATACTAGTCTATGCTTATTCTGAAACGATTAATGGATGAACATGAACTAATGAAATGGCTTTGGAGGAAGGTAAAAAGAAGAAAATACTTAATTGGTCAATTAATGAGTGTAAAATGTGTGATGATATTAAAACAAATATGTAGAAATTCCTTTCTCAGGTGAGCGCCTTAAAACCCATGACCCTCTTGTTACCGTTTACATCCGTCTTTCTGTGAACTTTACGAACTTAACGCAACTTGCATGAATGTCCATATTAATGCTATAAGTAGATCATGTTTCGGTCAGATTAGGCAAATAGGTCACATCAGGCAATATCTTACACCAAATGCCACAAAATCCTTGGTCAATTCACTTGTCACATCTCGGTTAGACTATTGCAATGCACTGCTGTATGGAACACAAACATCAGCTATCAAGAAACTACAAAATGTTCAAAACACTGCGGCGCGTGTTATCACAAGAACATCCCGCTATAGTCATATAACACCGATCCTAAAAGAATTACACTGGCTCCCAGTAGAAAAAAGAATCCACTTCAAAATACTCACCAATGCTTTCAAAGCCTTAAATGGACAATCGCCTGTATATCTTAAAAACCTACTTGAAGTCTACGAACCAAAGCGAAACTTAAGATCAAAGAACGAAGCGACTTCATTAGTGATTCCAACGAAGATTAAATCCGTATCATACGGGGAGCGAAGTTTCATGTACGCTGCCCCCAAACTCTGGAACTCACTTCCATCAAACGTTCGTGGTTCTCTAACACTGAATTCCTTCAAAAAGGCACTGAAAACTCACCTCTTCCTCCAATCTTATGCAACATAAGCAGTGGTTTATTCAATTCATTATATAAAATCTCAATCATCATGAACTTGAATTAACCCTTTTAAAGGAAGCATATTTATTCCTTTGGGGGTTTGTGGACTCGTGGTAATGGTATCCTGACGTTACCCTTGTCTCAATCAGCATGAACTTGAATTAACCCTTTTAAAGGAAGCATAATTATTCCTTTGGGGGTTTGTGGACTCGTGGTAATGGTATCCCGACGTTACCCTTGTCTAAATCAGCATGAACTTGAATGCACCCTTTTAAAGGAAGCATAATTATTCCTTTGGGGGTTTGTGGACTCGTGGTTATGGTATAATTTGTTTTTGTTCTTGTTTTTACGTAGTACTTATAGTTTAAGTTTTAGATTTTTATTTTGTCAATAATTGTCTTATAGCTATACACATAGGGTAGTTTTATAGTGTCTTGTTGATCTTTCTAATCTAGGGTTACTGTGCATGTTTTTAAGTACGTAGTACTTATAGTATAAGTATAATAGAATAGTTTTATAGTATAATTGAGTAGCTTTGATCGATTTCTTTTGAAATTGTGTTGCAAAATGTATTCGTATCTGCGATACGTCAAATGTTCTTATGTAAAGCGCCTTTGAACGTGCACTCTTGTATATAAAAGGGCGCTATATAAATCCGGTATAATAAAAATAATAATAATAATGTCAAAATTTTAAACGAAACATACATCCAAATACCACAACCCACTGTCTAACAAAATGGCAGTGATAAGACGCTTCTAAGGGGTGTGTGTCGAAAATCTATGTCTGATTGGTTGACTGCAGTCTTATCAGTTTCTTTGATTGACAGCCAGCGGGTGGTGAATTTGTCATACTTGTGACATCAGGGTAACCTCTGGCTCAAAACTTTCTTAAGCCAAATTAACTGTAGAACATAGAAATTCTTTATTTTTAAGCTGTTTTATGAGGAAAAAGCTGTAGCCAAATGGATATTTCTTAAGCCAAATATGCTAGTTTGTATAAATTGGCTTATTTGGGAAATGGCAGAGTAAGTCATGAACTCCTTAGTTTGACCTGTTTGGTCATATCCTGAAAACCTTAATTTTTTATTGGTTGCTAGGTGATGATGATGGGGGGAGATGATGACGAGAGAGAAGAGGTGGCTGGGGCTGAGGATCACGATGATGACGATGATGATGACTACGAAGACATCGATTTCACTGAGGAGGAAGACGAGTGATCCAATCTACAGTTATTAAACCAGTCAGGGGACCTTGAGGTAAGGGGCGTTTTTCCTTTGATCAGAAATATTCTGTATTGTGATTTTTTTCTGCACAGGAACAACCTTGAGAGGGGGTGTATTGGATTCATTTTTTTTTGTGCAAGCATTTTGCTTTTTAGAATCACTAAATTAAATCTCCTTTTCAGAACAAGTCGGTTAAGACGGAGACTGTTTTATATCTATAAAAAAAACAACATTAAATAAAATTTATCAGAGACCTGAAAATCATGTATTACATAAAAAATCAAAAAAAAATCCATTATTTTGAGCTCACCTGAGCACAACGTGCTCATGTTGAGCTTTTGTGATCGCCTTTTGTCTGTCGTGCATCGTCCGTCGTGCGGCGTCAACACTTACCTTGTTAACACTCTAGAGGTCACATTTATTGTACAATCTTCATAAACTTAGTCAGAACATGTGTCCCAATAATATCTTGGACGAGTTTGAAAAATGGTTCCAGTTGGTTAAAAAACATGGCTGCCAGGGGGCGTGGCAGTTTTCCTTATATTGCTATAGTAAAACCTTATTAACACTCTAGAAGTCACATTTTTAGTCCAATCTTCATGAAACTTGGTCGGACCATGTGTCCCAAAAAAAATCTTGGATAAGTTCAAAAATGGTTCCGGTTGGATGAAAAACATGGCCTTCAGGGGGCGGGGCAGTTTTCCTTGTATGGCTAAGTAAAACCTTGTTAATACTCTAGAAGTCACATTTAATGTCCAATCTTCATGAAACTAAGTCAGAACATTTGCTCTAATGACATCTTAGACGAGTTTGAAAATGGTTCCGGTTGGTTGAAAACCATGGCTGCCAGGGGGCGTGGCAGTTTTTCTTATATGGCTATAGTAAAACCTTGTTAACACTCTACAAGTCACATTTTTAGTCCAATCTTTATGAAACTTGGTCGAAATATGTGTCCTAATAATATCTTAAACAAGTTTGAAAATGGTTTCGGTTGGATGAAAAACATGGCCGCCAGGGGGCGGGGCAGTTTTCCTTATATGTCTTTAGTAAAACCTTGTTAACAATCTAGACGTCACATTTATTATCCAATCTTCATGAAACTTAGTAAGAACATTTGTTCTAATGATATATTGGATGAGTTTGAAAATGGTTCTGGTCTGTTGAAAAACATGGTCTCAAGGAGGCGGGGCAGTTTTCCTAATATGGCTATTGTAAAACCTTTTTAACACTCTAGAAGTCACATTTTTGGACCACTGCTCTTGAAACTTAGTCAGAATATTTGAACTTATGATATCAGGGCTGAGTTCGAAAATGATGGCGATCCGTTGAAAAATATGGCCTCCAAGGGGCGTGGCATTTTTCCTTATATGGCTATAGTTAAACCTTGTTAACACTCTAGAAGTCACATTTATTATCCAATCTTTATGAAACTTGATTTGAACATTTGTTCTAACAATAGCTCGGCTGAGTTTGAAAATGGTTATGGTTCGTAAAAAACATGGCTGCTGGGGGGCGTGGATTTTTTCCTTATATGGCTATAGTGAAAACTTGTTGACGCTATATTATCCATATTTATTTGTTAATCTTCATGAAACTTGGTCAGAACATTTGTCCCAATAAAATCTTGGCAGAGATTAAAACAGGGTCATATAAGCTCAAAAAGTATGTCACTAAGTCAATTATAAAAAAAACATGTTAAAAGTCACTTTTTTGGTCCAATCTTTATGAATCTGCGTGCATTTTTTCAGAATAGTCAAGTTCCGTTGGCTCTCAGGTGAGCGCCATAGGACCCATTACCCTCTGGTTATTAACTGTTTATGTTGTGGTTGTTCTTGCCACTTGAGTGGTAACAAAAAAAGTTGATAAGAACGAAATTCATTTTATTGGAAGTGTCTTTTATATGTTGCGGTTATAATGTAATATATATGCTCTTAAAGGTCTTTTGAGGTTGCGATAAAACTACGACAGATATCCGTTGTTCCCTTGTATGAAGTAGTTGTATTATTTGTGGGAGTAGAAGTATGATCGGTGGTGGTGGTGGTGGTATCAGTAGCTTAAGAAGTAGCATTATCACTGGCAGTAGCAGCAGTAGCAGTTGTAGGAGTAGTAATGCTTGGTTACGAAAATAATGAAAATGTAAATTCTGAACCATGCAATAATAAAAATATACGAAAGTTAGGTTGACTTAACTAATGGAGATCCTGTTCAAACTCCGGCAACATTAACCCAGAAGGGCGCTTCTGTTTTGTCCGTGCAAACGCTCTTGTTTACAAGTGTGTTGATTTGTTTTCTCATGCAAAACACATATGTAATAGAAACTGTTTTTATTTTCATTTTCACTTTTTTTTTCTTGAACCCAAGCTAGCAGTGCAAGCAGAGACAAAACATGAACACGCACAGGAAACAGATCACACAGAGATTAATGAGTAATCCTGAATGCGCTATTGCATGAATACCAGCAGTCCCGGACTACCCATTAGGCAGAGTAGGAAACTGCCTATGGGCCCCGCGACCTTCCCCATGAGACCGAGAATATACAGACTACGGTGATTTAATTGTCCATGATCAGTCGATGTCCCTGATTATTATTGTTGGAGGTCAGGGATTTATGTAAAAAATAAAGCTCTAACTTTCAATATGTATTCTATGTTTCCCTTCGAAAAAAAACAAATGTTTGTAATGAGTTTGATATATATTCGGAATATTTTGCAGAAAGACTAGACAGTACTTGAAGACAATGTGTCTCATATGCAAACAGTTTCATCCGTCAAACGTCAACATTTATAAAACGCCTTGATTGGTCGGCTAAATATGAAAAATGTCCGCCGCTTGCACTCATATCTTTGCATGTACGTCCTTTGTCCCTTGTTGTGTTGTTTTTTTTTCATTTAATACACTCAAGAATGTCGCAATAAGCTTATATTGGAAACACATTTTTGAAATCGATAATGTCTGAGAGATGTTTCATGCTTAAAAATAAAATATTTTGTATTAATTGTATTACTTCATGTAGCATACGCTGATTGTCGGATATTAAACTATTACTTTAAGATGTGTCATTATAGTGTGTACTGTATTATAACAGATTTATTTATTTGTGTTACTTGAATGTTTTCTATAGAATTGTACATTTCTGTATAAGATTGTTGTTCCATCATAAATATAGGCATTTAATGTCTTGTAAAACAATATTATAATAATTATGATTCAAATAATTAATCAACTTAGTGGTGTCGTTCGTCTGCAGCGCTTTAATATGCCCCCGCTAATATATCGTTGCTTATATTTGAAACACATAGTTGTATAACATATTGAATACTTTATTATCTGATTTCTATGTGTGTATTTTCAACCTGATTGTTTTTGCATTAATGTGCGCATGTTAACCAACGCATAAATATCTAGTTATGTGCTTTTTCAATATATTTACATTGCCATGTTCGCTGGGTTTTTTTTGCGTGTCTTTTTGTATGTTTATAGGACTGTGTGCATTTTCATAATACTTTGTATGCTGTATTGTGTATTGTGTCAATTATACTACATTGTAACTTCATACTGAAATGGGAAGGATCAATTCTGTTTTTTTTTTTTTTTTNTTTTTTTTTTTTTTTTTTTTTTTTTTTATACTGTGCTCGGTTTAGGAACAACTTGCACGATGAGCAACGATACAATATAGCACAGTTGTTTGTTAAAATAAAACATCGTATTTCATTATAAACGAGGGGCGGTCGAAAAGTTCTTGAATTATAAAATCAATTCAAACAATAAAATGATAACTTAATTGATTCGCACGAAACATTACTGGCATTTATAGCAATATGATGTTAAGGCACGTACTCCAATCCGTATTTACATATTGTGGTCATTATTATTTATGTTTGTTGAATGGAAATGAAATTATTTTGCAAATTGTCTGGAATTTGCCTCGCCCATGTTCGGATCGAAATTTCATAATACTGACTCGCCCATGCACGGTTCGAATTTACCCGGTAAAAAGAGTATTGAATTGAACATGATCAGTCGATGTCCCGCGTCCATTATTCTTGTTGGAGGTCAAGGATTTATTTAACAATGAAAGCTCGAACTTCCAATATGTTTTCTATGTTAGCCTTCAAAAAAGGTGCAAATGTCTTTAATGATTTCGATATTAATTCGGAATATTTTTAGACAAGACAAGACAGTATTTGAAGACATTGTGTCTCATATGCCAACAATTTCATCCGTCAAATGTCAACATTTAAATAAACGCCGCTTGCACTCATATCTGTGCACGAATGTCCTTTGTTATGTAGTCACGTTCATTCAACACACTCAAGAGTGCCTCAATAAGCTTTAGGCTTTCGATGCAATTGAGCTAAAATGAATAGGTTTGTGCTAAACTAAACCAAAGCAATACAACGGCGAAATATCTCTTGCTTCAAATCGCCATTTTCAGATGATTGGACGCTGAATCATGTGTGGTTGTATCTATTTACAATTATTGCAAGCAGGACATTAGTAAGGCGTGTAAATAGATGCTTAATATGTAATCTTTTTACTGTTTAGTGATATGTTCTATATAGATCTTTTTGACAACATGAGTTTCAATATCACTTTATGAAATCTTAGTGATATGACAAGCAAGTTAATAATGTGATAAATTCTCAATAGTTATCATGGAGAACAGAGATCATATGTAAATTTAAAAATACCATTTGTACCAGATATAATTATTCAAAGCTGCATTGTGCATTGATCATACGTACATCGTAGTTGTCACTAAAAGAATTAATTGATGAGATCGTGTTTGTCAAATGTTTTTATTCTTGTTTAATACAAAGCGTAAACGTTTAAGTCGTTCTTCTGTTTACATTTTAAAGATATTTTCGAAATCGATGATGTCTGAGAGATGTTTAATGCTTTAAACTAAAAGATTTAGTATTTATTATATTACTTCATCTAGCATACGCAGATTGCCGGATATTAATATATTACGTTACGATAAGTTTCTTGTATTATAAGGTTTTTGTTATTTTATGTCACTTGAATATCTTCTATAGAAATAGAAATGTCTGTATACTTTTGGTGAAAATTAATAGTTACTAAGTGTGAAACCGTACTTACTGTTGTGCTATCAATTAATAAATGTCTGTATAAGTTTGTTGTCATATTTTGTAAACGTTCCATCATAAATATAGACATTTGATGTCGTGTAAATCAATATTATAATAATCTTGAGTCCTAAAATTAAAACAATAAATGGTGTTGTTGGTCTGCAGCGTTTTAGTATGCAACGTGCGTTTTGCTTTATTCTAACAGAAAGGTCGATTTTAGGCATTTGAAAAGTGAATTACTTCGTATCGTGTGTATTGAAAAGATGTTAATTTAGGTATTATAAATACAATCTCACTCCAGGAATGCAATATTTTTACAAATATTGTATTCTCATGATATTTGAATTGGTATTTATTTCGATGAATTGTAAAAAAATAGCATGATATTATTGTATTATGATAGTTCATTAGTTGTATGACATATTGAACACTATATTATCTAATATATATTTTTGTATTTTCAACCTGTTTTTTCATTTACTTGCACATATTACTACCACATAAATATATAGCTATGTGCTTCTTTAACATATTTACATTGCCATATTCGATAGGTGTGCTTTTTAGTACGTGTATTTTGTATTGTCATACTACTTAGTGCCTTTTCATTATACTTTGTTTACATGTATTTTTTATTGTGTCAATTATACTACAATGTTATACATACTAAAATGGTAAGGATCAATTCTGAGGTTTCTTTAAAATACTGAGCTCGATTTAAGAACAACATTTTAACCTGCACGATGAACAACGATGAAATAGAGCACAGTTGTTAGTTTGGATTTAACATCGTAATTTATTTTGCACGAGGGGCGATTGAAAATTAAATTTTCTTGACCAATAAAATAAATTAAACAATAAAATTAGAACTAAATTGAATCACACAAACATAACTAACGTTTAAAATAATATCTGAATAAATGTTAAATACTGCTGAACTTCAGAGTAAATCGTACATACCGAAAATCTGACTTGAATACTTACTTGTGCATGGTGAAGATATAGCACTGTGTCAATTCAAATGTAGGTGTAATTGATCCGACACAGAATCCTCAAATCAGATATACAAAGCAATTTTTGGACCTTTGTTAAAAGCCCGGTCGCATTCATCAATGTCATGGACAAAGGTACAAACGTTTGATAAAAATACGTATTGTTACAAAGTTATAACAACGTTCGATACAGTTGACAAGATTGTTCTACTTGATGGTAGGTTGATTCTGAAATAAATTGGATACACTTTGATTCTCGAGTCAATTGGACATCACCGCCATATTGGTGATTCTTATATGTTCAAACAAGTTTTGTCAATATCAACATTACCCTTAGATCTTACCATAATTTCGGAAGTTTATGTCGGAAAATGATTCTTGTGTCAGGACATTGGGGAAACTAAAAAATAGTAACACAAACCAAATTACAATTCATTTAATAAACGATAAATGAAATCTCTTACGCAAGACCCGCATATGTTTGGTAAAAAAAAGTTACTGAGTGTGAAACCGAATATCGTGTGGTTCTAACAATTTGCAAGGTATAACTTAACTTAGCACGAACATTTTAAGTGGGTGTTGCTTTGGTTCTCTAAATGCGACGTGTAATACATGTATAATATATTTTATTTCTGTGTTTTGTAACCTTTTCACTTATTTCGCTTGATATATATTCTCATATATTGATTATTGTCTTTGTATGCATGTTTTAATTATTGTTAGTAAATTAGTATCCATACTCGTGTTAGAAGAATTGTACAATGTACATTATTACCCCGCGCCAACGGCGGATGGGTATAGAATTGGCGTTGTCCGTAAGTCTGTCACAAATTGTTTCAGGGCTATATCTCAGAAACTATATAAAATATCAACATAAAACTTCATGGGTGTATAGATATCAGTGTGGAGAAGTGCTCTGTTTAAGAACCATAACCGTACACTTTCTTAAATAAGAGTTATTACCCTTTGTTTTTTTTTGTAATGTGTAACTTGTGAGGGCTATATATCAGATACCATACAGCATTTCAACATGAAACTTCATGGGTGTAATCATAACAATTAGAAGAAGTACCATGCTTAAGAACCATAACCCAACAATTTCTTAAATAAGAGTTATTGCCCCTTGTTTGTTTTTGTATGATGTAACTTTTCAGGGCTATATCTCAGATATGATACAAGATTTCAACATAAAACTTCATCGTTGTATAGATATCAATGAGGAGCATTGCCTTGCACAAGAACTATAAGTCTACACTTTTTAGCTCACCTGATTGCTCAGGTGAGCTTTTAGGATCGGTCTTTGTCCGTCGTCCGTCCGTCCGTTGTCCACATTGGTTTGTAAACACTCTAGAGGCCACATTTCTTGTCTGATCTTTATGAAACTTGGTCATAAGATTTGTCCCAATGAAACCTCTATCGAGTTTGAAACTGGGTCATGCTGAATCAAAAACTAGGTCACTAGGTAAAAAAAAACTTGTTAACACTGTAGAAGTCATATTTCATGCCAAATCTTCATGTAACTTTGTCAAAATGTTTGTCTTAATGATATGTTGGTTGAGTTCAAACGTGGTTCCGGTCCGTTGAAAAACATGGACCAGGTCAAAGCTTGAAAAACCTTGTTTATCTTTAACCACTAAGCACGCAGCTTTGATATTTGATATGTGACAAAAATTGTTCAAATCATGCCACTGGGCAAGCACATTTCACAGGTGAGCGATCTAGGGCCATCTTGGCCCTCTTGTTTTTATGATATCAATGAGTAACATTGCAATGCATAAACACAATTACCCTACATTTATTTGTTTATTAGGATTATACCGTATATCAAGGGATCTGCACCCATCCACATACAAAATGAATTTGGCGGGGGATATTAATTCAACGAATTGCTTGTTTATCTTGTAGTTTAAGTTGAACATGTGCAAATGTTAAGATTGGTTACACTTTTGTTTTTTATATATACAAACATTAACTTAAAAGATTAACATAGCATATGTTAAATAAATATGTATTAATGCACAATATTTAACATTGTTAAATTACTGTTCTGCAAATATGATTGCTGAGGTTAAACCACATCTCTCAAATATAAATAAATCAAGATAAGATGGTATGTACATATTTAAGCTAGAATAAATTTCTTATGTTTTAACAGTCAACAATTATGCTTGTATATGTTTTGTCTTATATTCTTAATTTTCCTTAACAAATAAACAACTCTTGTTTCATAGATGTTCTTGTTGATTATGTTTGCATCCCTTTTTGTTCTCCTAAGTTTTGCCGTTGTATGTGTATTTTCGGTGGCCCAATCACACTGGCTCGTGAATAAAACTATGTGTATCAAAGCACTTCCAACATAGTTTTATTTTTGCCTTATTTAGCAGGGTGTATATATTTACAGAATCTACCCAGAAATAAGTGGGCGAGGAGAGAGAGACATTTTGTAATATTCCATTGTAATGGAGCATTTTTCTACCTAAATTTATTGGGTTGAATCGATTTCACTTGTCGATCAACTATTCATACATTGTTCTGTGAAGTCACATTGCAATGCTAAACAGTCTAACATTTCGTTTAAACGACAAGATTATCAGATGATTATGAAGCGGGAACATGTTGACATAATCGCTTAAAATAAGGTTATTCATAAATGTTCAAATAACATACCATATCTGAACATCATTAAGGCGCAAGGCGGTCAGAAACTATACTTATAACCGGTAATAAGGGTTACGGTTTGTTTTGACAACGCACGTGGTTGATTCTTACGTAATACAAACATGGCGTAACGTCGTATGCGTGTTAACTTTACAAAATGTCCGCCGCACGACGCTTCTTGCGTAATAATAATATTAGAGTTGAAAGAGTGTTTTTAGATCATAAAAAACCCGTTGGAGATTAATCGAGATGTAGAACTCTACAAACGCTATCGTTTTACACGACCGGAAATCATATTTATTTGTAATATTTGCGAGGACGAGTTGAGCCGCAATACGATGCGGAACCTGCCAGTTCCGGTCGCCCTGGCAGTGTGTACTGTCCAGAGGTACGTGGCCAGTGGCGACTAACCAGATCGACCACCTGTGCACTGGAAGGAAGTTGCGTAGCTATCTATCAAATTAACGCATCCAGCGAAAAGCAGAAGTTGCTTCGGACCATCTCTTTCTCGGACAATTGAAACTGTAGCTGAAGAAGAGTTAAACTTGGGGGTCCAGCCAACGCCAGTATAACACCGCTACACTAAAAGACACATTTATGCAAGAAGAGTTCAAGCTCTCTAAACAAGATCCAGGTCCTAGAGGAGCTGATTGAAGAAGAGACGATAGAGCAGAAAGTGACAGTAGCAGTGACCTAAATATGCCAAGAAGTACTGGGCCCCAAGTTGTACACCCACACGGAGTTGATATTAGCAGAGACGCTTCTGAAAATGGAACAAATTTGAGAAAATAAAGCAGCTGTCAACAACAGCAGAACAACTAAAAGCACAAGAAGAGTACACAGAAGCAAATAGGAACCTCAAGCGAAGTATAAGTGTTGACAAGCTTAACTACCTCGAGACGCTTTCTACAAAGGCCGAAGAGGAAGAGGATATACATCAGAAAAGAACCAAGGACCTGTACCCGATCACGAAGAGAATAGCAGGAAAATTTGACAAGCAAGAAAAACCAATAAGAGTCGAACAATGGAGAAATGAGAGCAGATGATGAAGGGCAGAAGAAGAGGTGAATTGAGCAATTCCAGGTCCTACTTAACAGACCAGCTTCTGTGATACCGCGAGCTACAAGCGATCTGCAAATCAAGTGCTGGTCTCCCAAGAAGGAAGAGATCTGCAGCGCCATCAAGCGATTGAAGAACGGCAAATCCTCAGGACCTGACAGCAGACTGGAAGAAGCGCTGCAAGCTGACATCGAGACCAGTGTGGAGCTACCATACCTGCTCTTCGGGAATATATTGGATGGAGAACTTATACCAACATCATTGAAATATGGATACCATATCAAGCACCCCAAGAGAGTTGGCCTCGGTTCTTGCTCCAACTACCGAATACCGAATGAAAGACGCAATAGACCCGAATATCCGTGACCAACAGGCCGGTTTCTGAAGAAAAGATCGTGCACGGATCAGATCGCAACCCTGTGCATCATTCTGGAACAATCCCGGAAGTTGAATGCGCCCCTTTATGTTGACTTCATCGACTATGAAAATGCGTTCGACAGCATTGACCGACAGTCCCTCGGGAGACTTCTGAGACACTACGGATTGCCAGAGAAGATTACGAACACCATCAGGAAGTCTTATGGAGGTATGACCTGCAGATTCGTCCATGGCAGATAGCTAAACGACACCTTCGAAGTGCATACACTCACTTCACCTGTTCCTGCTGGCGATAAACTGGATCATGAAGACCTCAACGGACAAGAAGCAAAACGGAATCCAGTTGACACTCTGAAAAACGTTGGGCGACCTCGACTTTGCCGGCTCTTCTCTCTTACATCCAACAACAGATGCCGGAAAAGAGCTACATGGTTGCGAAAAACTAATATATACTAGGCATCATCAACAACAGAGCTTCAAGATAAATTCATCCAACAACACACCAATCACAGTCAAAGGCTATGCGCTGGAGGAGTTGGACATATTCAACTTTCTTCGCAGCATCCTGGACAACCATGTATAACGGACACAGACGTCAAAACCAGCATCGGTAAAGCACGATCAGCCTTCCATAAACTGAAGAATATACGGGGATCAAGCTGAATTGACATCACCACCAAGATTAGGCTCTTCAATACCATCGTGAAGCCAATACTCCTCTGTGGAGCAAATGCATGGAGAACCACGGTCACTACCATAAAGAAAATCCAGGTCTTCATCAACGCCAGCTTTATGAAGATCCTCAAGAGCCGCTTGAAAATAAAAACAATCACCGACTAGGAACTATTGAGAAGAACAAAACAGAAGCACGTTGAGGAAGACAGCCTTCAGAGACGTTTGCAATAGGCCACACCCTTCGCAAGCCTGAATCCAAGACGACAAAGCAATCTCTCACTTGGAACCCCAGGGGAAGAGGAAGAGAGGCGGCCTAGAAACACCTGGCACCGCGACCTAGATGCAGATGCTTAGCACATGGGCAAGGCGTGGGGCAGCTGTGGAGACATGCCCAGAACGGAGACGCCACGAGAAGGCTGTTTTGCGGCCTATGTACCAGAAGGGACCATAGGCGAAGATGATATGATGAGATGAATAAAAGTGCTTAAAAACAGGAATAACCAGAGGCCGACAAAACAATAAGTTCAGAGATTTGGGCTGCAAGCAAATGAAGTACAATAGTGAAAATATTTTCATTTTATGCGGAAGTACCTTCCCAAGATTGTTTTCCTCGTTTTGAACACTGAAAAACTACCGAAACCATTGAAACTAGAAAGAAATATATCTGTCTTATACCTTAAAATCAACATGCTCAATTTTGATGTATATCATTCTGTAATAGAATAGAAAATTGAGGATATGGAAGCCACTGCCAACCTACACCATCCGATATTCGTTAGATAGAAGTGGGCAATTCAAGCGCTGACGGAGCGTTAAACACCGATGATACGGGTAAGCGAATGGAAAAGAGTGCAAGTCAATAAGACAGGTAGGCAGGTAGGAAGGGTTTAAGTGTATGACATCGTAGACAATTTACGAAGGGTTTAAGCCGATGGCATTGGTAGACTTATAAAAGAGGGTCCGGCAGATGACATCGATATATGGATGACGGATAGTTCAAGCAGATGACACCAGTAGAAGGATGACGGAGCGTAAAATGGGAAGAAGTCGGTACACTAAAGGTTCAGGTCGATTACTTAGATAGACTGATGACGGAAGGGTTCCTGCCGATACTATTGGCAGACTGATAATTGATGATGAAGCTAATGCCAGTGGCAGACGGATGACGGAGGATTAAGGCCTATGACATCGATAGACGTATGACGGAGAGTTCATGTCGATACTTTTGGAAGATTAATGATGGATGGTTTTGGACGACGACAACGGCAGACGGATGAAGAAGGATCTAAGTCGATGACATTTGTGGACAAATAACGGAAGAGCAAAGCCGTTTACACCGATCGACAGATGGCGGAAGGTTCAAGTCCATGTTATCGGTAAAAGATAGCAGACATTCAGACGTTCTTTTTTAAATGGCAAACGTTTTTTTTTGTAATTTTGTCAAATACAATCGTTTCGACGTTCCATTGTATATACATGTGTAGATATAAACAATACTACAATACAGAATCAACAGCAAAACGTAATTGAAAATATAAAACCTTTATGAACAGAAATCGGGAGCTGATAATATGGAAGTCAAATTAAAATCACACAAAACACCTAAACTATGATTGTACAAATCACCATTATTGTCTCACGAAATGATGCATACACGAAACTAAACAAACGACACAACATTTGTATCTGTTTCGTTTCTTAGTGTATGTAAACCATCAAGTTTCATTCACATACATGCGATGTGTAGGTTCCATTATCTGTTTACTATTAATGGTATTTACATGTTAAGATAAACCGCAAGCTTAAATAATAATACGATGGAGCTGCTGTAAATTGCGTTGCTATTCTATGAACAAAACTTGGTGAAACGTTTGAACAAATCTTCTTTGTGTCAGTGAATATCAATATTTCAAACGTATATTTTTATATAGTAGCTGTTTATTACTATGCAATTATTCATAGAGAAAGAAACTGGCTCACATCTTTTTTTTCATTTATAAGTAGTATTGTTTTAATTTCATGACATTGGTTTCTTCAAAACAATATTTATGCTGCATAGTTAAATATGCAGTAAACAGGTCGTACACGACAAATATCCCAGTGCATAGATCGTATTCCACATGATGAGCGAACTGCGATATATAAATGGTATCAGATTATTTAACCTGTAGATGAATACCAAGGGTATAAATTACCCAAACGTGTGCTGACATGATACATATAAATGCCACACTTTGTTATAAAATTGAGGTATAGGAAACAGTATCCGGACATATTCGTTCAAAATTTAAATTGCATTAAGGCCAAACAATGTTCTTTGTTTCCACTAACATTTCCAAAAATAGGTAAGCTACGTGGTTTCGCCTTTAACAATACACGATTTGTTTCCTACTTAAATAACGATTTGCAATGAATTGTTTATATCTTCCACTCTCTTTTTAAAATGCTTTCTTTATTTAAGTTTAGTTAACTTAAACGTATTAACAATGTTGTCGTACTTGGCCAACTGCTTACTATTGTTGAAAACTCGCATATATTAAGACATTCATGTACGAAAAATACAACGGAATTTGGTGGAATAGTAGCGGGAATGCTTTAATTCCGCCTCGACAAAATGTGGAATTTATTGTACAACCGATAACTAAATCTTTATATGAAGTCTTCCAAACGTAAAATAAGGACTATTTCGGACGTAAAGTAAATCTAGGCGGAAACGGAGACAGAGTTGTTAACTTATCATTTTAATAAAGCGTGCTTTCAAACTTATATGGTTTTACATAGCTTAGACAAAATTCGTAATTAATGAAATAATTTGTTTTAAGGGAGTGATATTTTTTTTATTAACGCAATGCTATCTGTAGACTTTTCACTGTTTCCTTTTATGAAAAATGGCGACAATGTTATTTTTTGAGAAAAAAATACATGGAACAAATAGTTCAATGTCAATAAGATAGATGTAATAACAAGCTTATTAACACATATTTTAATTAAGATTTAATTCCCCTGATTGGTAATCGGGCTGTTTGTAAAAAAAAATAAAAAAATGATTCCAATAATGGTCATCCCAATAATGACCAGAAGGTTTTATAAATAACCAGCTTTGGTTAGCTGACCACCAGTCCCTGGAACTAGGGCATTAAATTGTAGTTTTAACAATGTCTGACAATCATGATTGTTCTGTGAACGACAGTGTGACTTTAATACATTGGGGAAATAAACTTTAAGTTTGTTTTACAAAAGGGTCAAGGAGTTCACTGATTTAGTCTCATACTTCAGTAAATTTCTGTTATTCCAATATATCCCAATTAATTTCTTTCCATTTTCTTTTGAAAAAATACAGCATTCAAAAAAACTTATCGTTCTGAGTCATTATAATTATTCACCTTAGTGATTACCGGCACGGAGACTGCCACTTTAAGCTTGAAACATTGGTTGAACTGTATGGGGATATAAACCACTTAAAAAAGTAGTGAAACGAAAGTGTCCTTTTTTCTAATTGCTTAACAATTACCTTAATAAACATATAAATAAAAACACTGCATGTTGACTAAATTTTTAAAATTATGCATCATGCACTATACCATGGGTGCTTGTTTTCAAAATGGCAGTGCGTATAACGGCTGTCTGGACTTCCTGGTGGCATGAATCAATCGACTCATTCAATGACACACATGGGAATTGTAAATGGCTTGAAAACTCCTTCATATCTAAGGCACCGACATGTCGTGTAATGAATATGAACGGCCAATGTGAGATATGGTGTCAATATATCACTTTAAAATAAGATTATAAAAGTAGTGATTTTGTTTCCATTGAAGTTGTAACAGCCGGCAATTAAAAAATTTCCATGCATGTCAATAACGATGTTTCATAGTTAATTATGAGGAATTTGTTAACAAATTTCAGCGTTGCTCCCATGGTAAAAACTTCATGCTTGTACGTGAATCACATGAAGGACATATACTGGCAACATCGCTTGAAACGTATGAATATTTCCATAATCATCATTTTTATTTTAATATGTTTTCCCATTGTATTCACGTGAAATCAAATGTTCCTTGTTTATTTTTAGGAGACGTTAAAACTATTATCAATACAACTGGTGTCTGAGCAGCACGCATTTAAGTATGGCATGTCATGTCAGACATAGAGATCAAATTAAACACTCGATCTAGTTTTATATTTGCAGGGATAACAAGGCATGTTTATCTAAAAACACGTCAATGTTCCTGTATATAATTACATCAATTGTTATATGCACATAACACGCGAAGATAGAAGGCACACAGAGATATGTTATCATTCATCTTCGATGGTCTGTTTCATTTACTGAAATAAAGTACAATAACGTTTAAACATATATTTCATTGCCAGCTTATTAAAAAAAGCAAATCGTCTTTCCTGATGGTCAAAAGTGCCATTATTGAAGGTTTTCTTGATAAGCTTCTTTACAATATTTACCAACTGAGATTTTAAGAAGCATTTCTCATAATGTAATGCATATTGATTGGCTATGCTCAATGAATTATACAAACGAAGAAATGGTTATTAAGCTCATTTAATTGTCGATGTCATTTTGATGTCAAATTTTGGTCGATATGAAACGAAAGCAAATTATAACAGTGTGTATCTCGGAGCATGTAATGAAGGACATTACCTATATCTATGACCAACTAGATAAAAAGAAGTACTCAACAAAGTACTCATCGACCAATTTAAATATAAATCGTATATATATTGATATTTGGGGTTTATTTCATATGCAAAACCAAACTTCAGATATCATATTTTTTTATTTTTGAAAACTGTTACCAATCATTGGAAAATGTTAGCGCTTTTACACGTCCGTTTAAGAAAAAAGCAGTCTAGTACCGCAACGTATGAATGCGCAGTGGTGAAAAGATAACGTATCAGTTTCATGTAAATGTCCATATTTGAATAGATTATTCACGTTTTCGAAACATGATAACGGAAGATTAGTTCGACATCAATGTGGGGCAGAAAGAAATTTGTTACTTCATTAAGAATATAACAACGAAAACCTGTTACATCAATATCAATTGGATTAAAATGCATTCAATCCGATGGTTAGTAAAGATTTTGTTTTTTTATGTTAATAACACTATTATCTTCAAATTGAAAAAATAACAATTATACAAATAAAAGTAGTAGTAGTAGTAGTAGTAGAAGTAGTAGTAGTAGTAGTAGTAGTAGTAGTAGTAGTAGTAGTAGTAGAAGTAGTAGTAGTAGTAGCAGTAGCAGTAGCAGTAGTAGAAGTAGTAGTAGTAGTAGTAGTAGTAGCAGTTGCAGAAGTAGTAGCAGTAGCAGCAGCAGCAGTAGCAACAGCAATAGCAGCAGCAGTAGAAGAAGCAGTAGCATTATCAGTATAAGTAGTAGTAGTAGTTGTTGTCTCCCATTGATGTCTGAAAATGTTTAACTTCAAAGGGATGTAACAAACATTAAGTACAAAACTCATTTCATAATATACTAATCTCTCCATCGCTCAGTTGAAGGCAGAGACAAGAGAGATTACCTTTACACGCTTGTTAGCTATAAAATGTAAAGGGCAGATCACTTATTTTGATATCACATTTACTATATTTACACTTAGTTCATCCGCGGCCATCTTGAGGAAGCAAATTGATTCGATTGTAAGAAAGAAAGGTAAATCCGTAGCGTTAATTGAAATATTAAGATATTATAAATGTTTAAATGATCTAAATATTATTTAGCTGTTTAAGAAATTTATTAAAGATGTGTGCAATCATGGATGACAGTAAATAAACATGGCCGATATTGAAACCTAAATCGAATGTTTGGCATCTGATTATATTTAATGAACGTTTTTTTCTTCTTTACGACACAAACTAAGAATAACGAATCTCCAAATTAGTTTTTATGCAAACGACCTATGCCCAAAACAGTACAGGACAATACATTATACACAACATCCCGCATCTTGGTAATAGATCAAGACTATTCGCTATGGTCCTTAAATATCATATGTATTTACGTTAAATAACATATTTTAATTAATAAGCATTTATAGCTCAAAATGAACACACACTACTTCCATAAATTGTCCATAAGAATTTGCGTCTTGTTTTCAAGTTTTTAAGCAACACACCTATCGTAATATTAACTTATAAAGTTTCCCCATAAATATACTATCAATTAGGCACTGGTTTTGAAAGTATAAGAACTTGTTCCAATAAATAAAAATGTATCGGCGTTTTTTTCATGCCACCCCTTGGTATAATATATGCGCCGACATGATCAATTATTTGAAGAAAAAAAGTCGCATTCATATGCCTTACTTTTAGCATGTTTTTACTCTTTTAAAAGTGCCATAAACATCTCTTAGCATTTTAATAATTAATTTTCGAATGTTTTTCGAACAATGGACAATTAAACTTAAACATATAACAAGTATGAACGTTCATTTGCATAAAATAGATACATATACAGCTTAAGTATAAATAAGAAGGTTTTTGAAAATCTATGACAGTGACGAATACTGTTTTTAGTACAGATACATTATAAACATGACCTTATTGTTGGCATATTTCAATATAATGTCTTTAATTTATTGTTATTACAAAAAAGGTAGACTAAGACGTTTTGCCATCTCTAACTTTAACTCTAAGCTGATGAAGTGCAAAAGGGTGAAAACAACTCAATTAAATATATGTTTATTATAAAACAGTTATATTATTGGTAATTATTATACATAAATGTAATGATTTTGAAATTTTGAAAATTATTATAAGATCCATTGGACATTATTAGGTGTAAACAAAATAATTGAATTTTAAAAATGATTCATTAACTTTTTATCATATCGGCCATAACTATATGAAGAAAATAATCGAATTTTGAATTTTGTATAAGTGTATGTCGGAGGAGTAAAGGGTACCATTATATAAAGGAAGTTTTTTTTTTAATCTCTTGTTCGTTCTTTTTTTCTGGGAATGTTGCACGCCTTGATAGAATAATAATTGTTTTAACACCTTAAATATTTAAACATAGCGACACAAAGTATATTTCTGAACTAATATCTTTAAGGTTAAAGTGTACGATTGTGTACCAATAAACAGAAAACAAGAAACAAGCATTCAGGCGGATAACTCAATTCACAATAATACTGCACTGAGAAACGATTTAATGACTATACACAACAAGTGTTGGGTCGAATATTCAAGCTTCCGCATATCTTACTTTCTAATTCAAAACTGAGTTGAGTCTTTATTTTGTGATACGTATGTATGTTAATTTTTTTTGTGTCGATAACATAATAATGTTCTTATATAATAGTTTACGAGTTAGTTTTTAACAAAAGAGCCTTGAAATTGATAAATAGAGAACATCGGACGATACACATGTACATATTTTCTTATTATTTACTCTTGAATTTTACTGTATGTTGTTTTGTCTATTGTTTAATCCTTTTTTCGCAAACAAATGAAAGATTCCATATCAAGCAATGTTCGATTAGTACTTAATATTAATTGACGCGTTGTTATCAAATTTAAACTTTTAACAATTCAATAGCCGTTTAAATATTTGAAACGTCAGTGTTTATATTCTTGAAATATGAAAATAATTCTTTAATTGCGTATGCTGGTAACACATGTTCCAAAATGACATTCGAATAAGTTAATTTTATCTTTACAAACTAATACACAATTTGTTTACATTTAACAAGTATGTTCTTTACTTTAATTATCTTAATTAATGTATTATGTAAATTAACTAAACTATAATAACGCACATTATTTTTACCTAGATATTCGTTATTCGTCTGTCTTAGTCTGTTTCTTATGAAAAAAAAAACTAAACATATTTAATCAGTGTTAATAATGAATAAATCATTGAAGGTAACGTAACTTTATTAAACGTTAAAGAGCAAAAGTAACTTCTTCCATATCCAATTGTTTTGTCAGGTCCTCTTATGTATGACTTTTTAAATATTTAACAAACAAGAGTCTAACATTCCAAAATCAAACTGTATGTTTTTCATGTGATGGATATCGTAGAAACGTTCTTTTATAGGTGCCGAATATCTGACATAATACACATTTATACAATTGTATAATTTATTAAAAGGTCGTTATGATAACGAGTTATTATGATTATTAATATAATGTATGAACAAAGTGCACGTTTTTTTCTTCGGATTTTACGATTGTTACAATACATCTTTTAATTATGTGATCGAAATAAGGTTGTGAACAAAGCAAGGCTGGAAACAAAGGTAAAACATTTGAATATAAAATACTCCAAATTATCGATACAGAGAAAAACCGAGAACAAAGAGTATTGACATTATTTGTATATCGGACTAAAACAATTCAGTCTGATTATCAGAGTGCTCTATCCACAACTTCGGATTGATTTATATCACATACACTAAAAAATATGATTTTTCATTATATCATAACGTTAGCAGATAAAAAATGTATGTACACATGTTATACAATCATATTTAAATTAATATTTGATTTAATTTCTAGTTTATAAAACAGTACAACGTCCGAAAGAATCCAGACCTTAATCGAATATTATTTTTCCTGATAGTAATATAAAATAATTTCGAAAGCATATCCAATCGCTAAAAAACATTTCTAATTCCCAGTTTATATCATTTAGAAAGAAAAAGTTCTTACAGTTTCTGCAATCACCAACACAGAATCTCAATCTCTTCACGACGTTAATAATAATAATAATAATAATAATAATAATAATAATAATAATAATAATAATAATAATAATAATAATACAAACAAACACATATGACTAATTATAATATGAATTATAATAATATGAAAGAAGCAACTCTTCAAGAAAAGGGGTACTTAAGTGAATTTCGCACAGTTTTTCCGGTGGCCATATATAGCAAACATGCACGTTGAATATTCCAACGTGCTTGTTGAATGTTCCAGCATGCTTGATGATTTTAATAACTTGCTTGATGATAAATTGTATGCTACAAGCATGAGAATAATACATGCTTAGAATAATAATATTTCATTCGTGCTTATAATTTCTAATATGCTTAATGAACATTTTAACCTTAGGCGTATAACATCGATATTTTAGGTATATACAAAGCAACACATAGAACTAAGTACACAAACACATTCATATTAACCAGCTGAATGCATGGCAGAATATCGAAATGCGAAAAATCACAGAATGTTGCACTGGTTCGGTTTAAATAGTGTGTATAGGTATCAGTCGAAAAAGCAATCATGAATCATATGTTTCCGGAATGCTCCGTATAATTTTCAGAAAATTTCTGTATAAAGTCTAGAATTTATAAACGTGTTATAAACTTATTGATGATATTTACACAGTTAAGTTCATACAAATTTCATATTATGCTCAGTGCGTAGATGATTTTTCAAATTCTTCCAACAAGGCATCTTAGACTTACTGGTGGAAGTCATAAAAAATAAATGTTACATATCCTATATACATTGGTAGCCTATAAAGACGCATAATTTTAACTGTATAACTGGACAAGTTTTTTTAAACATTGTTAAATGATTATCTTTTATCTTTAATGTGTATAGACTTTCATCCTCTTTTTTCACTTTTTCAATTTTATGTTGTCGAAGTGTTTTGGTACGTTCATTTATATAAACACCAAACGAAACAAAGAAGCTTAACATTTTAATTAAATTGGTATGACTAAAATAATCTTATGTAGCATGAATATCATGCATATGCATTCTTTGACAATTATATCATATCATATTAACATGAAAATCATACTTTTAAAGTTGTTAGTTATACATTTTTACAATCATGTCTTATTTAATCATGAATAATTGCGAGCAATGTCTTGTTAAAAGAGTTTTGTTTTATAAATTTTAAGTTTCTTTTGTCTGGTGAATATTTAAGGTTTTAGAACTGTAATACGACATTTTAAGTTTCTGTCCTTTTTTGATATTCCCAAGTGCCATGGTATTCTGCATTTAAGTTAAAGAAACATTTACCAAAAAATTAATGATTCTGAGACACTCCAAATTGCCAACCCTCAATCGTTTTTGTTCATAAACATGTATTTACAAATTTCACTTTTATGAACATAAATATTGATAAAGCATGACTTATTGGTAACATGTTTAGAAATTAATAAATACATTATATGTGCATTTACGGGAGTAAATGAGATGTAACAAGTCGAATAAAGGACATATCAGCACACACGTGTTGTTATCTCCTCACACAAAAATCCGGAACAATACCAATCTCTGATAGCCAATTTAAAAATAATTGTTAAACAAATAGCTTCTTAAGGAAAACAGAAACTGAGCACGAACAATTTATTTGGGGTAGAAAAGTATTTTAGTTTCACCGCACACAAAGTAAGCTCCAGCTTAAAATGCAAAGGTACCCACGTTTGAACAAATGAATATGCCATAACAATGATGCAATTGGACATTTTAGAAATTGCAACAACTTATGAAAGATATCGTATTTATATGCAATCATCAAAAACTGCTTAGAAGTATTAAAAACATGTAGTACATCATTGGTGGCTAAGAAAGCGATTTAGACACATTTGGCGCTGACGTTGTTTCAAAGAAAAACGAAGTTAATTTGTGACTACCGTTTCACATACCTTTTCAAACAATTGTTGGCGATAATCAATAGTTTTGTTTTAAAGTCAAACCTAAACCGAAATTATTTCTTCCGTGAAACGATAGTTCTCCGCTATTTTCTTTTATTTCAATGGTGTTAATTAACCTCAGCGTATATAATAATAAATCAGTAGGGCAGAAATTGTTGTTAATTTTTATGATAAACTTACTGCGTTTTGTCAAGTTCGTAACTTCGTCAGGAATAAAGGCCTCACATTTGACATTTTGGTTTGATGTTGCACTTTAAATATATAAGCTGAGGAGGAAAGGCCAGTTTTGAACAGGTGGTTCACAATCTCTATTCAAGCCACATGTGTAAACGAAAGCCATCGAACCAGAAATAGTTAACATTGCTCAGTTCATATTGCTTTGTTAAGCAGTAATATTCAGGGGTACTTACTTTCTTTACAAAATAGGTTAGTTGTGAAGATTTATGTTTAATTATGTGGAAGTGATGGATAGTTCATAATCAACACATATCTTAACAAACAATATGTTGGCATTGTGCTTACAAAGTTCAGAAGAAATTAATTACCTTAACATTGGAATTTAAATTACGTTTCATATAATGTTAAAGACATGAAGTTTGACTTGGGATATACACGGTCTTGTTTACACATGTTTGATTAGTTTTTTTTATGTTATTTGATGTATTTATTAACACTTACAGCACTTCAATTTTTGGAATAGTATCAAAAAGTAGCAAAAAGCCAAAATAAACACATGATTGCATAATAAAACTGGTTTCTTGATTTAATTTTAATCGAATTGTAATCGTAGTTTTACGCAAATATTGGGAGACCGTTCGGGATGACGGAAATGTACGATAAAGAGCGATATAACACGAAGTCCATTACAGGTTTTCAACCTTACGACGAGAAATCTTTGCCTTTATATTAAATTGTAGAGGACATGCTTTTTAAATTGCTCTTAAATATTGCTAGGAATGAATATATATATCGCTTTGATACTGCCTAATATAAACACGGTTGGCCTATTTAATATAATAGTATTGAAGTAGCGTTTAAGACATACTCAAAGTGATATGAACATGTTTTTTACTTATTTTAATTTTATTTACTTTACTTTATTCTAACATTTTAGTAACACACTGTTATTTGTAAAACACACTTTATTCGTAACGAATAAATATGTATAATACGCAAAAGATGCAATCATTAATAGTGTTTTCAGAATTTCATTTTTATAATTCGATCAGTGGCCTAAGACCATATAGCCATGTCGTATACTTTCTCCACGTTGTTCGTATCTCATTGCATTTGATTATGTAACTAGAAGTAAGGCTTCTGTAAATTAAAAAATATCTTGTGTTTGTTTTCACAATCACATGAAGGCTATCCAAAAATGAATTATGTTTGTATTCGTATTATGCGAAGGGAAGGATATTTAACACAAATTCTTCACTATGTCACAAATATATCTAGTCCAGTCTGGTTTATATTTTATTAAAGTACGTTGCTTTTTTAAATGATTTGTGAAAACATTATGTAAAATAATCTTAAGTTTTGTTCCGCCTTTGTGAATAATACCAGTAATCTGTCTTTCAATAAGGCAAAAAAGCTGAATAATATATTTACGATAAACATGTATACATCACCCCCCCCCTAATACTATACCAAGAAGATCGTCATTGTATCATATATTTATGCAGACAAGGTAATACACTATTACTTTAAAAGTCTTGTTCACTGTGACATTTTGCAGAAAATGTTCATAGATTCAGAAAACAACGCCGTTCAAACTATCATCCGAATTCAAAAGTCTGCATAAAGAAGTGGTTTTGCGTTAGCTTTTACTTCTCGAGATCCCGGGATCGAACTCCAGGGATGGCTAACTTTAAAACAAATGTATTCCTTGTTGTTAGAATTATTAAAAACTTTTTGAAATAGTATTTTAATTGATTTAAATATAAGTGACATTTTTTAAACAAACGAAACTGTGTGAACACGTCCTTTTAACTGGTCGCATGCTGAATGCATAAAGAATCTCCTATCCATAACACAGCATAGTAAAATCTAATTTCCATTAAATCGTAATAATATTTATACCCTAGATCATGTAAGATTTGAAGTAATTTTCCTACTATCATTGATAATCAGCCTATATCCAACTTTGTGCGGTCCTAGTTGTTTTTTTATTTACAAATATATATTATTAAAAATATCACAATTAATATAAAGGTGAATTATGGCAAGACCTTGAGGTCACACAAGATCTCTACAGCTCACCACATAAATATCTTCGGGGAACTTGGCTCTTGTTAATAATGACTTAAAATGAACCAACAGTATAGGCAATAAATAATGTTTACCAAACAAGAATAAGCGGTTGTATGGTGATTGTCACCAGCGACAGTTTCTTATGATTCCATTTTTTACTAGAATACCAAGCTATATTTGGTAAAAGATAACATTTACCTGTTACAAGCTAATATAGTACCAATCATACTAACCTTGTAAAAATGCTTACATATAGCCTCACAATATATAATTCATTTAATTAAACTCTCGAAACGGAAACAAGTTATTGGTCATATTATGTGAACTGAATAATTTTGTAAAACATAAGTCTGATTGTAAAACTTTCTGTAGAATTAGGAAAATAACAAAAATGTTATATATCCATACAGTTGGTGATATTTACTTTTGAGATGGAAGCTATTTTAGTATTGGAAGTATTGTATTATGTATAATTATAGGTACTATCGTTTTCCCAAAACCGTTTGTTGTAAAGTGTATGTACACATGTATGCGTAGATTGGAATGTACACGTAAAATTAAAATAAAGAGAGTGTATACAATGGTGATATGCGCTGCATCGAAAATGACTAGTTGTGAGATTGTCTTATCTTCACGTCTTTCGTACCGATTGGATGTCTCTTATCCATCTATTAATGTAGATATAGTGACATGTATACAGGCTTACACTCGTTTTGCAGACGTGTGTACATAAACGATTTGATTTGAGTTGATTATGAAACCGGGTGGCTTTTGTTTATGCAAACGGTATGAACATCAGTTACGTTTATGTTTAAATGTTTAAGGACTAATGATCGAGTGCTTCGAAAAGTACACCAACTATCTTTAAGACAATAACAGAAAACTGACGTATGGAACACTGGTACAATTAAGTTTTGTTTTAATGAGTTCTTGCTTGATTATTTTAGGAGACAAAGGTGGGATCTGCAAAGAAGTTCAAGTTTGTTTATCCAAAATCGAAAGGGCGGTCGACGACTGAAGAACGATGATCTCATTATACTATCAGCTTGCGATCCTTCTTATGATACTGAAATCAGGATTGGAGATCATGAAAGTTGACAATTCATTTATGAACAATGCAGGGCCGTGTAAAAACTCCAAACTAATTCAAACTTGGAACGCGAAAAGGTTGAATTCGTTCGCAAGAAATGTAGACGACATGGCGTACTGCCTCGCAAGAGAATATTCTAAACAGGACATACCTCGGGATGTATTTGACATATTTATGGCGGAAATAATGCACGGCGCTACTTGGGCTTTCTATCAATTACCGAATTATCAGTCACAGCTGAGAGACCTTATCGAAATGGTGACCCAGAACGATCATCCACAGGAAGGACAATGGCAATTTGTTTTACACTGGTTGGCGCGATGGGGTGAGTTCTTGTGGGACCAGAATATAGCAGACACAGTCGTCAGCCTATCACACACACGGGAACAACATGGTGAGAAAAGATCATAGTGTATTCTTATATTGAATTCTTTATAGACTGAAACAAAATGTCACCCATAAATGTACTTTGTTAGTTTACAAAGTTTCAATATAATTCAAATTGTTCATATGTCCAATCAAAGTTGATACAATGTTACTTCTTATAGATCTGTAACAAATAAAATGCCCCTTGTCATCAAACTAATGGCATTGGATCGTGTTGAAGTATCTATTCTATGATATATGGACATTGCATATGTTCTGCACATTATAAGAATGTGGGCAAATTTCACATCGCGTGTTTAGAATTCTAATGATGTCCGAAATTTCTTGTTCAGCGATTTATCTGCAATCGCGCTCGCATTTTTAAGCATATAATGTGATATGTCTTATTTTTATAATAACCACACTTTTTATGAAACTATGAATTACTTATCTCTAATATGTCTTATAAGCCTAAGAATTAAGTGCTGTATTGATATACCTTCAAAAACAACATCATTTCAATACTTAATATGAATTAACTTTGCTATGTCAAATATAAGGATAACATTCACAAACGATAAGACTTACTTTAAAAGAAACTTAGGTATCACCATTGTATTTTTGGCAAAGTTTGAAATAATAAATAGCACAGACCAATTTTCTTAAAAGAAAATACCTAAACGCATTTCACACATAAGTCAACTTTTTATAAATTGTTAGCGTTTAATAATATGTCAGTGAACACCAGAACTGTTAAACATTTTACCACATTTATTTACAAGTGTATACAATATGTAAGCTATAAAATATTGACACAAAAGATACCTATGAGTTCTCACATCATTTAATGATTTTATTACAATATTGATTTAAGACAAAGACAATATTTCTGTCTATTAACTTACAAGCATAGGCGTCTTATGCTTCGTATGCTGCCTTTCAAACAGCGCTCGCCTGTGCATATTTCAGATTGGTGGATGTTTTGGTTGATAATTGTTAACAATGGGAGTTACGAATATGTGGAAACAAGCACTAGTTCAACTTAAATCATAGAGAACGATATGAAGAAGATGGAAATGAGACCTAGATATATTCCAAAATACATTTGACAAATACAAATCGTTGATACCTTAATGTTGCGAAGCATACACGTTTGGAATTATAAAAAAAAGTGTCAGTCGCAATTGATATGATCAAAATGATATATGTATTTTTTTATTTAAATAAATGCACTAAACAATGTCCTGCAGAATGTGTGACTTATACATGAGTGGTTTCAACTTTCAACTCTACAAACTGTCGCAAGAAATGGTATGCATACATCGGCATTACGATAACGATTACAATGTAATCACGAACATAAGTCAGTTCACTGAAATGGATTTCATATTAAGAAAACACGTGTAATTATACATTCCATTTAGTAATCTTAACGAATATAATATTTAGTTAAAGCTTCTACGTCGAAGATTGGGTGAATGACAAATAAATATTATTATAATATCATTGACATAATGTAACTGTTCCAAACACCCTAATTCTAGTATAATGAATTCTTTAATGTCAATTTCAAAAGAGTCTTAAGACGCATTTCAGATATGTATAACTATTATGTTGATGTTGCGAAATTACCGCTTGGGTAACCAAAATCATGTTAAGTGTTCCGTTGTTGACACACTATACGTAGAGACGTGGTTACACAATCCGCCTCTCAATCTGAGGATCTCTGTTCATTCCCCCCCCCACCCCCCAAATGCTGTATTTTTGCACTGGTATTTATATATTATCTGCACCATAGTTTATAATTCATCTTTGGTTATAGAGAGCATGTGTTTGCTTGTTTAATGATTTGCATCATTTGTAAACTATAACAGCTAAAACATACCATAATTATTTTGCTGGATTCGGTGTAAGATGATTCTATATTAACAGAATTACTTGCGTACTATAGTTTATATAAACGTATTTACCTTCATATTGACAAGAGATTTTCCTCCTTTAACGTTAAAGAAAGTACACGAATGCACGATCAAGAGGCACCTACTTGTGGACGCCTTAACACAGCCTACATTGCACATACAAGCAGCAATCAATCCATATGTTTCCTATCTAAACGTGATTTTCAAACGCATATGAATGCTATAATTTTGTTGTAGAAATAAAACAAAATAAAAATAAACTGAGTCCATGGCAACTTGTTTTATGAATGAGGACACTATCTTTTTTTTGAATGAGAGCACTAATAATCATTGTTAATTGTACAACTTGTACACACGTTTCAGCGCATTTGCATTAAACTGTCATGACAAAAAAAAACTATAAGGAATTAAAGAATAAAACTACACAAGGTAAAGATAATGGCCGCAAATTGTTCCTTAAACGAACTTACAATATTATGTAGAGTGTGATCTTAACCCATTTAAGACTAGTGGACTCTCCCATCCTTCTAAATAAGATCAATTTATTTCCAAAATTAGGGATGTCTAGTATATTTATTTCTATATTTAGGATATTTCTTAAAGACATTCCTTCAAGCAAACAGCGCAGACCCTTATGAGACGCCGCATCATGCGGCGTCTCATCTGGGTCTACGCTGTTTGCCAAGGCCTTGTTTCTAGACGCTAGGCATAAATGAGGTTAACACTATTTATTTGAAATCGTCGCCAAATCCAGCAAATTATAATTGTTCTTTTTTATTTGTAAGGTAGGCATTAAAGAATAATCCTTCAGTCACTCTTCAGTCAATAAGCAAACATATTAATTTCAAATAATTGTGTACAAATATTATTAAGGAACAGTTATGTGCATTTTTGTTTTACCTTACCTCAGGACAACTTCCTCATGGCTAACTTTTCTGATTGAATTTTAATCCATTGCACTTCGTACGTCGTGCGTTAAATTAACTTGTAAACGATATCACATTAACAGATGAGCAAATATTCACGTAATTTCAAGATGTGGTGGCCATTTTTTTAAGATATTCAAATAACTCTGATCAGCTGCAGAGCTAAAAAATAAATTGTAATCAAAAACGTTAATGAATATATGTAATATCAAGACCCAGAGGTGAAATTCAGTATGTAAAATCGTATTATTATAAAAATGTGTTTAAAGTATAACACTTTGGGAGATCATTATTATTTAAGCATAAAGCAAAATACATTGAAACATTATCTTCCCTGAAAGACGTGTGACATATTCCGCGTGTGTAAGCTATATCAATACGAGATAAGTGGCAATGTTTATTCTTCTAGGCGGACACTTACACATTTTTGAGTATTTCAGATTTTATCTCATATGCATACTTCAAATCAGTTTCAAGTTCTCAAAACGTCTATCACCCGGCCCAATGTCATGTTGTTTAATCGCTATATTTTCTCGAGAAACAGATTCGATTAAAAAAAGACTTATAAGCTACCCTCAGGAATACTTCAAGTAGTGATATTGTTTACTAAGTAATGGGTAATTAAGTTTTCTCCGTCTGAGCACCTGTGGAAAGATCTGTACGTGTTACTGTTTTTACAATTGCGCGTTATATAGTACGTGTCATAATATATTACATATATTTGAGATATTAACAATATTCTAACATATTTTCTTTAATTGTGTAATTCGGCTAACATATGTGTAAAATGTTAAATGTTTTAAATATGTTATAACTTGTACACTTTCAAAATAAAATGTAATGTATCGTTTGTGCAATAAACCAATGATCGGTATAATCAAACAACTTAGAATGTATGCTATTGATCTTGTTTTAGAATTCAACATTGACCAACATCTGCCTTAAGTCTTAACCAAATCATCAGTTCGCTAAATTGGTTTTAATTTAACTCAGGCTTTTCAACTGCTTACAACTTAAAGCCACTATAACGCTCAACATAAACGAATATTTCGTAATCTGTTTCGTAAAAAAAAGTTAACATATAAACAATCAGTATTCCTTATAGCAAAAGGCACAATTTCAACGCTAGATGTGCTCTGGTAACATAGATTTAACCAGATACAAAATGGTCTTTTGCTGTTTTGTGGTACAATATATTCAACACGTGTTCATGTACTAATTTAGTGTTCGTGTGTCGTATGAATAGATATCGTTGCGGTAAATTAAACTGGTATATATTGTGTCACAAAAAATAAAAAGGGCATTTCATATATAGTTAAATCTATGTTGAGCGTTATAGGGGCTTTAACGTTGCCACACCAGTTCTGGACAGTGGGTCATGACTCTTATCGACATTTATTAAAACCATGATTTTCCTGTAAAATTAATTATGTGTGTCTAATTTTAGGCGATACAATTGATTTATCGACAACACGGCGCCTTGACATCCGTATCCGTATAGGTTTTAAACTGGTTGACCAAACCTCTTCATCGATGCAGATATTGCCGAATGCTGGAACTGGAAATAAAAATCTTGACGAAGGTAAACAAATTTGATGAAGAACAAGTATCTTTGTAAGCCGACCACACGTGCCCCCGGTTATTGCCCGATAGCCCATTTCAAAGACAATGTCAAAGGAAAGGTTTAGTAATGTGGATGGATAAGGAATAGTCACAAGCAGCAACTGTGAAAGAAGAAAAGAGTTGTAACACGCATTTTTGGTACTAGATCAAATGGTTAAATTTATTTTACATTAGACGTATATTCGGTTTGCATTATTTCAATACACATTAAAGACCCATTAATACTCAAAAACCAACGTAAATTTCGTTAAATAAAGTAACCTAATAAACATCAATGTTCCTTTTAGCAAAAGCCAACATTTCAAAGCCAGATGTGGTCTGGTAACATGGATGTTTGTAGATATAAAATGCACGTTTATATTTTTTCGTGTCACAATAAATTCCATTTTCATTTCCCGCACTGATATCTATTCATACGACACATGAACACTAACATGGTACCATTTTAGTGTTCTTGTGTCGTATGAGCAGATATATTTGCGGGAAATTAAAATGGAATTAATTGTGTCACAAAAAAATAAAAACGTGCATTTTATATGTACAAACATCAATGTTACAAGACCACATCTGGCGTTCAAATTTCGGCAAATGCTATATGGAACACTTTTTTTTTAAATTTATTTTTTAACTTTATTTTACGAAATATTGTACGAAAGTTTCGTTTATTTTGAGTAGTTATGGGGCTTTAAGTGAAACTTCCGCTGCACCAGCAGGAGAGAAAGCTCTTATAAAACAATGCGGTCCTTTATTTATGGCAATGAATCAATTGCCAAATAATGAGACACAACACAAATCCGCTAGAAAAGACACACACGTACATAACGAACGCACTTACGTCAACAAAACTGGGGTCAACGCATTCGAAAGGTCAATGTACAAGCCCTTGGGGTTAAACAAGGTTTTAAGGGACTCAAAAACCTCACACTTAGACCGGCATTATTCATTAAACATGTTTGTGAACATACATATTAACATATTAGCCTCACAATTCATATTATAAATTAAAAGCGATATAAGAAAATAATATTAATTTAATTATTATTATACATGAATGGAAAGCAAATTTCGAAAAAAACAATTATAATAAAAACCGGTATATTTATATGTATGAATGTAATTTAAAATGATGGAAACCATATAATGTACTTGTTCATGAACATGCTGCAGTAGCTTTAAAACACACACACACCCTAGCATATCGAACCAATTGGGAAATCTAAATAACATAAGAAGACTCTTTAGGAATATTAATTAATGTAAAAACAAACTAAATTAAATGTAAAAGTGAGACGGACTAAATATGGTTGGCTGGGGATGGTCATAGACTACAACTGCGTCAGTTTTAAGGTATTAGACAAAACGGCGAATCTACTTAAACCAGTCAACGCCTATTTGAATTATCCTAGGTTTACATTAAATTCGTTTCAGGGTCATAAAGCTCTTGGTTTATATTCAAAATATTTATTGTACATTTTATGCATACATGAAAAAACTCTATTTGAATGCGGGCATCAATAAACATGGCATACGTTTGATTCTTAAACTGTTGGCAGCGGGTATGGTCATCATAGGCGAAACGCCAAAAAACCTACACATGTCTATTTATCGTTTATATGATTATTGTAACATATGCGGTCTGCAAAACAACATATCGAAAATCAACATTATTGTTTTCCGTGATCAAGGAGCTACCAAACGTAATGAGATGTGGAAGAATGGAAATGATAACAAAGACATTATGAACGACTTTACATATATTGGTGTAACACTTAATTACACCGGGAATTTCAAGCTTAATACTAGCAATGATCTGTCCTTCTCAGTGACATTTTTATCTCCGGCGCGCGAGCTTGTGAAACCATACCCTACATCAATAAAACAAATATACAAAACCCAATAGTAAATTGACAGCAGGAAAGTAGGTTACACAATATTAATAAACTGGGTTAAAAAGCGCTCGGGTATATACGAATAGTACAATACTGGTTTAGAATAACTAAACTGATAATATTATAATACGATTCATAATGGAAGATAGTTTGGCTGACTTAAATATAATAAACTGAACTGATTCGGAAAGGTGAGGGACTTACTATCTAATTACGTGTTTAATTATGTGTGGTCTAATTATTCACAAATCAATGAGGCCATTTTTGTCATTGTTTAAAAAAAGAGTTATCGACGAAGACTTACAAGAGTGGAAATCATAATTATATGGTACTTATTGTATATAAAGCATTAAAAACCACATGTTCTTTCGAATCATATTAAGAGACGATTGTGTGAAGAAATTTAAGAACAGCGATTAGAGAACAGTTTTGAATTTTAAACTAAATACTAGACCATGTTTTATACCTATTATAGGCTGATGTAGTTGTTGCATACACATTAAGTGTAGTATATTATTGGCATTCAAATTGTATTATGTTGTGCTCCTTAAAAATTATTGTTATACGTAATTGATTACAACGACATACTTAAACGGTTCCATATAGAGCTAGATACACACTGTTAACATGTGAGATAAAACGATGTGTGTTTAAATATCTGTAATGTTTATCAATTTCTAGATTACAATATAACTGCAATAACGGCTTACTATTTTCGTGTATTTTATATCATCATTTTGTATAACACTAGAAACTGTCAAGCTTATGAGAACAATGTCTTAAATTTCGCAGATCTTTAATTTTTTCAACTTGATGAGGATATCCGTTATTTCGACTAAAGGTAATGTTTATTTTGATTTAATGAATATCTCATTATCTGAAGGTGAAATTAAAAAGGTGTTCGTATCTGTAAACTAAAAATGATCAAGATCTTATAATATGTCTAATTTTGTTTTATGTTGATTGCAACATATATAGGTTCCATGAAAAAAACAAATCTTTGTCATTTCTAATATACAGGGAACATGGGCTAAAGTATAAATAATGCGTATTTATAAAATCCATACCTGAGTATTGTTTAGGAAATTTCAAATACTTTTCAAACGCATTTTACAAAATTTCGCAATAATAGATGAAATATTTGGGCTGAAAATGATCATGTGTATATTGAAGCACAGACAGATATAAGAGTACCAATGGAAACTGTGGACACTATTTTTTTAATATTACACAACTTTGCATTTGATAACTAATGCAGCAGTGATGATTTGGTATGTTTTCTCGATTTAAGGAACGGTAATTATTTTTTCTCCATTTTTGTTATCTGTGTACTGGGATGATAGATAAGAGCTGAACACTGGTCGTCTAAAGCTTATTATGTTCTAGTATGCAGAAGATATTTTACTGACGTAAGGCAATCAATCATGACTTTTGAAATTGTTTAAATACCAAAAATTAAGGTAAATTATAAAAAAAAAAAAACAAAAAACAATACAATAATTTAATTATATCTATCAAGAACTACCCTTCGTTTTACAAAAAGGGAAATATTTAAGATATTATAGAAATCTTTCCTTTATTACTTTTTACAACAGGGGGCTTAACAATGTTACCTTCGACTCATTAACCGGTCAATCCATGAAAGATGTTTTCAAGTTAAGAACACGTTTTATCAGGTACTCCAAAATTTCAATGAATTACAAGTTACATTTGTTTGACAAATGAATCGCACCAGTCTGGAGTTATGTTTCGGATTAAAGAATAATGCATTGCTGCTAGTGTGAATGCATCTTAAATTTTGTGAAGAATACTTGGTGAGACAGCCTAAACACAAACTATTTATTGTGTCATGGGTTTTAGGAAGAACTACATTTACAATTAAATTTTACGTTAACGCTATAATGTACTGGTACAAACTGCTACACATGGAATCAGTCACATATGCGCGGCAGGTTTATAATTTAATGTTCGAGAAAGTAGAATACAAAAATGAAACAAAACCATGATCATTTACAATAAAGTCATAATACAATCACGTTGGATTTTACCACTTTTGGATTTATCAAGGCGCTGGAGATACATACATATTCCAAATACGTCATGAAGAAAGAATAAACGATGTCTTCATACAAGATTGGTTTAATAATAACAAACAACATAAACGCTCCGAAAAACTGATATACAAAATCCTTGACGCTAGATCGAGGTTTGTACAATATAAATTCAGTTATTTAGTCTAAAACCAATTAATGCACATTAGACACGTTCACAATCGGAAACTAACCCTCATATTTGGTGCATATTTGGTACATTCCTTCGTCCAAATTTAAATTGTATGTTTTAATGCAACACGCGGATACAATTCTGTTTCTTCATAAATACGTTTAAATGTGTGAGTTATCAGCGCAACACAATAAAAGAAATGCGTCGTTATGAAGCTTATCAAAATAACAACAAATGAATTTCATTTTTTGTTTATTTTTCATTTCCTGTATCATTTCCGTTTGTTGTGTAAAAAGTAAATGTTATCAAAGAGAAATGGTATTTATACTGTTTTAGTTATTGACGAACCTAGAAGAAGCATGACGTTGGAGACGGATGCGGATGCATTGAATGCCGTCGATCATGTCGATGCCGTGAATGAAGACGTTTCTTCCAATACTGGTGCGTATCTGGGAACATACCCTAAATTAGATTCATAACCAGAACTCACAGGAAACAACGAGTACAATAGCGTTATTATAAATATAATAATAATTGTTGTGAGAGAACTGTCTTTCAAAGTTTTCATAATTAACTTTCCTGGTTGGTTAATTGAACTAACTTATGTTTTGTCATGATTTAAAGAAAAAAAGTGAAACAGTATGTTGAACAAAACACATCGTGGTTATCATTTAATGTAATGCATTTATATAATATTTATATATTTTTATAATGAAATATTTGAACATTAGAAACAATTTAACAGCAATCTTTAACAAAACATGTATCGCGAAAAAAAAACAGGCTTCTTCCCTGTCGTTTTGTAATATATCAGGTGATGTTTTTTTTTTAAATAAACGCGACGCTTGACGAGAAGTTTTTGTATTCGTGCCGTGCCTGATAGATAACAACCCGATTGTTCAATAACCTGTTTCTCAATTTATCATACCTCCTTGTCTCGCCGTTAATTTATTCCCAACCTAACTTTTAATATTAAACAACCATAAGGCAATAACCTGATTTTCTGTTTATCATACCCCCATGTCCCAAATGTTTAAAGAAGTAATAAAATATAATCGCTACGACGCTGCTGTTTTAGCAGGAATTGATATGTTGTCTGACGTTTGAAGTTAGTATAATGATTTCATGAACACTTGCGCTTAATTATTGTAACATTCGTTTTGTTTTGTTGTGTTTTTTTTTGTTGTTGTTGCTTTTTTATTAGTCTTAAATAGTATGCATCTTGCTATCAACGTTTTAGTTATGTTTAATCCGATTAGTTTTTACCGAAAATGATGACTATATAGTTTGTCATGAGTAAAATGACGTTCTTCCAGACATTTAGTGATATAAACGCCTACTGACCTGATATAAAATATATGAATCAGGCACTTTTTTTTATCTGGCCAATATCATTGTAACGGTATAATAAATAATATATAAGACTCCTTTGAATCAGGCCAATATCCGCGTACATATAATATATTATATATCATATTATGATAGAACGTTGCAAATGTTTTGTTTATTATATCATATTTTGTCAAAATTCTAAAGATACTCTCTGTCAGGAGACCACTTTTCAGTGTCTTTCACAAAATATACCATGAGAAAATATTAGTTGCACACGGAAAAAGGAAGTAACATGGATTAAATATGGAATGTTTGTGATTAATTTGTAGATGAAACCTACTGGAAGACGGTACGCCAACGATACTTGTTAACATTTGAAATAATGGGATGACTATGATTAAAATAACTATTTTCAAAAACATATAGTAATGCGTACAGTATGCACATTGTGTGACAATGTCAAAATTGTAGTTTCGACGATGTTTTATTATTGTTTTGTCTGATGTTTGCATTTTTCACATTATTATGTGTTGTTTCCCCTTACTTCTGTATTTTCCTATTCCATTGTATATCATACGGTATTGTTTTTCTGTAACGAATGGAACATTACGAATGAGAAGCGTAAGGAAAATTAAAATGCCTTTAAAAATAGACAATCAAAATTTAAAAAATTGTTTCATTTTTGTCATACAATGGCGGACAAAGATAGATAAACCTTCATTTTAAATCGGCGCGCATATATATACGTGAAATATGTGTCAATCAGATTTCAAAATATGGTGATTTTTACAGCTTTCTGAGAGCTTAAAACAACTTATAAAAAAGACATATCAAGCGTTAATATCATGCTCTTATTATGTGATTTACCTTATAGTTGCAATACAGCCATTTGATTTAATAAAACAGTCGGTTTAGTCGGTATTGTTCTCATAATATAGGTATTGGTTATAAGGCTGTCATATACCAACCCCACATTTTTATCGATTACAATTACCTGAATAAGATTGCTTTTTTTGACATAAATTATTAATGAGTTGAAGGCAAAATTAATAAATATACACTGGAAGTAAATTCGCATCATAGTGTATATAGATATCGTTATTTAAATTGTGTTTTTATTTTAAGCAAATTATAACATGGTGCACTTTGTATTATTACAACACTTATGTCTCCACACTTAAATTAAAGAAATATGTTATTTTTTTATTTTTAACAATTTAATTATATACACTTGAGAAGTAATTATACTGATTCATTTATAAATGAGTCTAAATTAATGGTACAACGCTCCCACAACAAACAAAACATGTATTAATAAAAAATAATATGTTATAATAAAAGTGTAAATTCATCTTTTGATTTAAATGGCTGTGTTAAGGATTCGTCTTTACGTTGATAAATGCTTTTGTATTTACACAGCCTCGCGCTACTTTCAGAATGAATGTTTCTTAGTCGAGTTTTATTAAATCGCCAGATTGATTACATTTACGAAAAGGGAAAATAACGACAACGTTAAATAAACATAATTATGTGTCTATTTATGAAGAGATTGTGCCAGGACGCAAAATGCTATGCCTTTTGCATCCATGGGACACATCGAAAATATCAAAGATAACGAATCAAAACTAATTTGTCCAGTTCATATGTAATATTCGTGTATCCCAGTATTATTTGTTGTTTTTTTTCAAAAAAAAAAAATAACAATGCGTGAAAAAGCCTTTGTATTTACCAAACACTCGTAAAGAAATTTGTCGTACTTTTTCGGCAAGCTGGATTATGTCATTCTGTTGGTTAGAACAACTGTCCGAGATTGTACGATTGCACTAACATGTGATAGGTGACCTATATGTCAGCATTCATATCATAACTACCATTGATGAGTTATCGATATGTTTGCTAGCATACACTATAGTACGTTCATATTGTATTTGCGGATGTTATAAATCATCAGACAAAATTATATGAGAAATACTTGCAATATAATCAGATATCAGCAATGCAAAGCAAAAGTGTATACATCGCGGCCCCAACATTTTTTTTAGAATTACTGATAGCATTTTGTTGATAATGCAAAGTATATTTCTTTTTAAAGGAGGTGTGTACATTACTGAAAACACAAAATGATTTTTAAACTGAAGCCAAATATTGGGACTCGACCATGTCTGTTTGTGACTCGAGATATTTCTAGGCACAAGGACTTAGTGAAAGTTTGGGGAAAAGGGAACACAGTGGCATTCATGACGCGCAAAGAATGCCGCTAGGAAGTAAAATAACTTCTCAGCCAGTGAATTGCATTATTAAAATTGCTATATAATCAGTCTTACTATACACCGTGTGAGAACGCAACTATATCCAATACGGAAGTCGTCGTCGAATAGGAATACAACTCTATCGCTGAGTTTGATATGCATATTTTGATAAAATTGGTACTGACTGATGTGGTGGGAAAGTAGCGGCATACGTTTTGCCATGTTGACAATTTATGTTTTTGCATTCGTATTGAATATGATAAATTCATATGATTTCCGATCAGATGGATTATGTTTACACTTATATTAAGAGTGTATCTAACAATATCATATAATCAAATAGAAGTGACGTTTAGGTAAAAGATGGCTTATATACCATACTAGAAAAGTGAAGGGACGTTTAAGTTAAAGATGTCTGATATGATAACTGTGATAACTTCATTGATCTATGTATTGTTAAATACTTGAATTGCCAACATTTATCAGACACTTGTTAAATACTGTAGCGTAGATTTAAAGTAATTAGCCCGTAGCATTGCTTGTTTGTTCACATGTCCTTATGTATATATAAATCACATTTAAACGAGTATGTACCAGTATACCATTTTACTGAAATTGGATCTATAATATCAAAAGCTTAACAGTATGAGGTTGCGAAGTTATTCATACACAACACAATTTCGGAAAATTTGCTTTTGTGAAATTCTATGAACACTTCTCGCTAATGCAAAATTTTACTGTTCAAAAGCACTCCTGTAAACGGCTTTTGTCATATAACTGAAATTGTAATTACGATGCAAACATGATGCTACGAACAACCAAATCTTTCTGTTGAAATATATGTGCTATGCAGTTACTTTTATAGTATACGCTTGTCAAAGACTTACAGCGTACCCGATTTATACACTTTTGGTAAAACAAATGGACTATCGACGGTATGCAATGTTTCACAATTTATCAATGACAAGAAAAAAAAGGAAGCATATTAATGAAAACCGCGTTTGATTAAATGTTTGTTCAATAAAAAGACATTCTTTGCGTATACCGTTCCTTTTGAGATATATCACCTTTAATAATTTCTCATGTTGATCAATTAGAACAAAACATTTAACGGCAATGATTTACGAAACGGAAACACATCAGGTCAGATATTATGTTGCAATAATTAAAGCATTATACACCAGAGCATTTGCATTCAAATGTAAAATTTGCAAATAAGTCCGAAGAAAGAGTGTTCTGAAAATGGTTACTGTTGTTAAGACCTATTTTGCAACGCAACGCAATTGAATAAGCACAACGGCGATTAAGATTAAAGAATGAAGATAATGTTGCAGTGATATATTAACTACTTTTAAGTGGTAACTGTATATATAACTTGATATACAATACACAATTAAGACAAACAGAGAATATATATATATATGGTGTTGATATTGGAAATTATCTCCCTGATTCTATGTTTCATTAGTCAGTCCATCACTTGCTATTAAATTTGTGTTATTATCTGTGAATCGATGGAATATTTAGTTCGCTCGATGTCATATAAAATATATTGACCCTCGTGGCTACGTCATTCGTAAAAATAGTATATTATTAACGTTGTGTATATTTTGTTTACTTTCATCACACGTAAACTAAAATGAGTTTATTCACAAAAGCAATAAATACCACATATTATTTCACAAATAAATTTACGTATTCCACTTAAAACAACTGCTTGTGTGAAAATATATTATAAATGTTATTTCTGGTAGTGCGTTTTGCTTTATTGCGAGCTAAATATAAGAACAACACGTCTACTTTTTTCATTTCAGAAATGGATTTCACGTCATATGATGTCATTCCAGATCCACCTATCGTCTTTGTAGATCATGACATCGAGACAGGTGCAACTGAGGAAGATGAATGAACAATATTTGTAATTGAACAATGAACCTATTATAACGAACAAGCTACACTGTGTATCATTTTTAGATTTTCTTTGAAATTGCTTCTATGTATATGGTGGGAAAAGTTCGGGCATAATCCTCACATTTCCCTTTATAAACAAACCAAGTTTTGTCAACGTACATCGCGTGATCCAGTTGTTTGGACGGACGAATAGACAGACGGACAGATAAACCGATGTACGGTAGGTTAATCATTATCCCGCTCCGGTAGGGGGCTGCTTATGATATATACTTTTTACAGTTGGTTTGGTTTACTGCATCACATGCAAAATATTAGTCAATATGTAATTATATAATGCATAATTATATCCTTTCAAGCCACCTATGATGCCAAATGCGTATAAACATGTATTTTTATGTATTATACCTTTATGCATTTTAATATAATGTATGTTATCGTAGAACATTATCGTCTTTGTTTGAAATTGACATTCACTCCATAATCAATACAAGTGGGTATAAAGTACTTATATACTTTTGAGATATATTACCACCCTTGCCACAACAAACGAAATGTTAGTCAATCGTAAATGACCGGTAAGATGATGCTGACAAAAACAAAACACTTATAATGTAAGGAACCAGGACTGACAAAGTATGTGCCATCAATGGAAGCAATATAAGAAAGTTCTCTTCTCTAGTAAACTGTCGGTGAGTCGCTTCCGTTTTTCCCACTTAAATATGTCAACTTCCATTTTAGTTAACATGCTGAAGGATTTCTTGATGGTTATATGTTTTTTTCTTCTTAGCCTAATCGTTAGTTGGATTTAGATGCGAAGGCGCGCCGTCTGTCATGATGTAGTCATTGTTGTGTCAAAATGCAACGAGCTTTTGCTCCTCTTCTTCACATGACAAACTTGTGGCTCTGAGTTGTGGCTCGAACACATAATTGTAGATCATAGCAATAAAATATTTCAGCATTAGTAAGTGAGTGTCTTCCATTTTGACGAAAGAATAAATGATACTATTGCAATTGGCCTCCTTTTTCAAATATTTTGCAATAAGAGATGTCTTCGCAATTATGTTGCAATTCTTAAAAAATGCCGTTCCTTTCTAAAACGTCAAGTAATCGTTGAATGTGTCATGAAACTCTAAAGAACTTAACTACAATACGTTCATATTCGCTACATATTGAACCAGTGCTCCAAGATGCGTCATGGAATATCGGTCACATGCCAGCAAATACGCTGATCACAGACCGATTGCTTGCGATCTATACAGCTATAGACGAACCCTTAGCGTATAAGTTCTGCTTTATTAATGCATTGACACCCCTTTTTGACGAAACAATTGACGAATTTTCCACTGGTCAAACGCGTCCATCGGCTAAGAAATTGATATGTTAGTCATCATGAATCTCAAATGACTTGTGATGGGGTGAACTTTGTGTCTTAAAAACATAAGCACATGCTTCCGCGAAAGTATTATACGATACCGACACATAACACAAATGTAAGGGTCTTCAAGCATTTTTGGCCTGTCTGGCTGTCATTGTATGTGTGTGTCCCAAAACTTTAACCTTGGTCATAACTTTTGCAATATTGAAGATAGCAACTTGATATCTGGCATGCATGTGTATCTCATGGAGCTGCACCTTTTTAGTGGTGAAAGGTCAAGGTCATCCTTCAAGGTCAAAGGTCAAATATATGGCTTCAAAGCGCAGTAGGGGGCATTGCGTTTCACAAACACAGCTCTTTTTTCTAGTGTTATTTTTTTTCAAATAAATGCATTACATTCTAATGCCCTTAAACGTTTAAAACTTAAAAAAATAAGACCTAGCCGGAAAATTGTTCTTTCCTTTACTACGGGCAGATATTTACTTTTCATCTTCTTATGGAAAATATATTAAGACCACCATTAACATTATTTTATTCCTGGAAGTAGCTGTACAATAAATACTTATCTTTGTATAATTTAAATATAAGATCGCCATCATTTAATCGTAATTATTTTTACTTTAAATCATAAATATAACACACAACAGACTCATCAGTCATCCTCTTGATATTAGCTTATCTTAAGTCGGTTGCTGATCTAGAGCAAATTATAGTTGAAGTACATCAGTTGGTCTAAAAATCCGCCAAGTAAATTAGTCTATTCGCAAAAGTATTTAAACCGGTTCATTTAATACTTAATAATAATTCTTATGATTGGAGTACCTTCAAATATTTGGTATTGCTGTATTTATGACTGGTCGCTAAGTTACCCGTGTGGTGTACTTGTTCAGGAGATTTTAAGAATATCTACTGGCTTCTTCTTACATATTCTTGGAATTACAAGCAACCCCATGTGAAAATGTTATATATCATCACCACATCAATAATTACAATTTATGTAGATCGATCAATTAGACCTGTGATTCTTCGCACACAATTTAAGGCAAAGCAGGATTATAATAATAGTGTGTGCAGTTCACTCAGTAATCGAGCCCAAAGCACTCCCTTCTAGCAAAAACAATTTTAAAGCAATTGCAAAACAACATATATACATCCAATACACTTGGTTTATCTAGACATAAACAATTATCAACACGTATACAATAGCACATATAATAAATATGTTTAATATAAAAATTAAAAAATCTTAAAGTTGTTTTTTTATAATGTAGTGAAACACTGTGTAGTAATTTTGACAATGGAGTTAAGCTCTATTTGACTTTATTATCAACATCTCTTTCATATCTGAGTAAATGTGTAGAAAGAATACTAAATGCTTATTAACTTACATACTGGTACTTTTCTTTTTCTGTCACCAGAATGTTTTCTAATTGCATACATACATTTTCTACAACACTGAATTAATTCATTGTAGCCAAATAACATGGTGTTATTGACACTTTATGTTTGATAATGTCTTACTCTTCTGTGTTATATTTTCTCTGATCATCTATTAAGAACAGGTCAAAATGGCATATGCAATTCTTATTTGAAGCACAATATTGTTTAGAATAGACATTATACATGTAGTAACAAAACAGCTGCAAACAACTAAACATATTCTTTGTTCTCCGTTTGCTACTTAAACAAGTCATGGACAAGTCAATTACATACATAATTAATGAAGTATTATCAATATACAAATATCAACATTTATCTTGATGTAATCTTTGTTGAATAATGTTTTTTAACATGAACACACAATTTACCAACAAAATATTCAATTGATAGTTAAAGGAAGCCACGTGAAACACATCAAGTTAGTTAAAACGCAATAAGTAAAAAAAAAACTGTATATTCAAGTTAACTGTATAAAACATGCCATAAACTATTAATCAGTATCAATATCAGGTAAAAATCTTCAAATTTAACATTCAAGTTTTTGCCTTAGAATTGCCATCTATATTGCTTTGATTGCATGGTCAACTGTCATTCAAGCCTAAATTTGTTTTTAATAAAAAAAATGCAATTTACATTAACACTGCTTCCATCAAACAAATTTAAAGCGAGTTGGGGATTTAGTATCTTAAATATGTGCGAATATCTTTCTGCAAAAGACATCATGAAGAAAATATGTTAGCCCAATATAAGGTAATCAAGACATATATTTACAATACTCCTTTAGTAGTTAAACAATATTGTATACTAGAATGTCAATTTTTAAAAATAAGCCTATACTAACATACATAGTCCCATATATCAGATGTCATCTCTGGCGACCAATATCTGATTTTCATGGCATCAATTGTTTTCTTGAAGCCACTGTGACCCCCCGATGCTACCTGCAAGAAATTCTTCTAGAAGAGCCTCTGTGTCTACCGCTGACATAACCTTAACATCATTGAGCACTCCTGGAACATGTTTGTAGAGGTCATTATCTGCAAAGTATAAGTACAAGTTATAGGTCGCCGTGGAGTGGGGGGTCATGGATTCCACCCTTCTAATGTAGGAGCGTTTTTAGATAAAATGTACTGGTTCTACCCAGGAAATGGAATCAAGCGCATTTCAATAAGACTTCTGTTTTTGATGAAAACTACTATCACCTTCATCATCATTATAATTCAATTAAATTGCCTACATAATGTTGGTCTGACAAATCTCACGAGTAGCAATAATCATGTTCTCATGAGAAAGAAAAGTAACCACCATTACAAACATTATCATATTTGCATACATAGAGTTGGTCTGACAAATCTCACAGGCAGTAATTAGCAAGTACTCATTCAAAAAAGAAGTCATCACCACTTCCACATGTATCATCATCATTATTTCTTGAACAGAGTTGGTCTGACAAATCTCAACGGAAGTAATAATCGTGTACTCATGAGAAAGACAAGTCATTACCACTGGCTTACTGTAATTACTCTAAGTTGTCGGACACTCTAAATTTTCGGATAACCCGTTTTAGACAAAATGCTTATTGGTCGTTACTCTAAATTTTCGGACACACATGTACAAGTTTTCGTCCATAATTAATGACTTTAAATTTTAGGACAGTTTATTTTACTTTTTACCTCTGGCATTTTTACCGCACACCCGCTTATCTTGTGATACTCCGATCATGCACTTTTACAACTGGATAAAGGTCATAAAACCTAGTAGACAAATGCCGTAAGGCAATGGAACATAAATGGGTAAATTACTATGTGTACCTGTAATAGACAAGGGTTTCACCAAACAGCTTAAAGTGAAACATATAAAGAGTAATGTATACTATACTGTGTGGTATTTTACAAGCATGTGCTATTATTCATTGAAACAATTGAACCTACACACATTGCATACCCATAAGTCATACATATAGTAAAATTGTATCTTAATTTTTGGACACAATTTTTTATATTTAATTGCAAGTGTCTGAAACCAAAGAGTACCGGTACTGTCAGAATGTGTTAATCCTTTGATGCCGCAGCAAAGCAACACACGTGTCTGATCAATAAGAGTTTCACTAGTGGTCATTGTCGGCTCGGGTCTACTTAAATGTACCCCGGGTACTCTTTAGTATACTTAAATGTACCCCGGGTACCGAAAATATACTAAAACGTACCCGGGAATTCTAAAGCAACTTAAGAGTACCCAGGGTACATTTAAATATAACCCGAGGCGACAATGACCAATCGAGCCCTATTAACTGATTAATTAATTCTCTTTAATTTACAGTTATAGAAAAGTGTTTTAACCTGATCTATAATCAAAATAATAGAAGATTAATGATTTTTTGGATTGGAATCTTTATGACATGTTTATCATTAATTTAAAAAAATATTTAAATATAAACATGTCTTGTGTAAAATATCCTCAAGTAAATGTATATAATTCAAGAATAGCAATAATAGTATTATAATAATTATAATCATTAATCCAAATTATCAAATATAAAAAAAAAATGTTGACTAAATGATAAGTATTTCATTGTGTTTAACACACACAAATAATGGTAAAAAAGTGAGTAAAGATGAATGTAAAAAAAAACAATGAAAAAATAAAATGCTTCTTAGCTTAAGGTTTTCATAATTACATGTATGTATTACATTGTGGGTCCTTGTGGGCACGGAAAATGTTCAATCATTGCATCCAAATACAGAACATATAAGACAAGAAATATCTTTAAAATAGATATCCAGCGTATATCCTGACTTTGAAATAAGGTAAGAAAAAAATACGTTTTTACTTTATTCTGCAGTTGATGCACACTTGTTGAAAACAAACCCTTTTCTTTTCAAAGAGAAAAATGATTATAATTATGATAAATTTCCAGGTCAGAATTATGGGCCTTTGTTTTTTCCCATCCGATATAGAGTTAAGCTAATGATGGTGCCCTAATACTAATGATACGTGACATGAAGTAAAACAACATATAACAAGGGGCTTTGAGTTGTAGTGGCAGCCATTGTGTGAATACATTGGCGGTGGTGGTGGTGGTGGTGGTGGTGGTGGTGGTGGTGGTGGTGGTGGTGGTGGTGGTGGTGGTGGTGGTGGTGGTGGTGGTGGTGGTGGTGGTGGTGGTGGTGGTGGTGGTGGTGGTGGTGGTGGTGGTGGTGGTGGTGGTGGTGGTGGTGGTGGTGGTGGTGGTGGTGGTGGTGGTGGTGGTGGTGGTGGTGGTGGTGGTGGTGGTGGTGGTGGTGGTGGTGGTGGTGGTGGTGGTGGTGGTGGTGGTGGTGGTGGTGGTGGTGGTGGTGGTGGTGGTGGTGGTGGTGGTGGTGGTGGTGGTGGTGGTGGTGGTGGTGGTGGTGGTGGTGGTGGTGGTGGTGNTCAAAATCAATAGGGGTCATCTGCCGGTCATGACCAATGTCCCTATGAAGTTTCATGATCCCAGGCATAAGCGTTCTTGAGTTATCATCCGGAAACCATTTTCCTAGTTCCAGTCAACCATTTTACTGCTTAAGGACACTGTGACCTTGACCTTTTACTTGAAAATCAATAGGGGTCATCTGCCGGTCATGACCAATGTCTCTATGAAGTTTCGTGATCCCAGGCATAAGCGTTCTTGAATTATCATCTAGAAACCATTTTCCTATTTCCCGTCACCGTGACCTTGACCTGTGACCTAGTGACCTCAAAATCAATAGGATCATCTGCCAGTCATGATCAATGTACCGATGAAGTTTCATGATCCTAGGCCTAAGCGTTCTTGAGTTATCATCCGGAAACCATCTGGTGGACGGACCGACACCCCGACATACCGACACAACGACAGACCGACATGTGCAAAGCAATATACCCCCTCTTCTTCGAAGGGGGGCATAATAACTTTGTATATATGTGTGATTGAGAAACTTATCAAAAATATATTATATATTATAATATCAATATTAAATACCTTACACTATGATAAAAAATAATATTGTTTCTATAATGTATATGTACATTTTGAGAGTTGCTGCTTATATGAGATTCCCACCAGGATTTGAACCTGGATTTCCTCTCGATATGGAAAGGTGTGTTTGCTTACACTATAAGGATGTTCCCATTAACAGCAATATTGGTTGCATTTATTTCTGTAAACTATATTACGTCAATAAGTCTTGACACAAAAACGTGAAAATACATTTTGAAGCTTTTAAAAAAAATGCATGCTCCATCTGCTTTTTAAGGCAGATGTCACTTTACTTATGACAAGTCCCATAAGGGCTCACGTTTAGAGCTGCTCTGGATCAGGAACTCATGTAGGTCAGAGGTTCTCATATCCAACTGGCCTTTTAATAAGGGATGGCAGTGACTCAGGCGCTACCTATAGTCAACTGAACGAGTCTCTGTTCTAGCAAGATCCTGTCCCTGTGGTTTCCACCAGCACTGAGCCTGCAATCAGACAAAGATACTTTAATATCACTTTTTTGTTATAGAAACATAAAATGCCTTTCTTATTTTAATTGATTATAGTTCTGGATAAAAAATCTGGACAGATAACCAAAAGACCTGTTAAAAAAAATTCTGTTTGTTTATTTACATGTGTTGGTACATGTGAGGCGGTAAAAAACTGCAACAAATAAAACAAAACAAATATTAAAATAACTGCCAATGCATGAGTTGTTCAAGTGTATTCCTTTTATACCAGCAAAGTTAGTATAATGACTAGACATGACATTAAGTTTGTGCAGCACAAAATATTAAGATTTACCGGTATATGACTTTTCAATGTTAATATACAAGCAGGGTTGCAACATTTTTCGAGAGTAAAAGTTGTATACCGCAAGAAATCACATTTTTTAATTGATGTTACATGCATCCAAATAATCCCCAATAGTTTAAACTAAGCACACAGAAATATTATTGACTACATTGACATGAACAGACAGTAAATTGTGTTGTGGAATAGTCATTTTCCATCAGATTATTTATAAAATTTGCGACAATCATAGCGCGACACAGTTTCCAACTAGTATTACAATGTAAAACAAACAGATAAAGTCAAATGGATGTACACAGTAGTTGCAATATTATCCAACTCCCAGCTATTGACCCTCCAAATAGCTGGAAGTACAATATAAAATCAAAGCGCTGAAGGCACTGAAATTGTTCGCTATTGCATAACCTTTGACGCAACTCATTTTTAAAAATTAAGCTATCGCTTTTTTAATCGCAAGTTTGAAATATACACAATCCATTTAAATGGATAAAGAGTGTGTCTGAACGCACAGGTAGAGATCTGTGCGCACTGTTTATATTCCTATTGATGTTATGAAGATAACTTAGACAAAATAACAACAACATGTCCCTTTTTTACATGTTCGGAAAGCATGGACAATATTATGAAATTTGTATAATGAGAAACAGTTAATATAAAATAAAATTTGCAATCACCATCATATTAAATGAATATTGTTGGAATATTGAAACCTATCACACTAAGAATATAATTTCATGATGGAAATTCCCTTAACAAAACTTTATTTTTTTGACACCATATTAAAATTCAAACTATACAAGAAGATAATTGATGAAAATAAATAAAAAATAAATCTGCGACCAATACTTTTAACTCACAGGTAGTCATAAAGATCAGTATAGAACACTAATGCACTTTTGCGGGGTAGCTGTTTTACCCAGCTTTTCACCTTAAATGAGCTCTACATAAAGGATGTAACACAAATTGTGGCCAAGTTACGATTACGCGAAAAAAACCTATCTCTCTGAATGTCAGGGTCTGTAATCGTCAAGGGAAGACATAATGGTCTATCGATTAAAGTTGATTACATAGTTTTGCTTTCAAGATAAGAAAACAAAAATCTACCAAAAGAGTATAGTGTCATGATAAGAGGGAAATCATTTAATTATCTAACCACAAATGTTTGCCGTACTCGGTCAGCCCGTCTGGAAATCGTTCCTGAACGCCTGAATAGGCTTATACCCTTATTTGTCAGTTTGCTATTAATAACGCAGTTTGAATTCAATTTTATATTGAAAAGCATTGTGCTGAAATGTGTCATTTACAATACGCAATGATATTTTTACAGACCCGCATCATGCAAAAATGGGTCGTATGCCAGATGCGGCCCTCAAAGCTATGGCCCAGCCTGCGCATCTCGCAGTCTGGTCAGGAGATCAGTGCTCTAGCTAGGCCTTAATTGAAGGGCGCCCCGCCCTGCCCTCCCGAACCTCCGCCCTGCCCTCCCGAACCTCNCGGGCAAAATCGGTACCGGAATGCCGACAATATTAATAATCACACACTGGAACGAATTTTCGTAAATTGATTATTCGTCGGTTTATTTCCAAACGGTCTTTTCAGATTTTTTTTCATCGCAATTCAGGCGATCGATAGACAATTTTTACATCGCCAGAGCTGAGATTTTATCGCATTGGCGATCAGGCGATGGGTTAATTTTGCAGACTGCATATGATGATTAATAAATCTCTTTTTAAAATACATTGTAATTAATTTATTCCTCATTGTAGACATTTTATTTGAATTGTTTTATTATAATGGAATAATATATTCTAACAATTATTAATAACATATAAACTAACATGTAAGAGGAAGCATTCCAGAAACGCCAGTGCGCTCGAAAGTGCCCTTTTGACAAAATACTGCTAGTCCAAAGTGCCCTTTTGACAAAAAAGCCCCCCTGCCTTTTTGAAATCCTAGCTAGAGCATAGGGAGATGCATAATGAGACCATTAAACCTTGCATGATTTTATAGTGGACAGCGTGGTGTCTGACCAGACTGCCCAATTGCGCAGGCTGGGCTTGAGCTATGCTGGCCGAAACAACATAAGACCCATTTTCGCATGACGAGGCTATGAAAGTGTGATTTGAATGTGTCGAAAGAAGACACATGTTAATTAAATAAAGACATACTATATATTTCGATGGAGAAGAAATAAACTCATAAAAAGCCATGTGAAGACAAACATAATTAATCTACCATAGTATTTTTTTTTCTATCAACACTATTGTGTGGTTTGACTATAGAAACCCATATTTCGTGCGGTTGATATGCGACTAACAAGTGAAAAAATACACAATAATTTTCAATTTTATTATTTAGAAGGGAAATTTTCTAACTTTATTTCAATGTCAGCATTTACGCCGAATAGTGTTATCACCCGTGCAATTGAGAATACAGGAGAAATCGTAGTCCCATATTCACTGCGTGAAATGTGTTATGAGTTTAACCGAATATGGATAAATGATTTCCTATTGTCACGTTTTTTCTCAATAAACAGCGCATGACGTATCATTATAAAACAATTGATCTGATACGGAATCGGCTGTTATTCAGGTTGCCTATAAATAGCCTCAGCTGCTATGCTGCGCGTGCGTGTATTTTACCACAAGAAGAGCACCCATGTCCGAAATATAGTGAGTTCAAATATATGGTCAGTTGTGAAAAACGGATATTTTGGTAAGATCGACTTGTTACAATACCTAAACCACCTCCACTTTTGAAAGGTCTCCGCCAAAGCTCTCATAATTTTCAATTTGTCTCAGCTTCTTCCGTAGCTTTCGTATGTGTTTATAAGTTAAAACACAGCCCTGTTCAAATAGGTTTATTTTAAGTAAACGGACAGCATCGCACCAATACTGTCAATAAAAAGCAAAAGAAATGAATGGATAGTAAAACAGACCTTGTATGATTAAATGTGTGTTTGTTCATCGCACATTATGATGTAAAATAACAAACACATTCGTCTATAAAAACAATGTTGTGGTTACTCGGCGGAAATGGTCGTTTAGCAAGAGTGGCACACGCATCGCAGCGGTTTCCTACCCCGTATCTTGTAAGCACTGACGTCAGAAGTACAACCATTCTAAATCTGATAAGAACTTGAGTTTGTAACGTTTTGTTATTTATTGAAAATCGATGAAATTTTCTACCTTAATAGTAGTACATTTGTATATTAAGTGTATGATATTTTTATCAGGTGTCTCTTGTGGTACAAATTGGACACACCCAAATATAAAAATAATTCACGAACATTATATTTTAGATCTAATACGATTTAATCGAGCAAAGACGTTTTTATTTCTGAGCATGTCTAGATCTATAGCTCAACCCGTCAGGGGACAGCGTGTAACCATGCGAGGAATTTGGAAGTTTGTCAAGAGTGTAATTTGCGAGTTATATCAGTGATGTATAGCCGTTGACGGAAAACTTACATGATCTATATTTCAAATGGACACCGGTATTAATCACCGGAAGTTGCAAGTGCTTATTTCGCAGAGCTTAGCAACGATTCTCAGTTTCAACTTGTCAAAACACTGAAGGACACTGCCAACACACAGCCATGGTAAACGTTTATGCTGTTTATCGTTATCTTAATTATTCGAATAACATAGAAAACCATTTATTTGTTGACTTGATATGACAAACGTGATTAGTGTTGACTATTCCTTTTCACTTGATTCGTCTGGGAAAACTACATTTTATTTTTAAAACACAACATTGAACAAGTTACAAAATACTTTGGACAAAAACCAATCACTGAAACAAACTATTCATGTTCTTCTTCTAACTTATGTTCAAGCAAACGTACTTACTGTTATTAGCTGATGTGTAAGACAATTATTGTAAAGTTCTGTCAGTCTTGTAAACAGATGTCGTTGAATAATACATTTCCTGGTAAATAATGTCTACGCCCTTCACCTTATGTTGATTGTGTATTGTTATTTCCCTTGTTATGTTGATTTTTTATTGTTATTTTTCTTGCTAATGTTATGAAATAAAAGGTATCCTGCAAATTATACAATTGTTTAATTTAACCCAGTAAATAATTTTAAATTTACGCCCAACTGAGCACCTTTGTACAGTTTTCACCACTTTACCAATAGGCGCCTTCACAAAATCTTCTATTTAGAAGGACTGCTGTATTGGGAAAAGAAGAAGAACCATCAATATAAATGTCTGTTTTGGATAAATCATATATTACTCTCTCAAGGCAAGAAAATTGTGTAGCCAGTCTGGGCCTTGAACTTGAGCTAAGCGGGCCACCACACAACTTTTCCCCTTACATGACCAACTTCAGATCTAACCAACTTCATAACGTGACATTTCAGATGAACTTTTTTGTTTGGGCTTCTAGCAGTCAGCTCAACATAGCTGCCTCAATTCAGATTGTTTACTTGTGTTTTTCCATCCAATCTTTGCCATACTGCGAATGCATAATAATGTCTGATCTTTTTAAAATAACTCCACAAATTATCACCGTGGGGGGATTGTGTGTAACAATATCAAAGCTGTGTATTTCGGTCAATGTTAACAGAATACTAAAGGGTTAAATGTGCACATACTAGAATTTGTCAATTCCATAAGTTAATCACAGATCTGTCAGGTAATTTTAAAATAACTAACCACCACAATCACAAGATGGAGCCAGTCTGTTGAGGACAAGACGTTTTTCCTTTCCTCCAAGATTAGTGTTGCTTTTAGAGGTGATGTGTCAAATATAAGATTTTGAATAAAGATTTTTGAACTTTTAGTCATTAATTATTATTCCAGTGCCCTAATGTAAGTTTGATCGTTAGCATGAGGAAAGTATGCTAATAATTGTAAAGTAAAAACTGCATATGTTAACAATTCCTTTGTTTGTTTTATAAAGGAAGGAAAGGTAAGTAAAAATGCACTAAACCAGTGTTTGTGGTAACATTTGTTTGAAGCAATCTTTTAATTATGTACACATGATTGCTGTCAAGTGTTGTTTTGGTATGTTACACATAAAAAAACTGTCATGACATAGCATCTTCTCATTACAATGCTTTTGATTATTATTTTAATTTATTATAGTCTGAGAATGGATATTTTATTGGTATGATTTACAAGGCTGGTAAGCAGGTAGTATTTGAAGAAGTAAAGGACGCCATTTTAAATTGTCAGACATTTGCTGTTTTGAAGTTAATCTTAGTATTTAGTTATATATTATACTACATTGTATACTGATATAATTACTGTCCTAACACCTCTCTGTTAGATTCATATAGATAAATGTGGGTGACTTGCATTAATGTTTTGCACTTTGCGCAGTTAAATTGTTCTACATCATCAACTCCGAAAGCAAAATGATCTGAAATACTTCTCTGTCAAAGTTGTCCTTTATTTTATTTTAAATATTTACATTTTCCATGAAATAATGTGCAATAAGCCTTTCTTCAAAGTTAAGAATAACTATTTAGTGGCATTGTCTGTCGTCTCTTTGTCACTTGAAATATGTCTAATCATTTTGTTGCCTAAATATGAATGCAGCGAGAATAGAAACTTAAAAACCAAACTTAATTTTTTAATACAATAATCACCCTTTTTAACACTTTGCTGTTATTTATAAAAAAAATAATATCCATGTACATGTATTGAAACTGATTGTTCACTCTTTCAAACAGTGACAAAAAAATAACATTCAACTTTAATGATAATATTCAGTTTTACTACGAAATGACATCTTGATATTATTATTTATGCAAAGTTTTATTTTTGAACACTTAAATATGTAAACATACCTTGGAAAAGCATTAAATATTAAAAATTGTGCTGGTTTTGGTAAATTATCAATGTTATCCACTTACAAGTTATAACCATTCAAAAATGCACGACTGGTGAAAAAAAATATATTTCTCTGATGAATGAAATTATGATTGAAATTAGATGATCTACCAAAACCAACAAATATCTTCTACAATATTGATCAACGCTAGGATTACAAGGCAATGTCTAACATGTGCCATTAAAGAGAGATTTTGGCCTGTGTAATACTAGTTTAAAAAAAAATGATTGATGCATTTATTCTGCAGTTCACTCTCCCAGAAGGTGACGCTATGAGTGCATGTAAAGTGTCTTTAGTTCAATAAAATGTGTGTAGTTCGGAACTAATGGCAATATGCATGTTTCTCCATTGCAGTCTGAGGTAGAAGAAACAATCAAGAGGATCCAGTCCCACAAAGGTGTCAGTGGAATCATAATTGTAAATGCTGACGGTAGGTCAATACTGAAGAGCCATTGAAAATACAGGCTGTTGGAGTTGAACTTCCCCTGGCTCAAAGTTTTCTTTAGCCAAATTTGCCTAAATATTGCAATAATCATGTAATATTTAGCTATTTTATGGCTTTTTATGAGGAAATTGTTGTAGCCAAATGTGTCACTTTGAAGCCATTGACTAATAGTGGAATGGCAGAGTAAGCCCCAAGGTTTTACATGCATTGACAGAATTGTTAATTTTTGTTTTTAATTATGATAAAGTAAAATCTGAGTAAAGTAATTCTGGTATATGTCTTGTTGAATTGTATAATTATACTTCTGTATACCTCTAGTCTGCTAACAAGGAAATACATAACAACTATTGTCATAAAACTATTGTTACCATTTCCAGTCCCTTTTTTAGCAGCCTCGAATTAGATTTGTTTAAATAAACCTGAAAAAAGCTTCTTCAAAATTAGACAGAGTGGGTTAAATTTAAGAGATCAGCATAGAACAGGGCCCGTATTCACCAACCCATTCTTAGACTTGAGAATAAAGAATAGACTTGTTTCCAAGAAAAATAGGTCCAGTGTTTGAATACATACAGGCTACCACTGGTGATTATGTCCCTAACATACTGTTCTACATGAAGAACGATGTAGATAGAGGCAGTTAGTGCCAAGTTTGGCCCAAAACTAAAGCAATTTTTGAATATTCCAATTTAAAGAATATTCTTAGTCTTAAGTCTAAGAATTGTTTGGTGAATACGGGCCCTGGACATGTCTGCCTTGTTTTACAGGTATCCCAATCCGAACTACCTTGGACAACTCCACGACAGTGCAGTACTCTGGTCTGATTCACCAGCTGGCCTCCAAGGCCAAGAGCACAGTCCGTGACCTTGACCCACAAAATGACCTGACCTTCTTGAGAATCAGGTCAAAGAAACACGAGATCATGGTTGCCCCAGGTAAATGAACAAAAAAGATGGCTATAAAATCAAATTTGATTTCATAGTTTAATATTAATTGAATTTAACAACTGAACAGAGTTATGCAGTAAGAATTGATAGACCATTTCTTATTGAAAGAAACCTATTATGAATTATGCTCAGTTCTTTATGTGGATATATATAGATATTGGAAATAAACATCTTTATGATACATTCACATGATTAACTTAGAGATATATTCTAGAAATTTTAGTGTGTAGTTAGTGTTTCTCAATGTATCTTTTCTGAAAGAAAATATAACAAGACCTAAAACCATCTTCCAACAATAAATCTTGTATTTTTAGATATATTTTTTATTGTATTTGATGGTAATCGAAAAAGGACCATAACATATGCAAATAAAAATGAGATATTCTACACTATGCACAACAAAACCCACATTAAATCAAGGAAAGTATGTGACCTTAAAATAATAGAGATACAGTAACATAATTATATAAGCTACCACTGTTTTCTTATTTAATGTGGAACTAAGCAAAAATAATTTCCTTAACTCTTTCAGTGCTGGAACCAAATTTTGAAGGCCTTTGCAAACAGTTTGGATCCAGATGAGAGGCCACAGAACGTGGCGTCTCATCAGGATCCAAACTGTTTGCTATTCTGATAGTATTCTTTGAAAAAAAAAGCGAAGAAAATGCTAATTTAAAAAATTCAGCACACGACATTTTAGCAGACAACAAATTTCCCAGCATGCAAAGGGTTAAAGATTGGCTTGTCATCAATTTGGGGCTTTGTGCAGAGCTCCAGATAAAGGTAGTATTTTCGTAATTACGAATTATTTTCAAGTCTGTTACGTATTTATTTTAAAATCTGGTCGTACCATTAAGAATTACAAAATCAAGTTACGAATATTATTTTTAAATTAGTTCGTATCGATTTTCATTGAGTTCTTTTCGCGTATTAAAGATCTTTTCCGTACTTATATAGAATGGTTATCAGGTTTATTTAACAAAGCGCATTTTTTCCAATAAAAGCGTCGTGTACAGTCTTTCTGTCAAAAAAAAAATGGCTGCGCCCAGAGGACGTCCTAAAAACTGCAAAGCGTGCAAAAAACACACGCTTTTAACATATTGTACGCACAGTGAGCCGAAGTTGAATGTTAAGAAAGACATTATAGAAAAGATCTTATACGGTGTTGAATGTTTAGTTGCCGACACAGTCGGAAAAGCTTAAAAAAAAGCGACAAGACGGGTCCAAACTTAAACACAAAACATTGGACGAGTGGAAGGGACAATTCCCGTGGCTAATCGTTGAAAAGATTGGAGGGGAGATCCGTTTCAATTGTGAAATATGTAAAAATCCATCGAAGGCATGCAATCTAAGCACAGTTTGGGCATATGAAGGTATTTGAAAAATAAAATTCCCATAGTCAATAGACACTGTTGAACTAAATAAAGTTGCAAGTATTTTTATTGTTTTGCATTAAAATACCCATTATTATTTATTTTTATGTCATTCAGAAAAGTTAAGAATTATTTTCCAAAACTTAGTAGTAACGTTAAGAATAAAATTTCAGAGTTAAGAATTCTTTATGAATATCTGGTAGTAACGTTAAGAATTTCACAAAACCTTATCTGGAGCTCTGTTTGTGTATAGCAGGGTGTTAATAAAGTTCCTTTTATGGCATGCCCGTTTTATTATCTCTGGCCAAAAGGCATAGGGACATATGTATAGAAATTGTGGGAATCGTTCTGTCAATGCGTATGTGACAGCTTTTTGTTTTATTTGCATTGCATTTTTTTTATGTATGAGCCTTTTTATGCACATTTGACATGTTTAATTTGCACTGTTTGTTAATTTCTTGTGTATTTGGTATATTTTTTATTTGAGAGAAAGTAAATTACAAGACCTAAAGCTAATATTATAAATATATGACCCCATTACTATGAACATTGTGAGACTCAATCTTCGTCTTAACAATTAAATTCAAACAATTGAAATCAAGGGTCACATGCAACAAACAATTTCATTAGTGGATAAGTTCAGACATACTTTGAGTTTGAGATCTAGAGTTTTCATAGTAGTGGGGCCTGCAATTAAGTAAAGAAACGTTTTGCTGCAGACACATGTATTTGAACACCAAAACAAATCGTTAAAATCTTCATACATACATGTTAAAATTGCAGTGTTTTTTTTCTCTACTAGATAACGAGTATTTGCTAATAGTGATCCAGAATCCGAATGCCGTGTAACGAAGCCTTGGAATAGCATTTATACATCTCGTAATGAACACAATTTCTGTGTACTTTTCTTTGATTTCTCCTCTAACTCCTTGGTCTTTTAGAGATGAACATGATCAATTGCTAGTAATCTATAATAGAAATTAGAATTCATTTCAAGTGATTTGAAATATGGTTACAATATTCAAGTTTATAATTGTTCCTAAAGATTGAATTATTCATTCTGTTTTCAATAGCAATTTTCTGTTAAAATCTTGCAAATCGTCAGAATGTTTTATTTGATATTAACATGTATATTACTTGTACAATTTACAAATGGGATCCAAGTTTACATATTTACAATAAGATCTGTGCTTGGATTTCAATCATATCTTGCATGCATTCTCTTTTGCGCTATTTTGATTAATAACCTCTATTGAGAGTTGAACGCATGATTTTCTCGTGGAGAATGGTAATTACTACCAGTTGATCGTGTTTGTCTGTAGTTGTTTGGTATGGTCCTATGGGAGTGCCTGTTTGCATTGATTTCCATGCAAATCTATGTTTCCAAAAAGTTTGAAAGTGTCTTCAACTGTGTGTGTGTGTATTTTAATACAACTTTTGCAATCACATAAACTGAGCCAAACTGGGCCCAATAACATATTTGCATTATCAACTTTTAACCATGCATGTTTATCAAAATGTGACTACCTGTTTTAAGAATGTTAACTGTCAACCACATTACAATTAAGTTATATATTTGAGCTCATAGCTACAGACTAACAGCATGCTCCTTCTGAATGAGGTGTTGTGTTGTGTCTTAATGTATTTTGATAAAAACTGGTTTTGTGGATTTTCACATTTTAGTCTTAGGGTTTAGTAACATAAGGCAGTGAATGATAAAGAAATCTAACTTTGCGACTTTAAGTGCTATAGTTGGTGGTTTTGGGGTGTGGGTATGTGTGTGCTCAATCTTGACCTGGCTTGCTTTTGATGCAATTAATAATGTATATATTAATTTTAATCTTCATCATTTGTAATTTATTTAAAAAAAAATAAAATGTTTGGGTAACATTGTAGTTTTCATACCTAGCTAAAAGATAACATTTTCTTAATGTCCACTTTCTTTAATTGGCTCTTAATTCGATTCAAAAACAATAAAAACATTCAAACTATAAGGAACCCTTTTTTACAAAATCGCATTCCTCTGCTTACAAAATTGTGTGTGTAAATTTAACTTATTTGTGTAAAAGGATATCCCAACACATCCGTCTGGTGTTTTTTTGTCATCAACTTCTATTAATATGAATTTCATGTTTGTTGTCTGGGTTTGCTGTGCACTTTAACTGTTGTTTGTCTAACCACACTTAAAGACTGAAATAAAATTAGTGCTCTTGATATATTTCAAACATTTTGGTTTATCTAAACAATGTAAATATTTTTATTTTATTTCTGTGTGTATATGTATATGTAATTTCAAACATACAGCCACCAAAATATTCACAAAAAATCAGATTGGACTTTACTGGTAAATATATCATTGTAACTCTATTTTGAACTCCATGTAATGATTATCTACTATTTCAGATAAGGAATACCTGCTTATTGTGATCCAAAGTCCAAATGAAGTCTAGACGCTACAAAACCCTTCAGTCTGCCTCCTCCAGCGCTGTTGAACAACTAGATTTACGGGCAACAGCCATACAGAAATATCTTTATTGGCTAATTCATTTCAGAAATAAAAAAATGTGCATGCTCTCCCTAAAGTAAACTTCTAACTACATTCACTGGAAAGACTTGGTCTATGTTTTCTTCCTGGAAAAATATTTGTAATTCGATTAAATTAGTTAGCTGCAGAGAACAAAAATAATGTATTATTGAATTGTCATTTAAATTTGTACTGGAATGTCTTGTTGCAACAGCAATTTCATTATGTATGTTTTGTTCTTCTCATAAGTTCATGTGATATTAATGTATTAATGTAATTTATCCATCATTTCATTAAAAATCAGAAAATATCAGAGGTTTTTGTTGTTTGATCAACGTTTTTATGCCCCCGGTGAGATGGCATATAGCAGTCGAATTGTCTGTCGATCTGGAATTCTGTTTCTGGAGTTCTTTTCATAATTGCTTTCCGATTTTCACCTGGTTTTTTTATTTGCGAGTCAACCTGCATGACTTACAGATCAAGTTTCAGTTTTGTTCCTGCGCATTGATATTTAACGGAGTTAGGGCCTTGGACTTAGACATTTTCGCTAGAATAGCAATTTTCCTAAACGCATGCATCTATTGACCTGATTTTTGGTGTGTGAATCTACCTACATGACTTACAAATAAAGTTACAGTTTCTTTCAGGTCTATTGATTTTTGAGGAAAGTTCAGGGCATTGGACTTAGGAATTTTCTTTAAAATAACACTTTTCCAGATTTGTTCTGAAACACTAAGATTCTGACCTTATTTATGGTGTGCGAGTCTACCTAAATGACTTTAAGATCAAGTTCAAGGTTTCGTTCTGATCCATTAATTTTTTTAGGAAGTTAAGGGCCTTGGACTTGGAAGTCATTTTGCTATACAGTCTAGTTTTAGTCTAGATAAATTGTGACCCCATTGCCCTAGGCTGTTTTGAATCCACGGGAATTCCTGAATTAATTAAGTAAATGACCACTTGACGCTGTTACATCCCAAATATTCAACCCTTATCCTTGGAAGTTTTTGAAGATTTTTGACGTTTTCATTTTTTAAATTTATTTTTAGCTCTTGTAACATACATATACAATGGACTTTAACGATTTAATAACTATTAAAGAGGGTCAACCAAGGATTATTCCTGTGAAGTTTTGTTAAAATCGTCATGGAGTTCAAGAGGAGAAATTTAAAAAAAATAAAAAAAAATTAACGCACTACATGCACACACTGACGGACGACGGACATCACAGTATCCTAAAAGCTTTCCATGAGCACTATTAGCTCGGGTGCGCTAAATAGGTGCAGGGGGGAAATATTCTTGGTACCAATAAGACAACCAATTGTTTAAAAAAAAAGACTACTATAACTAAAAGTTGTTGAATTACCAAGTACGAACTAGAATTTGTCACTACAGTGAATACTCTCCAATGCCACATGTTGTAATATGTAGTATTAACAAAATATAGAACAATGTAGTTGAAAAAGGAGGAATAGATTTTGTAATTTTTAACTTGGATAAAAATCACACTTGCACAATCTCATATCATAAGGAAAAAAATGCCTGTAAGTTAGAATGCTGTACATTCAAACGGGTAGGAGAACATCTAACAAGTTTGTGTCTATGGATGGACAGACAGACAGACAAACTGTCGTCGATGGTGATTGCGGTATATCTCCTTTTACTTTAGTACAGGGTGTATAATAATCTCCATTATATATAAATAAACATAATATTATATTTAGTATTACAGAAACTCTAGTAGTTTTTTTATTTTAGAACGTTAAAAATTGCACATGCACAACTTCACAACATAAGGAACAAAGGAACAATGCTGGCAAGTTTGAATGTTCTACGTTGAAAAGTGTAGGTGCATGCCTGTGGACAAGTTTCTTTGCCAACAGATGTCCATCGTGACTCAATGGGGTAAAGGGGCTTTGTTTAAATTATTGTTTTATTGATAACTTAATATATGTTCTCTTAAAGACACGCAAAGACAAAAGACAAGCAATAGCACTGTTGTATTTTATGCTTTTAATTTCTTTTATATTATATATTAACTAAGAACAATAACAACAACATGATATACTAGTACTTCACAACCAACAAATTAAAAACGATTGTCAAACTATTAGTAAAACAAGTAGACAAATAATGATAACAATTAAACTTTAATGAAACAAATTTGATATAGCGGTAGTACAAGGGCTCATGTACATGCCAGTGAAAAAATCAACTTTTTAATTGAAGTAATAATGGCAACTGAAAACAATAAAAAATACACAGTATGCCATGTTTTTCATAAATGTTTTTCTGATGAAGGCCATTTTCTCAGTCATTAGGCTACAAATGAATGAGTATCAAATCATGTAGATCGAGAATTTTAAACGTTAATTTACAATGTATTGACTAGTAGTTGTGCAGCAACTTGATACATTACTGTAAAAATCGACAGTTGATATGGTACCAGTACACTATACTTGGTTGAAACTGCTAACTGAATGCCATTAACCCTTTGCATGCTGGGAAATTTGTCGTCTGCTAAAATGTTGTCTGCTAAATTTCTAAAATTAGCATATTCTTTGATTTTTTTTCAAAGACTATCAGAATAGCAAACAGTTTGGATCCTGATGAGACGCCACGTTCTGTGGCGTCTCATCTGGATCCAAACTGTTTGCAAAGACCTTCAAAATCCGGTTCCAGCGCTCAAAGGGTTAAAGCTGCAAAAATACATGTTTATTACTAATAACAAGGCAGTTTGTTATGTTAGCAACACTAGCTGATAAGGTTTCTGTGGTAAGCTTACAATGAGATCTATTGTTACACAACCTAACGGGGTTTAACTTGCTTTAATTCTGTCTAACAATTATTTGTTCTATGAAGTTTCATACTGGTTTGGCTAGTTTCGATTTTCGGACAGATTCTTTCAAAAGCCCAATCAACATTATCAAAATTATCACAATATAATTCAAGGCATTCGCAGGTTGGCTATTCTAATAGATTGATGTGGCCACTAGCATAACAGTGATGAAATTATCAGTGCAGATGTGATAAAGTAAATCTTTGGACCCATCATAAATTGTTCAGTTAACTAACACGAAACGTAAATAATTATGTAAAGACACATAACTTGACATTACAACTTGTACCACAATAAAACACTGTATTATGTGAATTAGGAATAAGACATCAAACTGGGAATGGACATCATTTTGGTGATTTTCTCAAACAAAACTATTCATTTCATGATCTACAGTTATTTTTGTAATATACTATCTATAATTCAAGCTTAATAAAAAATTTACCCTGACTTTTTCATTAACAGTGATTGTATTTTTATCATTTTAACTGTATTTTAAAACTGTGTCCATGCGCGGCATGGACACAGTTTCATTTCATGAGGATTTTTTTTTTAATTAATAAAAAATCCAGTTTTGAAGTAAAATCAATTTAAATGTCAGATGCTATTATATATGCAAGTATCTGTTTTAATTATAATTTGTCAAACTAAATAAATACAACATATAAAACTGCACATTATGCACTTTTGATAAAACACAATTTATTCCCAAATTGATGTCTTATTCCCAATTCACATAATACAGTGTTATAGGTACTTGTAAGACATTAACCCTTTGCATGCTGGGAAATTTGTCATCTGCTAAAATGTTGTCTGCTGAAATTCTAAATTCATCATTTTCTTCACTTTTTTTCAAAGAATACTATCAGAAAAGCAAACAGGTTTGGATCCTGATGAGACGCCACATTCTGTGGCATCTCATCTGGATCCAAACTGTTTGCAAAGGCCTTCAAAATTTGGTTCCAGCACTGAAAGAGTTAATACATCGTTAAGATATTATCACTTTACACATGTCAATTTTCTAAGAGAAAAAATCCGAAACACATTACCGGTACATTTAAGGCATAGTTTAACATTATACAAGTTTCCAATATTCCAAATATAAGCACAATGTGAATCAATGGTACATTAAACAAATATAAATTATGTCTTTAAAAACAATAGCACTTCATTTTAATGATTGTTAATATTTAAACAACAACACAACTTGATTGGAAGACGCAAGTCCCTGACACAAGTAACTAAAACTTATACAGTTACCACGGTTACAGTATACAATAGTACCATGCTCAACAACAGCAAACAACATAAATGCACTATGGTTACACACATTATGAAATATACACATCATGTTCAATGGAAGGCAGCTTTTTCATCATTGAGTCTCTTCGATATGCTTGAGAAAACTAGTGCATCTTTAAAACAAGGGCTGTTTGTAAAACATTCATGCCCCCCATATGGGCTGTCAGTTGTAGTGGCAGCCATTGTGTGAATGCGTTTTTTGTCACTGTGAACTTGACCTTTGACCTAGTGACTTGAAAATCAATAGGGGTCATCTGCCAGTCATGATCAATGTACCTTTGAAGTTTCATGATCATAGGCCTAAGTATTCTTGAGTTATCATCAGGAAACATTTAAATTTTTCCAGTCACTGTGACCTTGACCTTTGACCTAGTGACCTGAGAATTAAAAGGGGTCACCTGCGAATCATGATCAATGTACCTATTAAGTTTGATGATCATAGGCGTAAGCTTTCTTGAGTTATCATCTGGAAACCTTTCTACTGTGTTGAGTCACCGAGACCTTGACCTTTGATCTAGTGACCTGAACATCAATAGGGGTCATCTGCCAGTCATGATCAATGCACCTATGAAGTTTCATGATCCTAGGCATAAGCGTTCTTGAGTTATCATCCGAAAACCATTTTACTGTTTCGAGTCACTGTGACCTTGACCTTTGACTTAGTGACTTGAAAATCAATAGGGGTCATTTGCCAGTCATGATCAATGTACCTTTGAAGTTTCATGATCCTAGGCGTTAGCGTTCTTGAGTTATCATCCGGAAACCATTTTTCAATTTCAAGTCACTGTGACCTTGACCTTTGACCTAGTGACCTGAAAATCAATAGGGGTCATCTGCGAATCATTTTCAATGTACCTATGAAGTTTCATGATCCTAGGCATAAGCGTTCTTGAGTTATCATTCGAAAACCATTTTACTATTTCTAGTCACTGTGACCTTTGACCTAGTGACCTCAAAATCAATAGGGGTCATCTGCCAGTCATGATCAATGTACCTATGAAGTTTCACGATCCTAGGCCTAAGCGTTCTTGAGTTATCATCCAGAAACCATCTGGTGGACGGACGGACCGGCCGACCAACCGACCTACCCACATGTGCAAAACAATATACCCCCTCTTCTTGGAAGGGGGGCATAAAAAAAGGACCTTTTCAAAGTTTTAAACCAATGAAATTAGGGGAACACTTAGTTGGCAAATTTCCCAGTGACAAAATGTATTTTTTCCCAAACAGAGATTTGACCATCACAAAGACCATGGAAAATTCTATTTCATTAAATATGATGCACATCCTAAATAACACCAAGTTAGTGTCATTCAATCACATGAGCTTATTAACTCAAGATATATAAGTAAATTATCAAGGAGCTGTTAATGAACAGTCTAGAACTATGAAAATTTCATCCTGAATCCAAGACTTTTGTTATGATAAAATATATACATGTAGTTCTCAGTGTTGGATTGAAAACTGAGCTCAAACATATAAATGGTTTTAATCTGGATATCCAAATCTTTGGTAAAACCCATCTTATGCATAAGTACATACATCACTAACACATTTTTATTCACCGATGCTAGTTTTGATTACTGAAAGTTTATATGGCATGATATTTTAAAAGTATTTTAAATCCCCGAGCTTTGTATCCAAGATAAGTGGGTTTCTTTACCCAAAATCTAGCTAATTCTGGAGGAATTCTATTGGTCAATGGCATTTGAAATCAAATTTTATGACTTGTTGCAAAACTGTTAATTTTCTCGAATATAGTTTCTATGCAAATCTGTTTATATGAGAAATTTAAAGGAGACACAATATAATTCACACCGACTCCAAAACTTCTTGTGTGAGTCCGTTCGATTCACAAATCTTGTCGAGGCATGCGTGGTATGCTGTCAGGTCCTGCATGAAGAACGGGACCTTGGTGTTGTCAAGGTTACCCAGTAGCTGCAGCTTGTCGATGTCCTCCCACGAGATCTTGCCCAGCTGTACCAGCAGGTGAAAGTCGATCTGCTTACGATTCTTGAGGATCTGCAGGGCACCTTCCAAGTACACCTGGTCCTTGCAGAAACCACCTGACAATTGCACAGGTCGTTAGCGTGTGGCTATGATATTAATTAGTAAAAACTTCATTTTGAATGAAAAATAATCAAATTATAACGAAAAATCAACTTATTATAAATATTTGATAGTGAAACATTTTGTTTTCAGAGAAGTTGATTTTTTGTTAAAATTAGATTTTTTCATTTATATTGATGATTTTTCTGATTAATATCATAGGCTTTTTTTTTCATAGCCACACGCTAACCACCTGTGGACAAATGTGGAAAGGAACAAAGTTATAACTATGTACTAGTAAGCATTGAAAGAACCAAAGTGTCCCTAGATTGCCAACCTGTGTAACGTTTTAAATCATCATGATTTAATGTTGTTATAGAATGCTTCCAAATACACTTTGTCCTGGCAGAAAACACCAAGTGGCGGGAAAGAACAGCATCATAGCTATCATAGATAGGGCATACTAGTCAGCCTTGAACAAGAGGGCTTAGATAGCCCTAGATGTCTAACCTATGTAACGTTTTAAATGTTGTTAAAATGTGCTTCCAAATACACCTTGTCTTTGCAGGAACCACCTGACAATTGCAGGAAAGATCAGTATCATAGCTATCATAGGTAGTGCATAGTAGTTAGGGTTGAACAAGAGGGCTAAGATGGCCCAAGATTGCTTATCTTTGTAATGTTGTTATAGAAAGCATGTAACCTATGTCCATGATACTGGTCATATTGACCATGTGAACCCAAAGGGTGTGGCCAGTTATGACCCATGGGGCATAAATTGAACAAAGTTTGTAATTGACCAAAATACCTACTTTATTTCCATATTGAAATAAAAGTTTCTCATATCTTAAATTTATAGTTGCCTGCACGATAATCGGTAATAATATATTAATTTATTGGCTTTAATTTTAAATGATGGCCATAGAATGACAGAAGCATGTTTTACGAGGATCATTCCAAAGTTTTCTTTTAATTGTATACATCTTATTTGACACAAAATTAATATGACACATTCCTTAATAATGCACATCTGTGGACAGATATATATATCTAAGACAGAAGGATTTACCAGGTTTAGATGTGTCTACTTGGCCACGTTTGGCTCGCAGACAGTAGTCCCAGCGTGCCACAGGGTCACTCACATACTGGCTGAGGTCATGGAACAGATCCTTGAGGGACATGAATGCCGCCTTGTAGGCCACATAGTACAGCAGAGAGATCCTCCACAGACAAGGGTCCTTGCGCAGTAGAACACTGTGCAGCGAGGCTAGTCCTTCCTCCGTGGGATTGGCTGGCTTAATGCCAAGGTCCTTTCGAACTTTCCAGTTGTACCACTCTTGGAATTTGTTGTTGTAGCTCCGTAAGTAGTGTGTTCCTGAAAGGGAGGTAACAGCAGTGTACGGTGTCTGTAAAATTAAACAGTGGCTGCATTCTAATTAGTTAAAGCATAGTTTAATTAAAGGGTATTGGCAGGTTCCAGTATATTGGTTCTGAGCATTTAAAATTACAATTTAAAATAGCGTAGAGCCGTAGAATAAGATAATTATAGAATATAATTGTGTCATGGTGTTCTGAGAACTTGTATAAGTTGAGCTAGTTTGGTAAAGTAGCATTGCCCAAGGCTATGCCATCAATGGTTTCCATCAATATAACAAGTTGCACAAGGCTATGCCATCAATGGTTTCCACCAATATAACAAGTTGCAAAATGACATTAATTAATTTTTTGCACATTGTATTGATGATCTTTTGCGCAAATGTCAACGATATGTCATTACGTAGCAAAAATACATTTTTTTAAACTTGATTCAAACACCCGAACAATTAGAAGTCTGTTGTGGCCCTTAGAATGTTAACTTCACAGGTAATCTCCCTTTTTGGTTGTAATTCTAAGTTTTGAAAAGACGTGTAAGAACTCTTTAGAAAATTATGCCTACGGGTAATGTAAAATAAGCGTAATTTTCCCTACAGTTTATTCACAGATGAATGGCAAAACAATGTAATTCAATTCTTAACACAAATGATAAAACATAAAAGCAACAAGTCAAAACATGATCACAGTTCATAATAAAATCAATACAAACTTCTGGTTATGGACAGCACATGGTCAGTGAACTTAACCACATTTACCTATCTCATGCCGAAGAAGTCCCTCCACCCAAAATTCACGTAAATTTACGATGCGGACATTTAGTGTTGGTTTTCCTTTCACCCTCGTCATGGACCCTCGTGACAGGAGGTCCTCGGAGAGATTGATCATTATCTCCCTTTCAACCTCGTCACGTTTGAGGTAACGCTGTATTAGGGCCATTATCTGGGAGCGTTGAAGGATTTTCCCACCCGTCTGTTCTTCAAACTGTTCATAACTGCCATAGCGATCCATGGCATTTTCCATTATTAGTATGGCCTGAAAAAACAAGAAACCATCGGAGACGGGTGATGCTCCCCAAAGTTTTTTTTTGTCACAATATTGCTGCTCTATTTATTCAGATAAAAGGAAACGTCTTGAGGGGCATAACTTTGGACAAAATAACACGATGGATGGTTTAGCAACTTAAAAATTACAAAGGGCCATAACTCTCTAAACAAGGGCTGTTTGTAAAACATGCATGCCCCCTATATGGGCTATAAGTTGTAGTAGCAGCCATTGTGTGAATACGTTTTTTGTCACTGTGAACAACGGTGGTGGTGGTGGTGGTGGTGGTGGTGGTGGTGGTGGTGGTGGTGGTGGTGGTGGTGGTGGTGGTGGTGGTGGTGGTGGTGGTGGTGGTGGTGGTGGTGGTGGTGGTGGTGGTGGTGGTGGTGGTGGTGGTGGTGGTGGTGGTGGTGGTGGTGGTGGTGGTGGTGGTGGTGGTGGTGGTGGTGGTGGTGGTGGTGGTGGTGGTGGTGGTGGTGGTGGTGGTGGTGGTGGTGGTGGTGGTGGTGGTGGTGGTGGTGGTGGTGGTGGTGGTGGTGGTGGTGGTGGTGGTGGTGGTGGTGGTGGTGGTGGTGGTGGTGGTGGTGGTGGTGGTGGTGGTGGTGGTGGTGGTGGTGGTGGTGGTGGTGGTGGTGGTGGTGGTGGTGGTGGTGGTGGTGGTGGTGGTGGTGGTGGTGGTGGTGGTGGTGGTGGTGGTG
>VMBQ01000590.1:0-28512 GCA_007657795.1 Dreissena rostriformis | reverse complement strand
GACCATAACCGGCTGATAATATGCACATCTCCTGTTGGTAGTGAAGCTTCCCATAAAGTTTCATTGAATTCCCATAATAAGTTGCTGAGAAATAGCTCGGACAAGAATTGCACTATATGTACAATGGAAAATTTCAAAGGGCCATAACTCTGTGAAAAATCATCCGACCAGAACCCGCTGATAATATGCACATCTCCTCTTGGTAGTGAAGCTTCCCATAAAGTTTCATTGAATTCCCGTAATAAGTTGCTGAGAAATAGCTCGGACAAGAATTGCACTATATGTACAATGGAAAATTTCAAAGGGCCATAACTCTGTGAAAAATCATCCGACCATAACCGGCTGATTATATGCACATTTCCTGTTAGTAGTAAAGCTTCCCATAAAGTTTCTTTGAATTCCCGTAATAAGTTGCTGAGAAATAGCTCGGACAAGAATTGCACTATATGTACAATGGAAAATTTCAAAGGGCCATAACTCTGTGAAAAGTCATCCGACCAGAACCGGCTGATAATATGCACATCTCCTCTTGGTAGTAAAGCTTCCCATTAAGTTTCATTGAATTCCGGTCATTAGTTGCTGAGAAATAGCCTGGACAAGAAAAATTGCACTATATGTAGTTAATGGAAAATTTCAAAGGGCCATAACTCTGTGAAAAATCATCCGACCAGAACCCGCTGATAATATGCAAATCTCCTCTTGGTAGTGAAGCTTTCCATAAAGTTCCATTGAATTCCGGTCATTAGTTGCTGAGATATAGCCTAGACAAAAATCCAGACGGACACACAAACACGGACAGACGAAGCGGCAACTATATGCTCCCCCATATATATATATGGGGACATAAAAAGATAAAGTTCATTTGGTATAAAATATATGCACTGTAATTGAATCCCTTGATCCAGCAATTTTTTGTTTGCCATTGATCTTAAAAAACAATCATGTCTTTTTTAAAAGAAACAAAATTTGTCAAAACTAGGTAAAACAGATTGTGCTGCTCAGAACTATTATGAAGTTTGCAAGGAACAACCTTGACCTTTAAGCAAACTGATTGACTAGGTCAAGGTCAATTAACAATGATTTTAGTATACTATCTCCATAGACGAACAGTGGATGATAAAATTATAAAATTGCAAAATTATATCTGAGATGGTAACAGACAATTTATTGATTTTTTTTTAATATTTACAAATCTTTTAATGAACCTTCATATGATTGTACAATGTATACATGATATACTGTCAACACATGTTGTAATTTATTAAACACATGCACTATTATCTACTGTATAATTATAAGTGCCAAAGAACTGCACTTTTTCAAACCATTATTGTCAGTCACTTCAACAACTTTCAAATAGCAACGTTCAAATGTATTTATCTTTGAAGAAGCCAATCAATGTTGCACGGCTGGTATAAATGGGAATCACCCAAAGGGTTAAATAACATTATACATGGTGTCTTTTCAGTTTTATTTCCCTGTGTCAATTAGCCAGATATTATACAAAGATTGATTGATTTGGATTGAATTAACATTGATCCATCATGCTTTAGGTTTTGTTTTGTTTCCACTTTTTGCCTTATTTGCAGAAAAGATATGGAATATGTTCAATAGTTATCATTGATTTTGCATTCCACAGAAATGAAAGCAGCCATAAAATGGATCATTAAATAAAACAGGTCAATGGCATTTGGGCACATTACCAGCGACTATGAAATATTTATTCAAATTTTCTTATCTTTAAACCCTATATTTCCCATTCATGTTTACTCTTATCAAATATATGGCCTTCAGCGCATAATATATCTTATTTTCAATCCAACATGGAAAAGTATCACATAGCCAGTGTTTTTTTGTGTGTAAAAATTTGGAGACGCAATTTGGCTCCATTGAGAAATTCAAAAATTGTATGTTTTCTGCAAATTGCCTTAATATATCAATTGAACGTTCCCCNATTCGTAATCCTGTCGGAGCGAGTTGTTTTATTCCTATCGAAGTTAATAATTATGCATGGCAAACACACAATACCAAATACGTTTTGCCTTTTGGATTCGTTCAATGCTTAAAAAAATGATATTATTTGTTACTAGATCTATTAAATACTACCACCTCCATATTGTTGTCCCTAAAATGCAGAGTCTTGCGTAAACTAGTATGTTTCGTCAGAGAAATGACGTCACACGAGATACGTCATAAATTGCGTTATCAATGAATGAAAAAAATAAATACGGAAAGCTGGTTTGTTAATGGGGATATAGAATAAAAAGCTTATTAGACGTTTAAACTGTACAATACGTGATATATTTGGACTCGCACACAGTTTGAAGTCATATTGGACTCGCCTAACGGCTTGTCCAATATAACTTCAAACTGTGTGCTAGTCCAAATATATCTCCGTATTGTACAGTGAAACGTCTAATAACCTATAATTATTAATTGAACCTTAGCAGTTATAACCTTTAAATGATGATTTTATGATATTTTTAAGCAAAAACAACCCAACTAAACTTCCCTGTCCCCATTACCAAAATGAAACGAAAACAAGAGATGTGTTTGTCAGAAACACAATGCCCCCTACTGCGCTGCTTTGATATTTATTTATTTTTACCTTTGACCTTGAAGGATGACCTTGACCTTGTTCTTTCACCATTCAAAATGTGCAGCTCCATGAGATACACATGCATGCCAAATATAAAGTTGCTATGATCAATATTGCAAAAGTTATGACCATTTTTTGAAACCTAAACGCAAGTGTGACGGAATTTCAGAAGGACAGACAGACAGACGGATGGACAGTGCGATCACAATATGCCACACTACCGGGGGCATAAAAATACACTGAGAGTGTCAGCTAATACTCACATGTAGCAATTTATTTGTGAGCTATAAAACCCATTTCTGTTGTTTTATAGAAGACAATCATCAAAACATATTTTTTTTTTAGTTAAAACAAGAGATTTGTCAAAGAAAAAACAGCAGCCCCTGACAATGTTTAGGTTGTTTAATGTTGTTGGAGTAAGAACAGGATCTCCATAAGTTTCATTAACAAAGCTCAAGTTATTTTTAGTCATTGCAGGATGCAGATTATAGTTTTCAATTATTTCTGTAACTATAGCAATAATAATTTTGGTCTGAAGAAACTCTATCTACATACCAAGTTTTATCAACCTAGCCCTCTATCAACATACCAAGTTTCATCAACCTAGCCCTCTATCAACATACCAAGTTTTATCAACCTAGCCCTCTATCTACATACCAAGTTTTATCAACCTAGCCCTCTATCTACATACCAAGATTTATCAACCTAGCCCTCTATCTACATACCAAGTACCATCAACCTAGCCCTCTATCTACATACCAAGTTTTATCAACCTAGCCCTCTATTTACATACCTAGTTCCATCAACCTAGCCCTCTATCAACATACCAAGTTTCATCATCCTAGCCCTCTATCAACATACCAAGTTCCATCAACCTAGCCCTCTATCTACATACCAAGTTTCATCAACCTAGCCCTCTATCTACATACCAAGTTTTATCAACCTAGCCCTCTATCTACATGCCAAGTTTTATCAACCTAGCCCTCTATCTACATACCAAGTTTTATCATCCTAGCCCTCTATCTACATACCAAGTTTTATCAACCTAGCCCTCTATCTACATACCAAGATTTATCAATCTAGCTTAAGAACTTTTGGAAAAGTCTGTTTCTGGGTATTGCGATAAGTCTGTTTCTGGGTATTGCGATAACTCAAAGTCTTTTTTTAAACATGATTTAACAAAAATCTTCAACCTCTATAAATATATATTATATACATGTATATATATTTTTATTATAGGCCAACGTCATAATCTTCACCCAATATTAATATTTATAAAAATGTTATTATATGCTTATCATAATTTACAAGGTAGAATGTTATAATTTGTAAATTCAATTTATTAGCACAAACAGTTTTGTCGACCTAGAGCGCTTAAAAGTCAAATGGATCTGTTTAAAACTGATTAGAGACTGTAAATGAAAACTTGTATTAACCTTACAATATAACAAACCACAGTTTGGCAAGATATACAATTATATTGTTTTCTTTAATTCAGGCAGGCATTAATTGACCCTAATGAGATCTTGTAACACTATTTGAGTTAAGAAATGTATTCAAAGCCATTGTATTCTTTTTGCACAGACAACTTTTAAATGTGTTAAAATGGGTCCAAAATATAGTACGGTACTTGAGGTGTTTTACATGTACATGTTTGCACTTTTATTTGTTCATACCGGTATTTATACAATAGGATATGTTTGTAAATTTGATGTGAGTTCAGTTGGTAAAAAAATCTATTTGAAGAACAAATACCAGCATTAATTGGATTTTTTTTATTGAAAAGAACTCATTTAATCCAATACAGTTCAATGATCAAAGCTCGATTAATGCTGTTTTTATGTTATATCGAGTATTAGCTGCAGTAAAATGAAGGCCATTTTATTTGAAATGAAACCATCAATTTTTAGTGCTGGGAATAAAACAGATTTCAACAGGTTTTGTAAAAAGGCCTGGTACCGATTAAGAAGTGTGTTGTTTGACAGATAAATTCTCTACAAAATCTGTTCAGCAAAATACTTTTCCTTTAACAGTATTAAGCAGAAAAACCTACTTTCTGGTGGGACAATTAATATTATTATACCTCACTTTTATTCACAATGCTAAACTCCCATAGGCCATCGTGACATAGAAATACTGTCAGATCCAGCGGGAAAAAATGTACTGTCCAAAAAATACTGTCGCCCGCTACCTTAGCAATCACGTGCGGAATTCAGACCCAGCGGGAAAAAAATACTGTCCAAAAAATACTGTCGCCCGCTACCTTAGCAATCACGTGCGGAATTCAGACCCAGCGGGAAAAAAATACTGTCCAAAAAATACTGTCGCCCGCTACCTTAGCAATCACGTGCGGAATTCAGACCCAGCGGGAAAAAAATACTGTCCAAAAAATACTGTCGCCCGCTACCTTAGCAATCACGTGCGGAATTCAGACCCAGCGGGAAAAAAATACTGTCCAAAAAATACTGTCGCCCGCTACCTTAGCAATCACGTGCGGAATTCAGACCCAGCGGGAAAAAAATACTGTCCAAAAAATACTGTCGCCCGCTACCTTAGCAATCACGTGCGGAATTCAGACCCAGCGGGAAAAAAATACTGTCCAAAAAATACTGTCGCCCGCTACCTTAGCAATCACGTGCGGAATTCAGACCCAGCGGGAAAAAAATACTGTCCAAAAAATACTGTCGCCCGCTACCTTAGCAATCACGTGCGGAATTCAGACCCAGCGGGAAAAAAATACTGTCCAAAAAATACTGTCGCCCGCTACCTTAGCAATCACGTGCGGAATTCAGACCCAGCGGGAAAAAAATACTGTCCAAAAAATACTGTCGCCCGCTACCTTAGCAATCACGTGCGGAATTCAGACCCAGCGGGAAAAAAATACTGTCCAAAAAATACTGTCGCCCGCTACCTTAGCAATCACGTGCGGAATTCAGACCCAGCGGGAAAAAAATACTGTCCAAAAAATACTGTCGCCCGCTACCTTAGCAATCACGTGCGGAATTCAGACCCAGCGGGAAAAAAATACTGTCCAAAAAATACTGTCGCCCGCTACCTTAGCAATCACGTGCGGAATTCAGACCCAGCGGGAAAAAAATACTGTCCAAAAAATACTGTCGCCCGCTACCTTAGCAATCACGTGCGGAATTCAGACCCAGCGGGAAAAAAATACTGTCCAAAAAATACTGTCGCCCGCTACCTTAGCAATCACGTGCGGAATTCAGACCCAGCGGGAAAAAAATACTGTCCAAAAAATACTGTCGCCCGCTACCTTAGCAATCACGTGCGGAATTCAGACCCAGCGGGAAAAAAATACTGTCCAAAAAATACTGTCGCCCGCTACCTTAGCAATCACGTGCGGAATTCAGACCCAGCGGGAAAAAAATACTGTCCAAAAAATACTGTCGCCCGCTACCTTAGCAATCACGTGCGGAATTCAGACCCAGCGGGAAAAAAATACTGTCCAAAAAATACTGTCGCCCGCTACCTTAGCAATCACGTGCGGAATTCAGACCCAGCGGGAAAAAAATACTGTCCAAAAAATACTGTCGCCCGCTACCTTAGCAATCACGTGCGGAATTCAGACCCAGCGGGAAAAAAATACTGTCCAAAAAATACTGTCGCCCGCTACCTTAGCAATCACGTGCGGAATTCAGACCCAGCGGGAAAAAAATACTGTCCAAAAAATACTGTCGCCCGCTACCTTAGCAATCACGTGCGGAATTCAGACCCAGCGGGAAAAAAATACTGTCCAAAAAATACTGTCGCCCGCTACCTTAGCAATCACGTGCGGAATTCAGACCCAGCGGGAAAAAAATACTGTCCAAAAAATACTGTCGCCCGCTACCTTAGCAATCACGTGCGGAATTCAGACCCAGCGGGAAAAAAATACTGTCCAAAAAATACTGTCGCCCGCTACCTTAGCAATCACGTGCGGAATTCAGACCCAGCGGGAAAAAAATACTGTCCAAAAAATACTGTCGCCCGCTACCTTAGCAATCACGTGCGGAATTCAGACCCAGCGGGAAAAAAATACTGTCCAAAAAATACTGTCGCCCGCTACCTTAGCAATCACGTGCGGAATTCAGACCCAGCGGGAAAAAAATACTGTCCAAAAAATACTGTCGCCCGCTACCTTAGCAATCACGTGCGGAATTCAGACCCAGCGGGAAAAAANAAAAAAAAAAAAAAAAAAAAAAAAAAAAAAAAAAAAAAAAAAAAAAAAAAAAAAATTTTTATAGATAGATGTGTCTCATGATTATTATATCTCAATTCTGTTTTAATTTAATCTTGTCAAACATACTAAATTATGAAAAAAAGCAATGAATATAGTGCAAACATGTACAAATGTTATAATTAGAGAGTAAGTAAAAAATCCCCCCAAAAGGGAAACGCCGCGAAAATTCCCCCTGCTATGGGTAGCGGCCCGCTTCCCCTAAAATGGATTGAGGGCCCTGGATAATAGAATAATGCATAATTATGCAATGTCTTAATAAAACAAGAGATGTGTTTGTCAGAAACACAATGATCCCTACTGCGCCGCTTTGATTTTTTAAAATAATTTTGTGACCTTTGACCTTGAAGGATGAACTTGACCTTGACCTTTCACCACTCAAAATGTGCAGCTCCATGAGATACAAATGCATGCCAAATATCAAGTTGCTATGATCAATATTGCAAAAGTTATGACAATTTTTCGAAACCTAAACGCAAGTGTGACAGAATTTCAGAAGGACAGACGGACGGACAGACGGACGGGCATAACAATAATAAGTTTACCCATGCTTAAACACTTTAATACAGCATTCAAAACTACATTTTGTAAGCAATTGTTTGAACAAGGTAAATGATAACCCAAATGATAAACCTTGGAGCTTCTTTTGTTATAAGCAGTCTTTGTTCAGAAACAATTCTTCAAATGGGCTTCAAACATAGCGATAAGGTTTACAATCCATTAACTTATGTTAACCCAATACAATGAATGTAAAACTCGGTTTTATCAGCAAATAATTCCCTGCAGTTGAATAAGTTCAACAAAACCTTCATATGAACTAAATCCATATGCTTAAGTATATTACAGTAGGGTCTGAATAAAATTGCTCTGCACACAATTATAAAAGTGACTTTTAGTGACTCCTGTATATGCGTTAAACTAGATTTGCAGAGGTGTTTTATAAAGTGGGTTAAAAAAAAAAGTAAAAACAAAAAATATCAAATAATTTCAGGTTTCATTTGAAAATCAAAAAGATTATGGCTACCAAGTCTGATTTCATTTTGCCCACAGCTCTGATTGATTATATTAAGCTACTTGCTATATAATTGATATATTGCAACACATTCCAGCAAATTTAGCAACAAATGAAGAGCATCATTAACCCTTTAAGTGCTGGAACCGGATTTTGAAGGTTTTTGCAAACAGTTTGGATCCAGATGAGACGCCACAGAACGTGGCGTCTCATCAGGATCCAAACTGTTTACTATTCTGATAGTATTCTTTGAAAAAAATCAAAGAAAATGCTAATTTTAGAAATTCAGCAGACGACATTTTAGCAGACGACAAATTACCCAGCATGCAAAGGGTTAATCCTCGACAAATGCCTCATTCATCAGACTCTATGCGCCAACATAGCAATGAAATGAAGTGGTCATATTTAATTAACTAAATTTTCACACACCAGAGTTTTTAAATTGTTACAGACGAGCAAATTGCAAACCTATAGCCTAATCATGTGTAATAATACCAAGTTGCATGATAATAATTAATGTAATTTTTTATCTATTACAATTTTAAGTTGTGTTGTTTTTAAAGTAACAACAATCTGATCTCTGAGGTTGTGTGTGATCCTCACATTTCCCTTTTTAAGTACATGTACATGTATTCCAAATTGCACCCAAGTATCTTCAAGATTGCAGGATCCAATTTTGTGGACTGACTGACAGACACACAGCAAACCTATAGGCCAATCAAACAAACACTAAGTGTATGGGGCATAAAAAAACTTGTATACAAAAGTATAATTTACTAAAGAAATATAACACAAACAAGTAAGTGTAATATGTGTTTGTTCCACAAGATTTCTGCTCAAGCGCAAAATACACAGGTCAAAGATGCTCATATAACATGCATTAAGATCATTTGAATAAAAAATATTGGTAAGTGACCGATAGAAGTGGCAATACTTACAATATTGAGATACTTGTCTGAAGGTTTTCCAAGTTTTTCCAAAATATCATCATCTGCAGGAAAACGATATATAAACACAGGATTGTAATTAAAATTAGCACGAAGGAATCTGTCCCTTTCAGATCTTTCATTTTCAGGCTTAATGGCAGCTAGTATTGGCAGTTTTTTCCGCCTCTCGTGTGCGGCGGGTTGCAAACTGGCAGGAAGTGTGACTGGTAAACGACAACCAATCGAAGACCGAAGAGCGCTATCGTACGTCCGCGTTGAAGAAACTGACGGTGTGGGAGTGGAACATTTGGAAGAAAGTTGTGGCAGTTTTGGCATAGAGGCGGATTCGCAGTCTATTTGACGAGCAGGTTTATATAGATCTCGTATATATAGGTTACTCTCAGATGAATCTGCTTTAAATTTTCTAGCAGAAGTGTGTTCACTAATGTTACTGTTATTATCTAACTGATTAATTGATGTCATTGATACAAACTGTCTCCGAAATTTCATTTTCTTGCTTTTCTTTCTCCTTTTAGATGGTCCAGTTGGTACCTGATTCCCACATATTTTCATAGTCTGTAAGTAGATAGGTGGTTTGTTCAGAATGGTCTTTGTCAGTGTTGGCATTCTATCCACTACAGATTTTATTTATCTAATTCCACAAATGGTAGATATAGATAACTTTCATATTATGTCATGATATGGCTTTAGATTCATTCATCATGTCTTATTAAAGTACTATAATTATAACCGTAACGATTTTTTATTAAATGTCAAATGCAATTGATACATTTTACAAAACACATTAAATTCCAAAAAAACACTAAGAATCAAAACTCGTTACTGCAGTTAAAAGGTATCTGATATTATGAAAATGTGTGAATTCCTCTTTGATTGCACACTATTGTACATTACTTAAGCACAGTGTTACAAAATTCCTATTGTGAGAATGCAGCAAACCATTCAACAAAACGATTGTAACACTTTTCAAAAGCTGACATTGTTAAAGCAGCATAAAATTCAATAATAAATCAAGAGATTTAATATCAATTAACTCAAAGCGGCCCTGGCAACTTGCACCAATTGACCTAAAGATAAAGTACAAGCAAGACGTGGGTTACATAGCACTAAATTTACAGATGTAAAGTTATGCCACTGTAGTTAAACAAATGGTTCAATAAATATGTGTGTTCGTATTTAATTAGTCATAAAAGCCAGACTTAGAAATTGTTTCTTGAGCTGGATACTGTTACTTGATATTTTAACAATACAATACAACTTGAGTAAGACATATAAAACAAACTGAATCTTAGAGGTACATGTACATGTAGTAATAAATCATACTGCGGATGGTATAATTAGAAAAATAATAACATTACATTTCTAAATGGCAAAATGCATCTTCAATTATATGGAGTTGATCACAGTTTGGCAAAAAAAGACAATGTTCATGTGTGTTTAATTTCAAACAGAGTTAAAATAAATATTGAGATTTACTGTATTTCCCTTAATTAATACATGATGGCCCAGAAACAATTACTTGACGCTTGGACCCCAGATTTTTCGGTGACAACCAAGGAAACATCCCGAACACAACATTTTTTAAACACCCTAAGAAACAAAAAAATAAATTGGAGATTATCTCAGACTTTAATATCTGTACCAGTAATAACAGGCCATATACTGTGCCATGGTTTCACCATAATAAACTTAAACATAAGTTTTTTAAGGAAACACATGTCTAAATGCTTTCGTCAGCAAAATTGTGTTTTATTAAAGAAGATGTCTTAAACAAACGTTATTTGATTTTTTTAGAATTTGTATGTTTTGATTGCCCAGTGCAAGCAAGCTCAGCAATTGCTTTTTATCTAACATGTATCTGGTTCAGAATTCTTGTTTTTCATTAGCTCAGCCAGGTCACAGGATGGTAAGTAATGTTCAATAATGTCCCTGATGTAAACAAGACAACATAATGCCAGTACCAAACTTGTCTCCTGTGATTACCTTGATAATGGAGAATAAAGATAAGTTTGTTACACTGCTTCTTACGGACCCAACATGGTATGATACGAGCAAAGCTCTATTTGAATATTAATTTACTGACCCTTTATCACACAATACGGGGTCTGTGAGAAGCTGTATAACTTATATTAGAGCCCATAACCACGCATTCTATTCTATAACATTCTGTTAGTGATACCCAAGGGTAAAAAGTGTTCATTATAATATTTGGTATTTTTTAAAAACATATTTACACCTTTATTGTTATAACATATATAACTAGAGCTTTGTCACAGACGTGACGTATACCCCCACATGCTGCATTGACACAGAATATTTTGCATGCTGTCTCACAAAACAAGAGAAGCTAATTTATGGCAATTTTTAAGAATTATTATGCCATAATCTCTTATGGCCATTTTGACCTTTAAACTCTTTATCTCTCGTATGACACGCCATCCAATGACTGTGAACAAAATTAATGTACAGAGTAATTTTAAAATCTCACAATGAATGACATAGTTATGGCCCGGACAAGCTCATTTAATTATGGCCATTTTTTAACTTTAAACTCAAAGTGTGACCTTGACCTTTGAGATATCGAAGTAATTCTTTCGCATGACACACCATCCAATGATTGTGAACAAATGTACAAAGTAATTTAAAAATCTCACAATGAACGACATAGTTATGGCCCAGACAAGCTCATTTATGGTCATTTTTTACCTTTAACCTCAAAGTGTGACCTTGACCTTAGAGATATTGAAGTAAGTCTTTCGCGGGACACACCGTCGAAAGATGGTGAACAAATGTGCCAAATGATTTTAAAATTTAACAATGAACGACATAGTTATGGCTCGTACAAGCTTATTAATGGCCATTTTTGACCTTTGAACTCAAAGTGTGACCTTGACGATATCGACATAATTCTTTCGCGCGACACACTGTCCAAGGATGGTGAACAAATGTGCCAAATGATTTTAAAATCTCACAATGAACAACATAGGTATGGCCCGGACAAGCTTATTTATGGCCATTTTTGACCTTTGAACTCAAAGTGTGACCTTGACCTTGGAGATATCGACGTAATTCTTTCGCCCGACACACCATCCAATGATGGTGAAAAAATGTGCCAAATGGTTTTAAAATCTCACGATGAAGGACATAGTTATGGCCCGGACAAGCTCATTTATGGCCATTTTTGACCTTTGAACTTGAGGTGTGACCTTGACCTTGGAGATATCGACGTAATTCTTTTGAGCCACACACCGTCCAATGATGGTGAACAAATGTGCCAAATGATTTTAAAATCTTACAACGACATAGTTATGGCCCATACAAGCATTTGACCTTTGAACTCAAAGTGGGACCTTGACCTTGGAGATATCAACGTAATTCTTTCGCGCGACACACAGTCCAATGATGGTGAACAAATTAATTTAATGATTTTAAAATCTAACGATAAATGACATAGTTATTGTCCGGACAAACTTTCGGTTTAATACGCACTTAGTGAACCCGTGACCTAGTTTTTGACCCGGCATGACCCATATTCAAATTTGATCTAGACATCATCTACATACAACTTCTGACCAAGTTTGGTGAAGATCGGATCAAATTTTGGGACAGACAGACTGACCGACAAAGTGACTCCTATATAGCCCCCATTACCAATGGTAATGGGGGTATTATTAATGTACAGAGTCATTTTAAAATCTCACAATGAATGACATAGTTATGGCCCGGACAAGATTATTTATGGACATTTTTTACCTTTAACCTCAAAGTGTGACCTTTACGTTGCAGGTATCGACGTAATTCTTTCGCGCGACACACTGTCCAATGATGGTTCACAAATGTGCCAATTGATTTTAAATCTCACAATGAAGACATAGTTATGGCCCGGACAAGCATTTGACCTTTGAACTTAAAGTGTGACCTTGACTTTGGAGATATTGACGTACTTCTTTCGCGCGACACACCGTCTAATGATGGTGAACAAATGTACCAAGTCATTTTAAAATCTAACGATAAATGACATAGTTATGGTCCGGACAAACTTGAAAACGCACTAAGTAACCCTGTGACCTAGTTTTTGACCCAGCATGACCCATATTCAAACTTGGCCTAGATCTAGATAGAACTTCTGACCAAGTTTAGTGAAGATTGGATGAATTTTTGGGACAGACAGACCGACAAAGTGACTCCTATATAGCCCCCATTACCAAATTGGTAATGGGGGTATAATTAATAATATATAATTACATTTGTATATACATGTTCATTCCCATTTGAATTTTAAAATTATTATTGGACATTCAAACCAGTGTTGGAAGTAAGCACTCCCTAAATTTAGAATTGTACACAATTCTATTGGGAAAGAGGGTCACCCAAAGATTATTCCTCTTAAGTTTTGTTAAAATCTATTTATGGAATTGCGCATGTACCGAAAAACCATGCACAAGATAGTTTCATAAAAGCTCCACATGAGCACTATGTGCTCAGGTGAGACAAAAATAGGGGAGCAAGAGTTTTTAATCTTGTCGACTGCACTCCCCTGAATGAAATCTACCTATCTATTTAGTATCAAGTAACTCTTCTAGTTTTCAAGATATGCTCCTTAATAATGTATGTGCAATAAGTAACAAAGGGCAAACACTGTAAGCATAAGTGAGCAGGATTTATGATAATTGTGCTTAGCACACCCCCTGAGTGTGATCTAACTACCTATGAGGTTTCATGTTGATACCTCTGAGTTTGCAAGATGTGTTCAGGACAAAATCTTAGTACAAAATTTAACAAAGAGCACTGATTAAGAAAAAAAGGGGAGCAAAAGTAACGGTTCTTGTGCACTGCACACGGCCTTTTTGAGATTTCGTACCTATGAAGTTTCAAGTTGATACTTTCAGTTGGTTTTCGAGATATGCAAATTTTACGTACAAAACAATTTACAAAGGCCAATAAGTCTATAAATAGGTGAGCAAGATTTACGGTTCTTGTGAACTGCCCAACCCCTGTATGAGATCTACATACCTGTGAAGTTTCAAGTTGATACTTTCTGTTTGTTTTCGAGATATACCCCAGACTTATTTTAAGAACACAAAAATTAACAAAGGGCATTAACTCTATCAATAGGTGAGCAAAATTTATGGTTCTTTTGCAATACAAACCACCTCAATGAGATATACCAATCTATTCAGTTGAAAGTTGATACATAATAGGTTTTGAGATATGCTCTTGACAAGTAATCCGACGCCAGGCAACAGATAGAATAAGATGGACAATCTGAAAGCAGTATACACCCCTAATTGTTGTGGGACAGGGGAGGAGGGGGGTATAACAACATATGATACTGACAGGGTATAAAACAGAATCAACACAAACTGCTGTGCTTTTTGCGTTTTTTTTCTGGGAAAATCAACCACAAAAAAGTAGAGTTACAGCATACAAAACTATACTAAAACTTAAATATGTGTAGGTACACTGACAAAAACAGCAACAAATAACAAGGCAGTCCAAGAGACAGCTATATCAACCGGTATATTTGTTTAACTTTTAAGTGGATACATAGATATTGAGTAAGTGGGACTGAGTCATGCCTTCACATTGTCCAAATGACCGAAACACTGTGGCCAAGTTCGATGAACATACTTACATGGGTTAAAGTGATATGGACAAGACAAGAAAAAAGACTCCAACCTTTGACCTTAAAGTATGACCTAAATCTTGAGCTGGTATGACCTACTCATGCCGTCTGCACATAGTTTTATTTCCTTTAAAATTTTAGGCAAGTTTCATGAAAATCCTTCAAAAGTTATAGGAGATATGGTGCATACATCAAAATGGAGGCTAATACTTGAAATTGAAGTATGAACTTGACCTTAAGCCTGACTGACTCAATGCTTTCTGCCCATTATCTCAATGACCAAATAATCTAAGCCAAGTTTTATGAAAATCCTTCAAAAGGTGTAGAATATAATGAAGAGGACACCAAAATGAAAACTTAAACCTTTTAATTTGAACAATAACGTAACCCTCGAGCTTGCATAAATGACTAATGCCTACTGCATGTCCTTTTGATGCCTTCAACATCTGATATTCATTGATAAGGACTGGACACAAAAGTAATATGGACTGACTGACCAACAGACGAAGGGCATTCCTGTAATGCCCCATACCACTTTGAGGCAAGGGTAAAATAAAAACTCTCTAATTGTCTCAAGTTCCTAAATTTGGATTAAATTGTTTATATTTTAATATATTATTTATAGATAATACAATGCATTGATTAATTACGTGTTTTAACATCATTTCCAATTTGGTATTTATTAATAATATTAACACTTTTAACATAAAACAACTTTTCAAAACATATCCAACATCACTTTAAGCCTATTATACCAGCAATAAATTGTTCTTTTACAAAAAACAACTTCTAACAAACATAAAAATCAAACACTTAAAATGAGGCACTGATTTCTTTCATAGTGTCATTAATACTGGGGTAGAAATACTCGTATCCCGCCTCTAATGTCCTTTCCGGCACGACCTTCTGCCCTTCAAGCACGATCTTAGCCATCTCAGATCCATAGACCATATTCAGGGTAAACGCAGGTACAAACATTGGCCCGTAACTCATCTTCTTAAACGCTTTGTTAAACGCCTCAGTAAAGTCCTTGTTACTAATTGCATGTGGAGCCACCCCATTCAACACTCCTTTCACGTGTTCTTTTTCTATAGCATGAGTTATGATTCCAGCAATGTCCTTTACGTGTATCCATGGGAACCACTGTTTTCCGGATCCCAGCTGCAGCATCGGGAGGTAGACAGCTGCAGGAATTGGTAAAAGCGTCTTTATCATCCCGCCATCTGCACCCAATACAACTCCTGCAGGAAAAATGATAAGTTGATGATAGTTGATAATTTTCTAATAAGCAATCATATTTGATGACTTGACATGATACAAAACATGGATGTTGATATTCTTGTACATTATGTGCAGACATTTACTTAGCTAAATCACTTTTAACAAATAAAGTCAGTACAATAGCACAACTCAATGGATAGAGTAAAAGTCTTCTACTAGCTATTGTTAATTGACATTATATTGTATGAAAATCTCTTAAGTTTGCTAGCACCATACAGTGTGAACCTTGCCAATAAATCTCAAAACGGTGGGATTTTGGGGTGGGGTGTGGGGGATGGTTTGGGTGGAGTCTATTGTGGTATGTCNCCATACCACTTTGAGGCAAGGGTAAAATAAAAACTCTCTAATTGTCTCAAGTTCCTAAATTTGGATTAAATTGTTTATATTTTAATATATTATTTATAGATAATACAATGCATTGATTAATTACGTGTTTTAACATCATTTCCAATTTGGTATTTATTAATAATATTAACACTTTTAACATAAAACAACTTTTCAAAACATATCCAACATCACTTTAAGCCTATTATACCAGCAATAAATTGTTCTTTTACAAAAAACAACTTCTAACAAACATAAAAATCAAACACTTAAAATGAGGCACTGATTTCTTTCATAGTGTCATTAATACTGGGGTAGAAATACTCGTATCCCGCCTCTAATGTCCTTTCCGGCACGACCTTCTGCCCTTCAAGCACGATCTTAGCCATCTCAGATCCATAGACCATATTCAGGGTAAACGCAGGTACAAACATTGGCCCGTAACTCATCTTCTTAAACGCTTTGTTAAACGCCTCAGTAAAGTCCTTGTTACTAATTGCATGTGGAGCCACCCCATTCAACACTCCTTTCACGTGTTCTTTTTCTATAGCATGAGTTATGATTCCAGCAATGTCCTTTACGTGTATCCATGGGAACCACTGTTTTCCGGATCCCAGCTGCAGCATCGGGAGGTAGACAGCTGCAGGAATTGGTAAAAGCGTCTTTATCATCCCGCCATCTGCACCCAATACAACTCCTGCAGGAAAAATGATAAGTTGATGATAGTTGATAATTTTCTAATAAGCAATCATATTTGATGACTTGACATGATACAAAACATGGATGTTGATATTCTTGTACATTATGTGCAGACATTTACTTAGCTAAATCACTTTTAACAAATAAAGTCAGTACAATAGCACAACTCAATGGATAGAGTAAAAGTCTTCTACTAGCTATTGTTAATTGACATTATATTGTATGAAAATCTCTTAAGTTTGCTAGCACCATACAGTGTGAACCTTGCCAATAAATCTCAAAACGGTGGGATTTTGGGGTGGGGTGTGGGGGATGGTTTGGGTGGAGTCTATTGTGGTATGTCAGGTAAGTGTTGTTTTGTCAAAGTATGAATCAAATGTGATCATAAATAAAGAAGTTATGGCAATTTTAGCAAAATTTAATACTTTGACAGTCAAGGTCATTCAAAGGTCAAGGTAAAAGGGGCCATAATTCTGTCAAATCGCCAGTCAGAATTACATAACTTTGCCTGCACAGTCCCCTTATCATATTTAGTAAGTGTTGCAAGTATGAAAGCAAAAGCTTTGATACTTTAGGAATAAAGTGTACCTAAACACAAAACTTAACCAAATTTTCAATTTTCTAAGTATAAAAAGGGCACATAATTCTGTCAAAATGGCAGCCAGAGTTATCTTACTTTGCCTGCCCAGTCCCCTCATGATAGTTAGTAAGTGTACCAAGTTTGAATGCAATAGCTTTGATACTTTATGAGAAAAGTGGACCTAAACACAAAACTTAACCGGACGCCGACGCCGACGCTCAGGTGATGACAATAGCTCATTTTTTTTTTTCCAAAAACAGATGAGCTAAAAATCAATGAAAAAATGTTAATTAATAAATTCATATTGGCCTTATTATTGGGCTTCAGAAAGTCATATAAGCCTTCAGACTAAGTAAGGCCGCAGTTTAATACGGCTGTCTCATGCCCAATAACAAGGAGTATGAATTCAACAAATAAATATCATAATACAATTATTCATTTTGTTATTTGAAAATTTCTTTATTAGGACTTATTTGTAATTTATATTTTAAATTTGTCAGCCAATTATGAATTATGCAATGTTGGACAGAACCTTGTATTTACATTATGACACATATTATTGAATAACAAACTTAAAACCAAATATACATGTAAACTGTTGGCAACAAAATAATATGGTTATTGCGCAACATTTTTTTACCTTACCTGATCGTACAATGACTCTGCGTGTGGTCACATGATCTGGTATCGATCCAGCTGCCTCCCATTCTCTGGCCAGTTTTGCCAGCCAGTCTGAACCATTGACACCATCCTCTGTGTATGTGGCAGTTGGGATTGGAGGATAGTAGCCTAATAACAGTGATAAGGCACTCTAATAGCCTGATAACAGTGATAATGCACTCTTATAGCCTGATAATAGCGATAGTGTACTCTTATAGCGAGACAACAGTGATAGGGGCCTGGGCACTCTTATAGCCTGATAACAGTGATAGGGCACTCTTATAGCCTGATAACAGTGAAAGTGCACTCTTATAGCCTGATAACAGTAATAGTACACTCGTATAGTGACAGTGTACTCTTATAGCCTGATAACAGTGAAAGTTCACTCTCATAGCCTGATAACACTGAAAGTGCACTCTTATAGCCTGATAACAGGGAAAGTGCTCTCTTATAGCCTGATAACAGTGAAAGTGCACTCTTATAGCCTGATAGCAGTGATAGTACACTCGTATAGTGACAGTGTACTCTTATAGCCTGATAATATAGATAGTGTACTCTTATAGCCTGATTACAGTGGCAGTTCACTCTTAAAGCCTGATAACAGTGATAGTGCAATCTTATAGCCTGATAACAGTAATAAGGCACTCTTATTGCCTGATAATAGTGATAGTGTACTCTTATAGCCTGATAATAGTGAAAATGCACGTGAATTGCCTGATAACAGTGATAGTGCACTCTTATAGCCTGATAACGATGACAGTGTACTCTTATAGCCTGATAACATTGAAAGGGCACTCTTATAGCCTGATAACAGTGATAGAGCACTCTTTTAGCCTGATAATAGTGATTATGCACTCTTTTGGCCTGATAATAGTGATAATGCACTCTTATAGCCTGATAATAGTGATAGTGTACTCTTATAGCCTGATAATAGTGATAATGCACTCGTATAGCCTGATAACAGTGATAGGGCACTCTTATAGCCTGATAACGATGACAGTGTAGTGTACTCTTATAGCCTGATAACAGTGATAGTGCACTCTTATAGCCTGATAACGATGACAGTGTACTCTTATTGCCTGATAACAGTGATAGAGCACTCTTATAGCCTGATAATAGTGATAATGCAGTCTTATAACCTGCTAATAGTGATAGTGCACTCTTCTAGCCTGATAACAGTGATAATGCACTGGTATAGTCTGATGACAGTGATAATGCACTCTTATAGCCTGATAACAGTGATAGAGCACTCGTATTGCCTGATAACAGTGATAATGTACTTGTATAGCCTGATAACAGTGATAATGCACTCTTATAGCCTGATAACAGTGATAGGGCACTCTTATAGCCTGATAACAGTGATAGGGCACTCTTATAGCCTGATAACAGTGAAAGGGAACTCTTATAGCCTGATAAAAGTGATAGTGCACTCTTATGGCCTGATAACAGAGATAATGCACACTTATAGCTTGATAACAGTGATAGAGCACTCTTATAGCCTAATAACAGTGATAGTGCACTCTTATAGCCTGATCACCATGATAGTGCACTCGTAAAGCCTGATCACCTTGATAGTGCACTCTTATAGCCTGATCACCATGATAGTGCACTCTTATAGCCTGATCACCGTGATAGTGCTCTCTTATAGCCTGATCACCGTGATAGTGTATTCTTATAGCCTGATAACAGTGATAGTACACTCTTATAGCCCGATAACAGTGATTGTGCACACTTATAGCCTGATAACAGTGATTATGCACTCTTATAGCCTGATAACAGTGATAATGCACTCTTATAGCCTGATTACAGTGATACTATCACTGTAATCAGGCTATAAGAGTGCATTATCACTGTTATCAGGCTATAATAATGCACTATCATAGTGCATTATTATAGCCTGATAACAGTGATAGTGCACTCTTACAGCCTGATAACAGCAATAATGCACTCGTATAGCCTGATAACAGTGATAGTGCACTCTTATTGCATACATAACAAGCAAATTTGTTGAATTGATATCCCCAAACAAATAAATTTTGTTTATGAATGGGTGCAATTCACTTTATGTATGGTAGAATCCTAAAAATATTAGGAATATTTTATCAAAATTTGTGATCTTTGACCTCAGTTTGTGACCTTGACCATGTTTTTAGGGCAATGGGTCTTGCATGTGACTCAGCCCCGGATGATAGAGAACCTTGATGTATGGTAGAATCCTTACAAAGTAAAGCATATTTAATCAAATTTTGTAAAATTTGACCTCAGTGTGTGACCTTGCCCTTGACCCTAGAGACCAGAGTCTTACCTGTGACACACAGCCAGATAAAGGAGAACGATTGTAGAATGTTCTTACAGGATCCCATGATACATACAATGAAGTAATGGCTAAATTATAAATAATTCATCAAATTTGTGGTCTTTGACCTTAATGTGTGACCTTGCCTCTAGGGTTATGTGTTGTGCATGTTACTCAGTCCCTGATGATTGAGAACAACTGTGATACGTTGCATGGCTGCAATTTATATTTTATTCGAGATACAGCTATAGACAGAAAAAAAACTATATAAAAAAGGGTATTTTCAAGTCAAAAAGTGCCATAATTTTGTTATTTACAAATGGTTTGCATCAAAATTTGACATGCATCATCCTCTTATCAATATATACACTAATACCAAGGTTCAATAAAATCTGCCAAAACAATAACAAGTGGTGGCTTAAGACACATAAGTGTACTTATTTTCAAGTAAATTAGGGCCATTACTGAGTTATTTGCATAATGGATAGTGACGGCATTTGACATGCATCATCCTCTTATCCATGTTTACGCTCATACCAAGTTTCAATAAAATCGGCACAAGCAGTTCCAAGATGCACGTCCGGACTGACGTAAGGACGGACAGACAACGCCAAAACAATATCCCTCTGCCTATGGCGGTATGGAATATCATGAAGGGTCTGATTTTACATACATGAGTCCCTTTTAGGGGTATTATAACAGGCAAGTTATTGTACCAGGGCCCTACCTTGGCAAGGGTATTTAAGAAAGTTCTTTATTTACTTAATAAAATAATGAATATCCCGCTACTTTAAATAAATACCACTACTGCAAATTAACACAGTCAATGTTTTTCAAGCATTTAAACACTTGTTTTATTAAAATAAACTTTAATTTTGAAATTCTGATTTTTGGGGGGATTTTCAAGTTTCTTTTTGGGCGGAATGGGGAGATCTGTAATTAGCCTGGAGGGATGGCAGGCATTATGTACTTTGGCTGTGGGATGGATGGGGGGAAATTTCAGACCCCAAAACTGATGCAAATATGCACTGATACAAGGATTCAAGGACATGGTACCACGTTGGGCAAAAATGTCACATTTAAAAAAATATAGCGGACAGCCAGAGACTCAAACCAAGGAACACTGGCTATAAGGGCCAATTCTTTCCCAACTTTTACCATTTATACAACTTTTATCCCATAATACCACAGGGCTCAGGTTGTAAATTAAAATATGAGTAATGATACCTACCAACGCCAGATATAGTAACAAACACTTTTGGTGGCACATTTGCGGAACTGATAGCACTAGCCAATAACTTGGATGTTTGTATCCGGCTGTCGTATAGTTCTTTTGTGAATTTTTCATCAAGCCTGAAATAAACCATAACCAAACTGATTCATCAATAAAACAGCATAACAGGTATATGGATTCATTTTCTTACCAAAACAAATATTCCCATTTTGTTGGTGTATTTGTTGGAAACTACAACAGTTATAATAGATAAAAGAAATTACTGAAATATTTAAATGTATTTAGTTTATTAGGTAGTTGCTGAGAAAGGCAAAGAAATGAAGAGATTATAATGTTACCGTTTGAATTGCTCTAATATTACAATGTTACCGTTTTTACGGCTCTAGTATTATGAGGTTACTGTTTGAATGGCTCTAGTCTTATGATGTTACCGTTTGAATGACTCTAGTATAATGATGTTACCATTTAAATGGCTCAAGTATAATAATGTTACCATTTGAATGGCTCTATTATAATGATGTTACCGTTTCAATGGCTCTAGTATTATGATTTTACTGTTTCAATGGCTCTATTATAATGATGTTACCATTTGAATGGCTCTATTATAATGATGTTACCGTTTCAATGGCTCTAGTATAATGATTTTACTGTTTCAATGGCTCTATTATAATGATGTTACGATTTGAATGGCTCTATTATAATGACGTTACCGTTTCAATGGCTGTAGTATAATGATGTTACCATTTGAGTGGCTCTATTATAATGATGTTACCGTTTCAATGGCTCTATTATAATGAAGTTACCGTTTGAATGGCTCTAGTATCAGACGTCCTGCAAGGTTCACCACAGCAGTACAGCCAGATGGAAGTCCATCTCTCTTCACATCATCCTTTATTAATTCAAACAAATTACTTGTAATAATGGTCTGGATCCAAACATAAGTTAATACGTATTGAAGTAAAAAAAGATATAAATGTTTAGTGATACTTATTATTAATAAAATACGAACACTGTATTATGTGAATTGGGAATAAGACATCAAACTGGGAATGGACATCATTTTGGTGATTTTCTCACAAAACTATTCATTTCATGATCTTTATTTTTGTAATATATTATCTATAATTCAAGCTTAATAAGCAATTTTCCATGACTTTTTCATTTACAGTGATTGTATTTTTATCATTTTAACTGTATTTTTAAACTGTGTCCATGGGCAGCATGGACACAGTTTCATTTTATGAGATTTTTTTTTTTTAATTAATAAAAAATCCAGTTTTGAAGTAAAATCAATTTAAATGATGCTTTTATATATGCAAGTATCTGTTTTAATTATAATTTGTCAAACTAAATAAATACAACATATAAAACTGCATATTATGCATTTTTGATAAAACACAGTTTATTCCCAAATTGATGCCTTATTCCCAATTCACATAATACAGTGTTAATAGACATATTATACAATATTAGCAAATAATACTCCAGTGAAAAACACACACATGTGCATTTGTATACTGGCTAAACACCTAGGGCCGTCTGATCAAACATCTTAAGACTAATTTGTGTTATGATACAATATTCAAAAAAGTATTATCGCTTATCACCAACCTCAATGATAAGTGCTGCAATTATTTTCCTTTCAATCTTTGTCACGTTGTATCATTTTCTAAACAAATTGATCATAAATGTATGTTTGTTGTCATAGAAAAAAACACTAGAATTTGTTGTTAGACAGGGCCCAGTTTTGACATTTTAAAATCAAATGTAAAAATGATGCAATCATTTTGAATGTTCATATTAAAATTATTTGTTTACCCATGTAAGTTTTTCCTTTCCTGCTGTGCGAGAAACGACAATAACTTTGTGCCCTTTTTCTCTCAGCATTTTTGACAGATGCCTGCCTACAAATCCTGTGCCACCACCTACAAGATTGCGAAAATGGAATGGTTAATTGCAGTTTGGTTACATATAAACCTTGCTCCTGTGAAAAGGGGATTTAATGCATGTGCGTAAAGTGTCGTCTCAGATTAGCCTGTGCAGTCTGCACAGGCTAATCAGGGATGACACTTTCAGCTTTTATTGTATTTTTTGTTTAATGGAAGACTCTTCTTGATGCAAATCCATTTTATGCGGAATGTGTCGCTGGGCCATTTTTTACCCCCAGGGGCATCATTTGAACAAACTTGTACTCTGTATTGAGATTTTAAAGGAGAAGATTAGTTAATTTTCCATTTTTAAAACCCCCCTTTTTTGGCCCCTTGACATAATTTACCATCAGACCAGAACAATTTGAACAATTTTCATAGAGGACCACCCAAGGAATTCTGCCCAGTGATTAAGGAGATGTGTTTAAAAATACTACACCAACTATCTATACAGATGACGGACATCATGGTATCCCAATAGCTCACCACATGTTGAGCTTAGGTGAGCTACAAAGAGTTCAATCGACAAAAAAATACGTCTGTCAGTAAAAATAAATGACCTTGACCCTCACCTAGAATTTGGATAAAGTGCGCTTTTCAGTATGCTTGAATTACTGCAAAATTATTTCAAAATCTTTAATTTGCTGCACACAATGTTTAGAACTTTTATTTATGACCTTGACCTTAGACCTGGTTCTTGCCCATGACATTCCTTCTCATCATGCTGATTCATGCTGGAAAAGTTATGCTCTGGACAGTATGTCAAGAATTTATTTTGTAAATTTGACCTTTAAACTTGAATTTTGCACAAATATTTTCTGCCCCTGCCAGCCTTTTGACACACATGACCCAGATTGGCCAAGATGTTGTCAAGTAAAACTTTATGACCGTCCAAGTTTCATCAAAATTGACTCATATATGCCTACAGTGATAACAAGATTTTCTAAGATTTGACCTAGTGACCTAGCTTTGAGACAAACATACCCCAGATTGAAACTCTGTCTAGATATTGTCAAGATAAACATTCTGCCCAAGTTTTGTCAAGATTGACTCATAAATGTGGCCTCCAGAGTAATAACAAGGTTTTTCTACAATTTGGCTTGTTGACCTTGTTTTTTGACACAATGACCCAGATTCAAACTCAAGATAAACGTTTTGACCAAGTTTCATCAAGAGTCATAAATGCCTCTAGTTCAATGAAGAGCTTTATGTTGTCAACAAGCTTTATGTTGACGACGGACCCCAGGCACAGGTTGAACACAATAGCTCAACCTGTTCACTTCATTCTCATGCGATCTAAAAATCTCCTAAATCTGAGAAAAAGTCCCTTACAAATTGCATTCCCCAGTGGCCTTGACATTTATTTAATAATAGACAGGGGTTGTAATTTATATGATCCTCACCAGGGACTACCCTAGGCCTTAAAAATAGGGAGAAGTGACTTCTCCTTTTTTCTGAAACAGGGAGAAGTTTGGAAAATCAAGGAGTGTGTGCGAATAAAATCGACTTTAAGTTTTTCAAAAACTTAACATGTTCAAATCGACTTTAAGTTTTTCAAAAACAAAACATGTTCATTACACAACTTTTATTATTTCTATCATTATACTATGTTTATTTGTAACAACAANAACCAAGTTAATAGTAGAAAATACTAGAGTAAATCGTATTCATATTTGCGGTTGGTCATGTGTTGCGCATGTAAACTTTTTGTGCATAAATACATACCCATTACGACGACTTACGACGTCAATTCATCGCTTAGGTAAACTACTGCATATATATTCATAATGCACACGTTCTCATTGGTTACTATCAATGTGAATGTACCGCTTAACTCCGCCTTCAAGGCTAAGTAATAATTGCGGTTTCAGAACAAACACTGATCAAAATTGTCGGCGAAATGACACTCTCTCGTCAATCAATTTAAATCATGTAATCATTAGACAACTTACGGCACGCGAGGAGAGGCACGAATGTGTTGTTATAGCAACCAGCTGCTTTGTCACGGTCAAATAGCGATCCGTGCGGGGGTAAATTATGTAACCGTTAGATAAACAACAAACAATAAACTTGCTAATCGCTTGCGGGCGGAAGCACGCCTTAGCAAAAATAATCGGGCGGCTTGATTTCGCTTTGCCGGTCTTGCTTACTCAAAAAATCGGGCGACTTGATCTTCGCTTTTCTGGGCTCTTTGGGCGAAATCCCGGGCGTTAGAGCGAAATTATCGCTCTAATCGCCCGTAGGGTAGTCCCTGATAAGAATTGAATAAAGGCGAAATAACCCACTTGTAAGGGCAATACGACTCGGGGTGACCAAGGGCGAACAGGTTTTAGGGCGAAAGGACCCGAGACCATTAAGTTAACACTGTCAATATGTACAGTACAGTCCACATGTACTCCCCAAAAAAATGCGCTCCCTCTGCGTGTTTTTTTCTGCTAGAGAGTGAACTCGCTAAAACGCTCAGCATTCTGCTGAGTTCGCTAATACCAGCGGCGTGTATTACTTTAGCCGAGTCGGTAAATGCAGACAATTTCCGTTTTTATCAGGGACTGCCGCGCAACACCGCAGTAGCAGTGTGCTACTGGGCATGCGAAAATAAAAATAAAATCCAGTAATAATCCAACAAGACACCATTATTTAAGATGAATGTGTTTCCAATTTCGTAAACATGCGAGCACCATTATTAGTAACTGTACACAAAGTTGGGAAATCGGCCTTTCTCGGAAAATCCGAGATAGATTTATTTGTCGTGTCAAAGCTTAGACCCAGTAATTACGGCCATTTAGGACTCAACTTCCGTAAAACACGTGTTCAATTAACCGTTTAACTACACCTCCGTTCCCTGCAAAAGATTCGAAAGGTGCAGCTAAGCACGTGCAGTAACATATTTCGACGGTTGCTTTTGAGTTATAAACACCCGATTGGTTTAGCGTGTTGATTGCAAAACAAAGGAAGCTAATTGTTGGCGAGAACGGTGGGTTTATGCCTTCAGACAAGAACTTCAGGAAGCGTTTTTTCTTTGATGACGTCAAACTGTCAATTCACACATATTGCGAATTTTTGCGAGACTTTTAATAGGGTCCTCGGTCATTTGTTTACATGTTCAGTATAGAAAAAACACCTGCTTACATGAAAACTTTGGATTAAATAATCAAAATAAAAACAATGTTGCAAACTGTGATTATATTAATTGGAAAGTATCAGTTAAAAGACGATGTTTGTATGTCGTAAATCAACGAGTTTTCTATGCTACAACAACTACTTCTATATATGTACTTGTAATAAATGTAATTTTATTTGAAAATCAGGAAGTCAAACAAAGTTAAATTGATCGTTATCTCGTTAANAACCAAGTTAATAGTAGAAAATACTAGAGTAAATCGTATTCATATTTGCGGTTGGTCATGTGTTGCGCATGTAAACTTTTTGTGCATAAATACATACCCATTACGACGACTTACGACGTCAATTCATCGCTTAGGTAAACTACTGCATATATATTCATAATGCACACGTTCTCATTGGTTACTATCAATGTGAATGTACCGCTTAACTCCGCCTTCAAGGCTAAGTAATAATTGCGGTTTCAGAACAAACAATGATCAAAATTGTCGGCGAAATGACACTCGCTCGTCAATCAATTTAAATCATGTAATCATAAGACAACTTACGGCACGCGCGGAGAGGCACGAATGTGTTGTTATAGCAACCAGCTGCTTTGTCACGGTCAATTAGCGATCCGTGCGGGGGTAAATTATGTAACCGTTAGATAAACAGCAAACAATAAATTTGCTAATCGCCTGCAGGCGGTAGCACGCCTTAGCAAAAAAAATCGGGCGGCTTGATTTCGCTTTGCCGGTCTTGCTTACTCAAAAAATCGGGCGACTTGATCTTCGCTTTTTTGGGCTCTTTGGGCGAAATCCCGGGCGTTAGAGCGAAATTATCGCTCTAATCGCCCGTAGGGTAGTCCCTGCTCACTTAAAGTGTCCACTATATATATTATGTGGACTGTGGATATGTTTTCCTTGTTACAAGCCCCTTTATGATCCTTACCTCTGACTAGTTGACCTCAAACTTAATAGTAATCTGAATACGCATTCGGGTAGGTTTAAGGGACTTGTTCACAGATTTTTATGTTTTCGTAAATTTTTGTTGAATTAATTAACTAAAAAAACATAAATATTTGGAAAAAATTTAAATTATTTTAAAAACAAGGAAAATAATAATTATTTATTCAGTATGGTTCGAAATGTCTTGGAACAAACTATGCGTTTGGTAGAATTAAACATGCAAACCAATATTATCTGTATCATTTATTAAGATACGTTATAAATTAAAAGCCCCATTGATGCAATACCTATTAAAACACTCATATTTGCTCCTGGCTTTGTTTTGTCACTGCTTATGTAATGTTGATATTCAAGTAAGTACCATATACATTGTTAACCGCTAATCAAGCACTTCCATAAAAAGAAACATTTAAAATAAACTATTAAAAAGCTTCAATCAAAACAAATGCGAAACATATAATATTACAGTTAGAAATTATTAATTATAACCTTAATTAAGTATGTATTCAATTTAGAATTGTAATCGATTATTTGTATGATTTCCGTTTTGTGACGTGATGAAAAATCCGGCCCCAATTTAAAACGGCTTAAGGTTAAAACGTCCCACCACCAAAATACTTCCCCGAAAGTGGTTCAACGGACCACTTGGTTAAAACGGCTCCACTTGTGGTTCAAACGTCGCCATAAATAGTAAATTTGCCCGCAAATCAAAATTGGTTTAATGCTGGAATTTCAAAATAATTCTGGATCTGGCTCTGGATATGTACGTTAATTGTAGCGCCTTTCGGCATCGGCACAACGGGAGAGAGGGTTGGTACATTTTAATCCAAATGTATAACACTTTATCTGAAGCTGTCAACTGTTTGTGCTCACACAACATCATCTCCAAGTTTATTCAACTCAATTATTGTGTTTGGAAACAATGAGTTATTGTGTTCTTCTTCTTCTATATTATACTGTACAAGATCCCTCTCTTGGGCATTGTCGTACACTGAACACACACACACACACACACACACACA
>VMBQ01000589.1:236968-261113 GCA_007657795.1 Dreissena rostriformis | reverse complement strand
TACTTAGGTTGCTTGATGCACTATATATGGAATGTTGTGTTACCAGCGACATACGCGTATGGCCTGAAAGTTTTCAGAGATCCATTAAGTCTTGCTATTCCTTTACAAATGGACGTTGTGAGAAGCTTTATAAGAAGCCAATTAACTTACACTGAACGGTCTGCTCACACAATTTCATTGAATGGAAAAAACTGTTTAATACTACCGATTTCCGTTAAAGAGTCGGTATTACCTGGCTCCGTTAAAGAGTCGGTATTACCTGGCGACATCCTTCAAGTAGAGGAGCGAGTTAAGTATACAGTTAGAAGTACAGATATAAGCATAAATTTATACTGGAAATTGCATGAACAAATCGCGGAAGAAAATAGGGAAGACAAAACAGAACGGGTCAAAAAGACAATTGAAATTCAAGGTGATCCTTACAATTATGATAGTGTGGAATCAAATAATATGTATCAAGGTTATCATTACAGTTATGATATTTTGGGATCAAATAACGCTCGCATTGGAGTGATTTTTCGTATAACACAGCTGATATATAGGACGTATCTTTTACTAATTTTATTGACAGCTTTTTACATCCATCTGCATTCGAATCGGTGCGAGGTTAATTTAGATGGCTTTTGTGCCGATGGATGCTATTTTAAACTGTTAACAACCTTGTTTGAGTTTATACTGACTGCTGTTACAGTGTGGAAATACCGGTCATCGTACAGAATAGAGGTATATATACATGGTAAGGAAAGGCACGGCCAGACGTCCTGTATAACAAGCGACAGTGGCATAGCAGAACATTGCATGATGATCGCTAGGAAATTATCTCCAATGTACATTTAGTATAAGCGGCCTTTGTTATTTATATATGACACGATTGAAATAGTATAAAATATGCTATTGGACTATGATTATTTCATTCACTTTTTATTTCATTACATAAACGTTTAGGTGGCCATAATTTATTCTGAAATTACAATTGTCTTGTTTGTTCATGTGTTATGCACGGGTTATGCGTGTCGCCTTCAACATAGCAATATACAGATCTAAGGATGCATAGTTTGAATGTATTTTTTAATATCTAAATTCTACTATTATCAATACACTATGCTCATGTAATACATTCAAGATATGTTTTCATTTGTTTCCATTTTTTAAGATATTTTCTATTTATTTTCTTAAACAATTGTTAGAAATGTGTCCGTAGGATACGGATTCTCCCGCGTTATTTTACGCGACACATTAAAGAGTGATGCGTGCACACAAACAGAATGTAAACAGTTAACACAGAATAAACAGAGGCAGCGATATCTAATTAAAAAATACCCCATCAGGACCCCCTTTCATCATGATCCCACCTCATGACTTTTTAAGGTTTGTTTATAATGATACATGATTACACCAACAGTCTATGGTAATATTGACAAGAAAATATATTTTTACTAAAACACTCTTCGTTAATAAGGATAGTATATATACACATGGGAATAAAACCCATACTATGCCTATTGCTGAAATATTNATGATCGCTAGGAAATTATCTCCAATGTACATTTAGTGTACATAAGCGGCCTTTGTTATTTATATATGACACGAGTGAAATTGTATAAAATATGCTATTGGACTATGATTATTTCATTCACTTTTTATTTCATTACATAAACGTTTAGGTGGCCCTAATTTATGCTGAAATTACAATTGTATTGTTTGTTCATGTGTTATGCACGGGTTATGCGTGTCGCCTTCAACATAACAATATACAGATCTAAGGATGCATAGTTTGAATGTATTTTTTTATATCTAAATCCTACTATTATCAATACACTATGCTCATGTAATACATTCAAGATATGTTTTCATTTGTTTCCATTTTTTAAGATATTTTCTATTTATTTTCTTAAACAAATGTTAGAAATGTGTCCGTAGGATACGGATTCTCCCGCGTTATTTCACGCGACACATTAAAGAGTGATGCGTGCACACAAACAGAATGTAAACAGTTAACACAGCATAAACAGAGGCAGCGATATCTAATTAAAAAATACCCCATCAGGACCCCCTCTCATCATGATCCCACCTCATGACTTTTGAAGGTTTGTTTATAATGATACATGATTACACCAACAGTGTATAATAATATTGACAAGAAAATATATTTTGACTAAAACACTCTTCGTTAATAAGGATAGTATATATACACATGGACATAAAACGCATACTATGCCTATTGCTGAAATATTGTGGAATACCGATATTTTTCGATTTTACACACAACTCATAGGTGTAACCAATCATACGTAACTTATCTCGCAAACATCATTAACACAAACCAGATTCCACGTATCAATCACGAAATGTTATGACAATATTCAATTGTATTCCTATTTCTCGCACAAAACTAAAGTTTAACATTTTCGTGGCGAACTGCCTGTTAGTAAAACACAATTTTATCTGTAAGAGAACTGCACTGCACCTAGCCAGCTTGTAATAAGGCAATGACTGGCACAAACCACCTTTATTTATGTCGGACGCGATGATATATTTGCAATATAGATTTTGACAAAACAGGCGTTTATCAACAAATACCAAAATAGTATTAAAGCAAATATACGTTATACTTTGTTACTTAAATACACCAATTTAGCAGTTGTATATTCGGACTTATTTCACAATACACTCATAAATAGTAATATAAAGTCTGCCAATAGTAACTGCGTATTTTTTATATTTTGTTTTTATATTTAAAGCCACACACCTTATTAAGCATAGTAAATTTAAGTATAAATAAGAAATATATTTTACCTATGCCAATTAGAATATATCTTGTGGTAACAAGGTAGAAATCCGTCTTTTTTGCGCTTTAAATCTTAAAAATAATCATGTTTGACGTAATGGACGTACACGTCTAGAAATCCTTCTTTCGGTTTTAAAAGCGGTACCGTTTGAAAATAATAAATTACTTGCTAACTAGGCTATAGATTTAATTTTATCTATGCCAATTAGAATATGTCTGGTGGTTACAAGGTAGGAATCTGTCTTTTTTTTGCGCTTTAAAACTTAAAAATAATCGCGTTTGTCGCAATGGACGTATAGAAATCCTACTTTCGGTTTTAAAGCGGTACCTTTTGAAAAATAATAAACTACTTGCTAACTAGGCTATAGATTTAATGACAATTTTGCACACTTTCAAAAATGCATCTATATGTATTGATTAACATGTTCTTCATTTCAAGGTGTGTGGCTTTAAGTGTATACACAATAATGGGAAAAAATGTAGTTTGATGTGTATGCATCAAATATTTGAAGTTTGTATATAATATTTTATTTATGACATGTATTTTGCAGGCGTACAGTTGGGAACTATTAGCATCAAATCATTCTAATAGGTAGATTTTAAAACAAAAGAAGCCAATACATGTTTTCCCATTGTGTTATTATGTTACTTATAGATGGGTGACGTTTTTGTTATCACGTTGCACAGCTTTATATAAGCATATTTAAATAAGTTCCGGTTGCGACAGACGAGAAGCATTAAGATATGTGTTGTTCTAATATACAATTCAGAATCTTGCCGTTTCTATTTGTCACAAAATGGTCAGCTCTTGGTATTAAGATGAATATTACGAATAGCTAAAAACAGCATATCGACATAACCTATTGAAAATGAAACAAAAGCATCCTTTGAAAATAGATTTTTCATAAGACATATGTTGTGTCATATTTTTTAAAGGCTATCAAAGGATATTGAATTCTATAAGGGAGATTTGTCTCAAGTATATAAGTTACAAAATTGTTCACAAGACAAATAATATATAAATTGTTATGTTGTTACATATATAAAACATTTATTTTAAGGACAAGTACTAGATATGTACCCTGTTGTCTGTTGATCAATATATATGTACGCGTTAAACGGTCCTTTAAAATGTCTTGTCAAAACTGTATTTGAATGTATTTGATCAATTGTCCTTATTATCTTTTCAATGAAGGTTATATTACAGTATCGTGCCTATTCATTAATGTCCTCTACGACAATTATGTTTGTTATGTAGTTATGAATTGAATTACAGCGATTACTATTGTTTTATATCGCATATTAAATGACGTTTGGGCCATCTATTTTAATTTCGTAGGTGGTCTGCATATGATTAATAAAATGCTTGTTAATCACTATCAATCTTCGTTAGTCCAATGCATTAAGTTTTGCGTGATTTTCTATCTACAGAAAATCAGTTTTGTTAAATATTGTACTGCGAGCAGAGCCTTTCGCCTGCCTATATTTTCGTTTCGTTTAGATAGCAAGCAAGGGCTAATTCTTATACTATTGTTACATCTGTGAGCTATAATGTATATGTATTTTAATACAACTAACTAGAATATAGCAAAATATACAAAAACAATTATATTACTATTAGTATTACTATCATGTATTTTTCTACAACTCTCAAACATGTACACATTGCTATGTATACAAGTATCATAAGCATGTGCCTCAAAGAATGAATTGTATATTATTATTATGATTATTATTATTATTATTATTATTATTATTATTATTATTATTATTATTATTATTATTATTATTATTATTACAACAATTGTTCATATTTAGACCTTATATATGTAAAAACAAGAGATGTGTTCGTCAGAAACACAATGCCCCCTTTTTAGCGATTTTGACCAATATATTTGACCTTTGACCTTGAAGGATGACCTTGACCTTTCACCACTAAAAATGTGCAGCTCCATGAGTTGCACATGCATGCCAAATATAAAGTTGATATGTTCAATATTGCAAAAGTAATGACAAAACTTTAACCAAGGTTTAAGTTTGGACTGACAGAATGACAGACAGACAGACAGGCCAAAAAACAATATACCCCCTCTTCTTCGAAGAAGGGGGAATAAAAAACAGTATATTTTATATGTTGATTTACTTAATTAGCTTTATCACAATGTTACCTAGTTACACATATTTAATCATCGATATACTATCGATAGTAAATAAATCAGTAAAACAATATTTATTAATTAATATATTGTCCCCTCCCCGCGAAAATGGCCAACCACAATATTTACAAGTTTTCGTGAGAAGGAAAAAACTTCATTTTTTTTTTAAAATTACATAATGAAGATAAAACTTTGCATGATGACTTTTTTTAAAATATCCCTACATGTGTCATAATGTTTTAAGTGACTTGGGACTTTTTCTGAAAAAAATATGAGAAAATTGTCTAACTCAAGCTTTAAGCTTGAGTCAAAGCTTGAGTAAGACAATTTCTCATATTTTTTTGTTTACATTTACTTTGGAAATGTTCGCATTTTCTTTGGAAAGTTTCGCACACATTTACATGGGTATAACTTTGTTAGTCGATTGGATAGGACCTTGGAATTCTTCGCGGGAGAAGCGGGCCGTTTTCACCACTGCGAAAATGTCAAAACCCGTTTTCGTGCCAAAACTGAGATTGGCCTTTTTCGCGGGGAGGGGACGATATGTATTGTTGCGATTGAACGTTTTATTACTTTGTATAATCATTTGCTTTGTAAACAATGTACGCTTACTTTGTCCACTTGGGCTTTTGGCCTTCTGGATGTGTTGTTCAATAAACATGTAAAACTTGTAAACACATGTTTGCGAGCTAATGAACTTTTTCACAAACTTTGATTGGCCGCTACCCAATGAAATCTCTGTGAAACATTGTAAAACAAAATGTATACATTATATTTTCATAAATAAAATCATAATGCCCTAAGCTGAAATAATACACGAAGCATTCGATTAAAAAGAAATTTCCCCAACGCGTGTTTACAACAAATATTTTCTTTTAAATAAAGTCAAGAAACAACACTTACAGATAAGACTCCATATAAAATAGAGAGAATCATAGTGTTATCGTACAATCCACAGCGACCATGCGGACTACACAATAGTGGCTGATAATAAAGAGCCAACTTATAGCCTTGCTTTCTTCTCTGATACCTCAAGGTAATTTTAATTTTTTCATTTGATTCTTGCATGGATGATGAAACCAAGAATTTGGACCATCTGAATAGGCATTAAGGAAGGTCCAAGAGTAGGTCAATGTTGATATCAAAATGAGGCACGCTGTTGAGAGAATGCTGACAGTGTAAATAGAAAACATCAATCATTAATGCAAGTATAAAAGCTTTGAAGCAAGCAGTATCGACGTTAGACGAAACATCACATTTTGGGTTAACAAAGAATTGGTACTTTCTAAATAAGCCTTTCGTCAGAAATGTTGGTCAGTTTCAAAGCCAACATGATACCAGGTGATGTGGGTGTGTTGACAGCATTCGAAGACATAATCCATGCAAGAATCAAAGATTTGTAGGAAGCGTTATTGACTTTAGACAAAACCAGTCATTGTGGGTTTATCAAGAAATAAGACCTAAGCGAGCCAATGTTAAGGTCAACATGAGGCAATGATAATGTGGGTGTGCTGATAGTGCTTAAAGGCAACATCCATGTAAGAATGAAAGCTTTGTTGGAAGCATTATTGATGTTATACGAAACATATTTTAAGTTTTGTTTAATCCGTACAGACCAACACACGAACGTGCCAATCGCTATAATCATCAGTAGATGCGATGGGCGTACAAATCACCACCACCGCATTGCAAATAGTTATTTGTCACTTGGGTAAAATTAAATACAAATAGAAATACATCAAATATTTTTCTACTTAAAATGTTCATGAAGTTAAGTACTTTCGTTTAGATTTTTCTACGTTTTAATTATTAATTTTCTAACAAGCATTAATTATACAGCGTATTAGAATCGTTTACATGTCAATAATACCCGCAAGGGGAGTTAGACAGTATAGATAGATAGATATTTCGTGTCAAATATGGGAGATAAAACATTGATTAATGGATAACCGAAATTACAATAATTTCAAATATTTTAGGAAATCCGGTCCCTCCTTGAAGTCAATAATGTGCAACAGATCGTCATCGATATCGAAGCTGCTCTGTGGAAAGCGTGTCGCGACGTGTTTCCAGGTGTACGAATGAAAGGATGTGCCTTTCACTGGGGTCAGGCCGTGTTCAGACATGTTCAGGTATTCAATCAATGTTTTATTATTCGACATCACTGAATATGAGTATATTCTTTGTTTATCATAATGAGTTATTATTCTTTTTATCAATTGGTTTCCAATAGCTAAATATGTATAAAAAAAAACGCAAATCAAAATCGATATCTGCATTTTAAGTGAAATAATTTTGAGTTGTGTGCTTCAATTACGAATTATTCAATAATGTATGGTTGTTTGCACAGGTGGAAGAGGTGATAGAGGTAGACAACACCATCGGGCTTGTCAATGAGCAGCAGATCTAGAGGATTCAACGGAAAGCCAGTCGGTCGCTTCAGGCTAAGCTGTTTGCTGCTTGGGAAGAGTAAGTATAACAAATCAACATACCATTTTGTGTTTGTTACACATATAATAGTATTTCATTTAGCGACATTCCGTTCGTTAACCAGAACACGTATATTTTTGTAACTAGTAAGGTTTTGTCACAATGAATTTATTTATTGTTTAGAAAAGTATTTCATGGTTTTATTTTTTAATTCTTATTTCAGATACAGGGCCGGGACGCTGTCGACGAGTGGATTACTGAAGAGGTGCAGTAGTTTCTACAAGACACTTGTGGCGAAGAGACCGGAAGAAGAGATTGCAGTGAATTAACATATCTATAAAGTTTCAAGTTGATACGCAGAAGACTATTATAACAACTGTTATGTTCATTGCAATGATCATAGTTTGTTAAGATATGTTCTGCTTTTATAATAAATTTACTCCGTATTCATTTCGAATTTCATTCAAATCAACAGTAAATAACATGACTTATTGAACTCATTGGTCTTTTGTTGTTGTAAATGTAATACATTGTTAAGTTTTATGTTTTAAATGCAGTTAAATGAACAATGTGAATGCAATAAAACTGATATGAACCGTGATCTGGGATAATGTGGCCTAATGTATGTGCGTAAAGATTTTTTCCAGATTAATCAGACTAATAACTCTTCATTCATCTTTTTTTTATCACTTTTTGTTTAATCCTGTTTGATTATGTTACATGTATTTTATTCGTCATCTAATGTAGATCAAATAAATAAATAAAATATTGTGCAGAGTTCTTTATTATACATTGGGGCCGTTTTGACCAAAAATAAAACTGACTTTGGGGCCGTTTTGACCAAAGTGGGGCCGTTTTGACTAGTTTTGACTAGGGGACGTTTTCACTAGGGGCCGTTTTGACGAGCTTCCTTAATAAAATACGTCCAAATTCTATACATTTTAATTTTATCTCGCACATTTAGCAAAACATCAACTTGGCATACAAGTTCATTTAATAAATTAGCGTGTCTTCGTCGGAAAAAAAGTCAGCTCAAGCAAGGCAACAATCCACTAATATTTTTAAATCAGTGACTCCGTCGTGTACACTTCGTTCTTTCGTAACTGACTGCTGATCAAAGGAAAATTAATAACCCAGTGACTTGACCATCTATTTATATTTTGACAAAAATAAAATCAACAACAGCAGCTATTGTTACACGGTTCCCGAACTTCGCTAACAATCCAACGTAGTGATAGGGGAAGTCACCCAGTCTACAACTACTGAAGTTTTGATAAGAAATATGTTCGTTTGATTTATCAATTAGTTAGTAAAAAATATTTAATTGACAATAACGTATAAATGTGTATTCTATATATAGAATTGAACTAATTTTTAAAGTATTTGCATATCTTTGTTTTCACTATAAATTGTACGCATAACCTTACACGACCGAATTTTCGGATACATCTTTACTTCGGACATAAGTCAGAAAAGACGTGAAACATGTGTATGTGTTTAAATTAATGTAAGAGTCTCAAAACTCATAATTTACATACTTTTTATAGTCAAAATGACACATTTTAAATTTATGTAACTGTAAAACCAACCAATATTATTTGTCAGACTCTAATTTTATTGGATTTTCTAGGTCCTATCAACCACAAAATCAAATGTNACCATCCCAAAATTTAAGATCAACCGGATATGCCAGATTTTGTAAATACACTCAATTTCCTGTCAAAACAGTTAATAAATCTACAGTAATTTTTCAGTGCTCGTTGGTGATCAATGTCGCAGCCACAGACCCCGACCTCTCCTACCTCTCCTAGTCCTGCTGGCGAAAGAGAGGAAGGTTTACTATGCCAGCTCTTCCAACTCCTGAGCCAGTTTGCATTTGATAAGGCTAAGGAACTTTTAGTGAGTATGTGTTGAGTGCTGTCTTTCATGCAATGCTAAAATAACAGTCCAATGATTTGAAAATATTCACCAGTTACTAATGTATTACCAGTAAATGTAGGCAGAACTCCGGATAAGATTTTAACAAAAATAGTCACTGATCATCGACACAATTAATCAATGATCTAATTCTTTTATATCTTGATTTATCCACAGGTGACCTTTTGAACTATGCCTGTTTGCTAAGCAGCTCTTTTGCAATGGACACTACTAATGGCTAACTTCTGGGTTGTTCCAGTAGGGATGTCCTCCATAAGTGTTAAATAATTATGTACAAGGTTCTGTGTTAGAAAGTTTCTTATGAAATATACTCAATTATCAAATGTATAAGAATGGGACTAGATCTGTCTGCATGGACACTAATACTCTATACTAAGGCCAAACAACTTAAAGATCCAGACCATTACCTGCTCAGGAAGAAGGCAACTATTTGACTAGTCCTCTGAGACCATGACCATATGGAAAAAAATACCATTGCACTCAATTTAGCCTTGTGTTGGGAACACTGGGCTTAATTCATGTGCGTAAAGTGTCATCCCAGGTTAGCCTGTGCAGTACACACAGGTTTATCAGGGACAACACTTTTCGCTTTTATAGAACTTTTTATGCCCCGGAAGGTGGGCATAAAGTGATTGCACTGTCCTTCTGTCTGTCTGTCTGTCCGTCTGTCTGAAATTCCGTCACACTTTGCGTGTAGGTTTGGAAAAAACTGGAAAAACACTTTGCATTTAGGTTTCGAAAAATGTGGAAAAAGGGGCCATATGTCATCCTATGGTGACAAGCCTTGTTATTTAAAAAAGTCTCTTCTAAACATAAAAATCCAGTTTAGGGGAAAAGTGTTGTCCCTGATTAGGCAATGATGACTGCACAGGCTAATCTGAGATGACACTTTTACACCATTTTTTCCCAGAACGAGGCTTAATAAAAAAAGTATGCCATGTTTTAGGACAAGGAGAAAGAAGTTCATAAGGCAGCCTTTGGCTCATCATGGGCTTTGATGGTTCACACACTTGGCCAGTTTGCGATGGCCGAGAAAACCTACAACTCTTTGGGGTTCCTTGAACAGAAATGGTTTGGCAGATCAAAGGATGTAAGCAGTTACATTTATATTGAGAAAATATTTGTGTTACCAACCGTTTATCGCTATATCTGAATTCTTATTATTTTGGATATTTTATGGATAATTATTAAGAAAAACCTGTAGCCAAATGGAAATTTCTTACGCCAGATTTCCTTATTTGTAGATTATGCCTAACTTGGCAAATGGCAGAATAAGCCCATGTCTATGCATGCCGCTTTAATGCTTTAGCAATTAAAAATGTAAATAATTTAACTCACCATTCAACTATTTTGATCAATGTTTTCTAGACACTCTGAAAAAGAACACAGATCTACACTTCCGCATAAAATAAACTTGTCATTTCAATCTCCGGACAATATCTCATTAATAGATGGCTCGAAATAAAATGTGCTACACATAGATAAAAGATGTACATAAGAAATGTTCTTAACAAATTATATAATTAAAAAAATCAAAGGAATAAAAATGCCAGTAAGACTCAAAATCTGATAAGAATATCAGTCACTCTGTTGTCTTTTTGTATTTCTGTTTTTGAGCAAGCATATAATATGAGCCTCGCTCTGAACAAACGGGATTCGATGCATGTGCATTAACCCTTTGCATGCTGGGTAATTTGTTGTCTGCTAAAATGTCGTCTGCTAAATTTCTAAAATTAGCATTTTCTTTGATTTTTTTTTCAAAGAATACTATCAGAATAGCAAACAGTTTGGATCCTGATGAGACGCCACGTTCTGTGGCGTCTCATCTGGATCCAAGCTGTTTGCAAAGGCCTTCAAAATCCGGTTCCAGCGCTCAAAGGGTTAAGTGTTGTCCCAAATTAGCCTGTGCAGTCCACACAGACTAATCAAGTATGACACATTCCGCTTGTATAGAATGTTTCGTTTATAGGAAGTCTTTTCTAAACGAAAATCCAGTTTAGGCGGAAAGTGTTGTCTCTGATTAGCATGTGAGAACTGCACAGACTAATCTGAGACGATACTTTACGCACATGCATTACAACCCGTTTTCTCAGAACGAGGCTCATATATATCATTCATGTTCACAGACACTTCGAACCGCATATTTAGCGCTGCTTCAAGAGCTCAGAAAAATAGAAGAAACTGTCAGGCAACAAGACTCTCTTGTCTTTGGGTTGCCAGGGCCGACAAAAGATTTTGAAATTGTGCTATCACACTTATGTGGTCAACTTTGTGAATACATAAGAGCACGGCAAAAGACAATGGACTTGTATCCTTTTTAATTCAGTCTTGTGTATCTGTTGGTTGGAGACAAATGATTGTACGTAGTTGTAGATTGAGGTTTTATTAGATCACTTTTTTAATAATTTGATATCTCCACTATTGTGTTGTTATCAAGTCATGAGACTAAATCTTGGAGCCTAGCTCTGGGAAAACGGGGATTAACACATGTGCTTAAAGTGTTGTCCCAGATTAGCGTGTGCAGTGTGCACAGGCTAAACAGGGACATCACTTCCCGCCTTAAATGGATTTATGCAAAGAAGAGACTTCTTTTAAACACAAAATGCCATAAAAACTAGCTGAAAGTGTCATCCTGATTTTTATGTAAGTACGGCACATGTCTAATTTTGGATGTTAATTTACGCATATGCATTAATCCCTGTTATTGCAGAGTGAGGCTCAATTTTACAACTCCACACTTGTGTTGTTAAGTAATTAGACTATTGTTATTACAAGAAACTCTGTGCTGTAAAAAAACAACAATTTTACTAACAATCAAACAAAACCCTTGAACTCTTGGCAGTTTTGAGCAGATAGGCACGATGGGCACTAACAAGAACATGAACTATGAGGACCTTGTGAACGTGATCTCAGAGATTGTACAGCTGCACAGCAAGAACTTTCATCACCCCTTCCTGGCTAATCTCAAGTCAGGATTCACGTGAGTACCGTACTTTACCAACCATATGTAACGCGCATCCTAACTATTATGGATATTTACAAAAGCACATAGATTTTTTTGGCAAATTATCAGTCAGAATCAATGTAAAACATTTTACATTAAAATGTTTGGGGTATAAAACTGCGCTTAATACATGGTATTAAAAGTACACTATAACTGGGAATTTGTGAACTCTTTTTCCAATTTTTTTCTCCAGGTGTTATTACACAAATCTCTTCTACACCTTATAATTCATGTTTCATGGAGAATTAACGTTTGCAATCATTTCAAACTTAATTTATATTCTATTAATTCATTATGAAATGCACGATTTAATTGTCAATGCTCAACAAGCCATGTGCAGTGTTAAAACTCCAGCTGCATCTGCAAAAGGAGAACTCATATATTACAAGACAAGGTGCTCAGTCAAAGGCAAAAGACCAATTGCTAGTCCAGTTTAGTGGGACTTAAAAACAGGTTGCAAACAAAAAATACTTCATATGAACACACAGTTATTTTATCTGGATTACATGTAAAGGCTAAGACTTTAGAAATTAATCTTTCTTTCGTGTTTGTTTGAAATCTCTTGAAAATGCTTCTCTTTAACATGGCTAAAGCCACATTATCCACTATGACTTTGTGACTTGCATATGGTACTAAGCCCTTTACTTCTTAGATACCCTCTTTGACGCGTTTGTAGTCCATTAGAAAATCAAATTAAATTAAGGACCTTTCTTACTAGCTGCAAGTTTTAAAGGCTTCATTTCCAACCCTAAGGTACGTATGAGCAGCAAACAGTATCAAACCTCAACAGTCTGCAGGCTGTTACTCACAGGCTGTTCTGGTTTTATGCTGGTAACATATAGCCATTTTCTCTTTGCTTGTGAGTGGAGAAGGTTTGAGATATTTCTCATGAGTTTGGACTCCAGGTATGAGTGTGACACCATCCAGCACTTGTTAATGGCCCAAATCCAGATGTCAGAGGGACGTTTCCTGGGTTCCTTGTTACAGCTGCACCAGGCACACAGCAAGCTCACTAGCTGGGGGTCGGCCGCACAGGCAAAGGAGGTAAGCTGAAGAGTTCTCTCTGGTCAGAGTTGTCCCTCTTTGGATCTCTTTTACAGAAAGGATATTTTGGTGGTGGGGAGTTGGTTAACTTTTCCCATAATGAAGGTACTTGATAGCTGCACATAAACGACAGCTGATTAAATAAACAATACAACAGTAGCTTAATAAACTTGAATAATGAGCATGATCGCCCTCTTTTTCGTCTTTAGTTGTGGAGTTTTTTGGAAATTACTAATAAGTGAGAGGTTGTAATGCCTAACTTTGTTTAATTGCTTCTATCCTAAGAAGGGAGATAATCACTTATATTTCAATGTAAATTAATGTTCTTCTTACTATCATAAACATGTTATAAGTAATTCTTACACATTATGCTGGGTCCACCAATATTCACTTTGCTGTTTCAAATGCTGATATCAAATATATTCTCTTACATGTATGATGTTAATGAAAAGATAATCACCATGTTTGGACTTTAAGCGTCTAACTCACTCTTTAAATAGTAGATAGGCCCATATGGAACCAAGGTTTTGATAAAAATAATTTAACCTTGTTTATACCCAACCTTACCTTGTTGATTCAGACGACAAAGAGAGGGATGTTTGGGAGCTCTTCAAAGACTGTGTCCACCTGGCCCGCCCTCTATTCCTGGTTGCTAAGATACAAGCACCTGCTGGTTGCCAAGGTAGGATACAAGCACCTGCTGGTTGCTAAGATACAAGCATCTGCTGTTGCTGAGATACAAGCACCTGCTGGTTGCCAAAGTGACATTGTAGAGTGGGGCATTCCAACCCTGTCTTGTATCATTTATAGAAATTTTTTGAAACTACTGTAAAACTTGAAACGAATAAAAAAATATAAATAAGTTTCTCCATTGCAAACTTTTCTTGTAAAAAAACTTTCAACTGTTCCTGTGGTATATTGTTGTTTTTTTTTACTCTTCTTTGTAAAAAATAATCATAGTACTTTCTTAAAAAATATCAGCAAAAGAAATCAATAGAACAACAAAAGCATCTCTATTACCAATGACTTTATCATTTTACAGTAATACTTATATGTGTATTTCAGTTCAGCCTATATTTCTATGAAGTGCTGTCTAAGCAGACAACACCAGTAGACATGAAGAGTCTTTCTGTAAAGAATTGTGAAGATTATGTGGCCAAGTAGGTAGAGAATGGGTAGAAATTGTTACAGTTAATAAACACACATTTTCAAAAGATGTAATTAATATTATAATGTATTCCATTGTTACTTTGGTTGACTTAATGAGGTCGCCATGGCATAGTGGATATGGTGTCTGCGTAGCGACCGGGAGGTCATGGGCTCGATCCCCACTGTGGAAGCGTTCTTTACATCCCCAAAAGACACCAAGTACTGGTTCTACCCAGGAAACGAACTTGAGAGTGTTTCAATAAGCCTTAGGCTTTTGATGAAATCAATTCAAGCTTAAACTTTGGTTGACTTACATGCCTAACAGGTGCTCTCACTTTCACTTACTCTGACCTCTTCTTTTATGGCACTGCCCCGGTATATCTGTATATTATTTTTTATATAAATGTGTAAGTCGTTATATGTTTATATCTTCTGCTGTAGATATTGATGATTTTGGGGTTATGATTTAACATTTTCTTGTTTGTTTCAGTTTTTACACTGTTGTCACTAACAGTTCCTAGATGATGCTCTTATATGTTTTTATACAAGTTATATCACTGGCATCTTCTGCTGTTGCCTTTCTGCATATAATTTTCCTTTGCTTACCTTTTTGTTTAACACATATTGACGTTGCCAAGTAACCACAGCAAAAAAAACGTGTGTGTTTTCCATACAAGAAACCCCAGTTTGGCATGCTTCGGTACATTATACCGCATTCAATCCAATTAAATCCATTATTCTACACATTCCAAACAGTAAACCCTTGCCCGCTCAGAAGCAAAGTAAGAATGGCGATAAGCAAACAGCAAAAAATCATAACAGCCTGCAAGTAACTCGCAGTCAGTTCAGGTTTTATGCTGTTTGCTTTTCATCAGTATCTTAGAGTTGGAAATGAAGGCTTTAAAACTTGAATCTTGTAAGAAAGGTCTTAAATTTAATTTGATTTTCTAAGGGACTACAACACTAAAAATGCGTATCTGAGTGAGAAAGGGTTAAATATATTATTCAACACATTCCATGCAATAACCCCTGAATTCTGTGCGTTTCCATAAAACACTTATGTCTTTTCCATACAAGAAACCCCTATGTTGTATGCTTCCATACCTTTAACCTCATTCAATCTAATTGAAACTATTATTCCATACAATTAACCCCTGTATTCTGTGTGTTTCCAGGGTGACAGCATTCCACAGGAAGTCTGACGTGGCCTACATCTGCCTGTACCTAGACTCCCAGGGGATGGAAACGCCTTTTAAGGGGCTGGGCTACCACCATCCTGACAAGCCCCCTGCCCCAGAGGGCTACCATGCCATATTCTCCTACCCTGGGGTAAGCCCCCTGCCCCAGAGGGCTATCATGCCATATTCTCCTACCCGGGGGTAAAAACACATGAGCCTCGCTCTGTAAAAAGGGGGTTTAATGCATGTGCACAAAGTGTTGTCCCAGATTAGCCTGTGTAGTTCGCACAGGCTTATCAGGGAAGACATTTTCGGCTTTAACTGGATTTTTGTCAAGCACAGTCTTTCTTTAAACTAAAACTACAATACAAAGCGGAAAGTGTCGTGCCTGATTAGCCTGTGCACATGCTTATCTGGGACAACTCTTTAAGCACATGCATTAAACCCCCTTTTCATCGAGTGAGGCTCATATTCATTGAGCAGAGAATGTTATCCACTCTGTGCCCATATTCACTCAATTGCTCTGAACGTTTTCAATATCAGACTTTTTCTGGATTATAAATACTGATCTTAACAAAGTCTCAACTGATGAAATATTGACCAATGGCAATAATTATATATGAAATATTTGAGCTTCGATTTTAATTGGTTACATATTTTAGATTATGATTATTCTTATATATATATGATTGTTTGCAGTATTGTGGGTTTGATTTATGTCTAAAGACAACTCTTACACTCAATGAAAAAGACTTGAATATAGTAAATATGCTTTCTTATGGCACTAAGGTATATAAAAAAGTAGTTTGTTTCCATGGAAATTGCATAAAAAACCTGGGTAGGTAGGTCAGCTGAATTTTTGTGGCGCCTGGCATCTACTGATGATGATGACAACGAAGACCAGGACAATGGTAGTGATGATTATCATGAAGACAAAAATGATGGTGGTGATGATGATTATGATGATGATAAGGAAAAAGCTGTTTTGTTTCAGGATATCCCGCCCCTCCACTGGCCGACGATTGAGCCGTTGCTGTCAGGGGACAAGGACCTGGATACAGACAGGGTCAGATCTCACTGTGATAAGGTGAGACCAATCAAGGCAATGGCCTAATATCATGAATATACTTAAGCCAATATTCTGACTCAACTTTGAGTTTTTTCTCAATTTATGAGATGTGGTTGATAATCATGCTCTCAGCTTTTTGTCCACAGATGTTTTGCGTCTGATTCAACTCTTACTTTGGGCATAAATGTTTGAGTTTGCTTATAGTTGAGATTTGAGATTTTTAACCCTTTGAGCGCTGGAACCGGATTTTGAAGGCCTTTGCAAACAGTTTGGATCCAAATGAGACGCCACAGAACATGGCGTCTCATCAGGATCCAAACTGTTTGCTATTCTGATAGTATTATTTGAAAAAAATCAAAGTAAATGCTAATTTTAGAAATTCAGCAGCAGACAACATTTTAGCAGACGACAAATTTCCCAGCATGCAAAGGGTTAATGAGCTGGCCGACATTCTCAATGCTCGGCTGAATGGATACTCAAATCTTGTCTTCTGAGTTGAGCTTAAAAATTGAGAATATGTGATACTAGGCCAATGTGTGTTGTTCTGTGTATAATAAGATAGTATGACAATGGAATGTTTACTTTATTTTATAGGCATGTTAAAAAACATGATGAGTTTTGTATCATAGCTGCTATTATTTTTATGGTGATCATTGAATGATAGTCTTTTCTATCTTGTCTTTCTTGCATCAAGATTTTCATTAAAATAAAAAAACATCTCCTGAGCAGAATTTCACAAAACTGCACTGGAATTTCTTTGGATGACTGTCTTTTTGTTTGCATTGTTACGGTTGGCAGTATATTTAGATCACCAGGGACAACAAAACAGTTCGAAGCTGAGAACTTCCATGAAAAAATCCATGTATAATTATATCACCAGGGACAAAAAAGGTTAAAACGTGAGAACTTGAAAAATCCCTGAGAAATTTCATATATATAATATGCAGCTAAGTATTTATTTACCAAGCTTATTCAACATTTTTACTTAACCCTTTCCCACTCAGAAGTAATGTGAAAATTGCTATTTGCGACCAGCATAAAACCAGAACAGCCTGCAAGTAACTCACAGTATGTTCAGGTTTTATTCTGTTTGCTCCTTAACAGTACCATTGGGTTGGAAATGAAGCCTTTAAAGGTGGTAGAAGAAAGGCATTTATCCCTAGTTGTCCCTTTAAAAAAAAATATAATAAATTGAAAACCTTTCTTACTAGATTCAAGTTTTAAAGGCTTCATTTCCAGCCCTTAGATACTGATGAGCAGCAAACAGAATAAAACCTGAACATACTGCCAGTTACTTGCAGGCTGTTCTGGTTCAATGCTGCCATTTTCAATTTGCTTCTGAGCGGGAAATGTTCAATATGCAGTTAAGTTGTCGTCTACCAAGCTTGTTAAACATATTCCCTTAAGGTAGAGGGTTGGTTAATGTGAACCATGATGTATTATTTTCAGGTCAAGCAGAGTACGTACTTCGTTGTGAACGTGGAGCCACGTATATTCTTAACCGTGATTTGTGAGACAAAGAAATCAGAGAAAGACTCTAATATACTCAACTTTATGTTAGATATGTCTACGAGTCTGCGATGCATGAAACACTTTAAGAGTTTGAAGCCGGGCACAGCCGCTGGAGGTTCCCGGAAGTAGACACTTACAACATACATCATTGTTACCGTGGTGCAGTGGATATGGTGTCTGCATAGCAACTGGGAGGTTACGGGTTTGATCCCTACTCTTGGAGCGTTCACTAGATTTATACCAAAGACGCCAAGTACTGGTTCTACGGAAACAGACTCAAGAGTGTTTTAATAAGACTTAGGCTTTTAATGCAATTTAGCTTAAATAAATAGGTTTAAACTAAGATTCAGCCTCAATGCTTTGAGAGTTTTAAGGTGTGAGAAATAATTAAAAAAAAAGGATGTGACCTATTTTAATTACACGTTTTTGTTGAATGTTTTGAAAAGCACATTTCTTAGGGCAAGTCATTTTTTTTATGGAATTTTGTTTGAGGGGTTGTTGTTTTGTTGTTTTTTTTATAAAAAATATTACATACGATATCTTAATTTTTGCATAAACAACAATAAGTATGAAAATATATTTTATGACCTAATCACCAATTCTATAAAAAAAGGTTCTACTCATGCATGTTTTTAATATTGCATTCTAATTAGATAAATGTTTAAGTTTTGTTTGCCAACCTCAAGCTGTGAAACAGCGTTCTTTAAATCTGGAATGCCTTCAAGTCAAGTCAAGTAAATTTTATTTAAAGTTGGCAAGAGTACATAACATATAACATAAGCTATAATTAGCTTTTAAACCGACATTATTATCAAATGTATAATAATAACATATTAAAAGCAGCTGTTAGGAGAGACAGTAAAGTAATTTAAGCATGGTTAAGACAAGCATTAATACTAAAGTGCATTATGGCATACATGGCATAAATGGCAAAGCATTTGTCAAACAAAGGGAAGTAACTACACATAAAACACAAAAACTGAGAGATGTATGCTAATAAAGACCATACGCCTACAAATAAATTAAAACAATTTAAATAAATAACTAAATAAATAGAGTACGCATGGCAGATGATAACATATTAAAAGCAGCTGTTAAACGAGATAGTTAAGTAATTTAAAATAGTTAAGACAAGCATTTATACTAAAGGGCAATATGGCATAAATTGCAAAGCATTCGTCAAGCAAAAGAAAGTGACAAGAAATAAAACATAAAACTGAGAGATATGCTAATCTAGGCGGACTAGGCCATAGGCCTACAGATAAATTAAATCAATTTAAAAATATAATAAGCATGCATGGCAAAGAGGCTTATAAGCACATAGTAGTATATATATATATGAGATATGAGAATAAGCAGAACAAGACAAAAGACAAAGCAAAATAATAAGCAAAGTAATAAGCAAAAGAAAGCATAACTAGAAAAACGTGTCAGGTTTGCAGTCCCAGTCTGCAGACTCGCTACCTGATAAGTTGGAACGAAGATATGGACAGCTAAGTCTGATTGCACCCTGAGCATTTACATATCTTTCCATTCCAACCTGAGATCAAGGTTTTAAATTGGCTGAAGGAGCCTGCTTGTCTGAATGCGTCAGGCAGCGAGTTCCACAGGACTGGGGCTGCATACCTGAAACTTCTCCTACCATAGTGTTCTGTCTTTACAGATGGAACCTGCAATATATTTGAATATCTTAAGTTATAATTATTATTTCTTCTTTCAACTAAGTCATGCAGAACAGATGGACATATTTTATTAACAATTTTAAAAGTTTCATTTGCCATGGTTCTTAATCTTCGAATGTGTAGAGGTGGTAAATTGGCTCTTTTTAACAAACAAATTACAAATTTTGTATTTGATATCATTATTTTTTCATTGTTAATATGTTGTTGATGAATAGAATAAAGTTATTTGACATTATATGGTTATTTTATTTTATATTGATCCACGGGCCATGTGATTTAACTATTTGGTTATATGTATACATGCACATAAATAATTATAGTATAATGCACGTGCCACTGTAGTAGTCACTGTAGAAAAAGAATTGTTTACATGCGTACGTTCGTGTGTTGTGTAGTCTAGTTTAATCACTAGCAGTAGCAGTAGTATCTAGAAAACGCTTTGACATACCAATTACCATCATTTTAAATTGGTATGTTAGGTACGTGGGAGGAAAGAAAGGTAATTATTGATTTTAAGGTCCATAGAAGAAAGGTCATGGTCACAGGGACTTGTTACATGAAAATCGTTTCTGCAGGATATCTATAGAATGCTTTGACAAACGTTCATCTAAATGTGTATGTTTCATATTTTGGGGCGAAACGAAAGACGACATTTGTTTTTGAGGTAAACGGTCATGAATGAAGGGGCCCTTAACATAAAATTCGTAACCGAGAGCGCTGTAACCCACGATCGTCCATGTTGGTATGCTGGTTTTTCGGGATACATTTTATCGAAGTAAACAATATTTGATTGATGGAACCTGTATACAGAAGAAGAGTTGGGAAAATAAAAATTTGACATTGAAATCATATATAGCCGCTTTTAGTATATTTATGGAAGACTTCGCAGCAAGTTTGCGGACATCATTTGGCACTACACTTCTCTTCTTCTGCTTCCTCTCCGTAAATTGTTATCTGAATGTACTATTTTTCTCATTTTTAAATTACTTCTCCCAAAAAAGCCCTGAATATGTGAAAATATGTTGAAAACAAGGACTTCTTTGCATAATGTACACAGTTTTGTGTTCGTGTCGATGCTCAATTAAGATTATTAGTTTGTAATTCTAACCCAATTACTTTATTACGTGGTGCAGTATTACAGCTACCGGCTGTCGCAATCATATCCTACAAGCTTGCATGGTGGGCCATTGGCAACCAACTGTATGCATGCAATACGTTAACAGCATAACGGAACAAAGCTGCTGCAACTTTTGGTACATATTTCAGTTCTGCTTTGGTAAACTAAATTATAACTTAACCGCTGCAACTTTTGGTACGCAATTCAGATCTACGGTGGTAAACTAAATTATAACTTAACCGCTGCAACTTTTGGTACGCAATTCAGTTCTACGGTGGTAAACTAAATTATAACGTAAGCGCTGCAACTTTTGGTACGCAATTCAGTTCTACGGTGGTAAACTTAATTATAACGTAAGCGCTGCAACTTTTGGTACGCAATTCAGTTCTACGGTGGTAAACTTGGTAAACTTAATTATAACGTAAGGGCTGCAACTTTTGGTACACAATTCATTTCTACGGTGGTAAACTGGGTAAACTTAATTATAACGTAAGGGCTGCAACTTTTGGTACGCAATTCAGTTTTACGGTGGTAAACTTGGTAAACTTAAATATAACGTAAGGGCTGCAACTTTTGGTACGCAATTCAGTTCTACGGTGGTAAACTTAATTATAACGTAAGCGCTGCAACATTTGGTACGCAATTTAGCTCTACTTTGGTAAACTTAATTATAACGTAAGCGCTGCAAAGTTTGGTACGTAATTCAGCTGTTCTACATTGGTAAACGTATTTGTAGCGTCAGCGCTTTAACTTTTGGAACGTAATTCAGTTCTACGGTGGTAAACTTAATTATAACGTAAGAGCTGCAACTTTTGGTACGCAATTCTGTTCCACGGTGGTAACCTTAATTATAACGTAGGCGTTGCAACTGTTGTTACATAATTCAGTTCTACGGTGGTAAACTTAATTATAACGTAAGCGCTGCAACTTTTGGTACGTAATTCAGTTCTACAGTGGTTAACTTATGTGTAACGTCAGCGCTGCAACGTTTGGTACGTATTTCAGTTCTACGGTGGTAAACTTAATTATTTCGTTCGTAGTGCTGTCTTCCTTATAAATATTTTAATAAACGGGCGAGTTGGCGATCCGTACTGGGCAGAACAAAAATACGACACGCTCCACCAACTTTGACCGTGATTTTACGATTGTAAATATTAACAGTGTAAACAAACCTTTAAATTAATTTGCGCGTCGCTTTAAGATTATGATATGATAACATGTTTAGCAGACCAAAAGTCGTTATGACATTGTTTTCATAAGCGAATTTTACCGTGTTCACAATGACATAAAATATGCTGATAAAATTAGTGAATATTCGACAGTGCTGACCTAATGCAAAATCCGGAAGTAAAAATTACTTTCTGTTTAATATTTATGATGATGATGATATCATTTTCTTATTGAGAAAACAAGAGGATCTTAATACACGAGAACGCATAATTTGATGATTTGAGGTAAGTTTGTCTATTATGAACACATTCTTTGTGATTAACACAATGTGACCGTTAAATTACGGATTTGTTTTATAGAACGTATGCGGATTATACATTTAAAACAAGATTTAACCACACCTGTGCGAAATGAAACAGATTGTAGACGAGTGACCTGGATTTTGTTACCTTTTCATCTGTACAATGTGTATACGTGCGTATCTACCTTTATCTAGCATATTGTCAAGTTACGCATCAACTGAGCTTAAACTAAATAAACTTGAAACTATAGTTAACCCATTTATGCCTAGCGTCTAGAAAAAAAGGCCTTGGCAAACAGCGTAGACCCAGATGAGACGCCGCATCAGGGTCTGCGCTGTTTGCTTAAAGGATTTTCTATAAGAAATATTCTAAATATAGAAATAAATATACTAGACATCACTAATTTGGGAAATAAATTGATCCAATTTAGAAGGATGGGAGAGTCCACTAGGCATAAATGGGTTAATTATACATTTACGAATTACGAAATAAAAGTGTGTCAGTTGAGCATTATACACTTATGAATTCGACCTTACAATATATAATATATTTGTTATGGTTAGATTATGGTTATCGACGATATAGACTTAATTAAAAGTGTAATACATAGTAAATAAGATGTATTCTGTAAGACTGGGAGCGTGTATATTTCGATTTTATTTAGTAATACGTCATATGTTTTTTTTTTATATTAAAAGTAGTACGAATCATTGTCATATCATTTTCAAACATGCACAAATGAGTCGTGTTCTGAAAAAACTGGGCATAATGCATGTGCGTAAAGTGTCGTCCAAGATTAGCCTGTGCAGTCCGCACAGGCTTATCCGGGACGACACTTTCCGCCTAAACTGGATTTTCGCTATAAAGAGACATTATTTAAACGAAAAATACAATACGAGTGGAAATTGTCGTCCCTGATTAGCCTGTGCGAGTTGCACAGGCTAATCTGGGATGACAATTTACGCACAAGCATTATGCCCAGTTTTCTCAAAACACGACACAAATGTCTGAAGATAACTTCTAACATTTACAGCAGCGATTCCACTACTCAAACATATCGACCGTTATCTATGGTAGTAAGCATTGTAAACATACAACATGTTACATACATAACAGAAAAACGATATTTACTTGCGAAAAGCGAAGTATTGAAAAACTGAATTTTTGACCTTTTTGTCAGGTACTGCGGCTAGAAGAAACGAAATCATTGAGAAATAAGCTAGGACGTCGCATCATCGTAAAAATATGTGAAGGCGACATTTTTCATCACGTTGTTTGTTCAGACAATCAAACACAAACATAGACCCATACTTTTTTTCTACGCCGCAATGATGCCGTCCGTTTGAGTTCTTAGGCAACATCATTTTATATATATATAAAAAAAACTCTCCTTTGGAAGCGCATTTTGCTTTCGTTTGTGCACCGTTACATGTCGATGAAGAGACGTCATATTATATGAAGTGACGTCATGTCGTGTTGCTCGTGCGAATGGGGTCGGACGGAACGACAGGCTTACCTGCGGCAGTTGACGACGCAGCAGGAGAACGAATTCCTGATTGAGATGGAAGAGGTAAATATTATTTTGGCCTAAGCCCCCCCCCCCCCC
>VMBQ01000589.1:169493-236920 GCA_007657795.1 Dreissena rostriformis | reverse complement strand
AAAAAAAAAAAACACAAAAAAAAAAAAAACAAAAAAAAAAACACAAAAACTGTTATATCATTTCCGGTCAACTAGTCCCCCGCCCCACCTTCCCCTCCCACAAAAAAGGGTAGTAGGGGATGACTTTCTTTCGTTTAGACGTATATTCAGATGAAGCATGCGATATCATACAAAGAGAGTAACGAACATATCTGCAAAACCTTACTTAGTATCAAAGCCTGATCAATAAAGAGGCCAATATCAACGCTGCCTGTTAAATGTCGAAGGCACGCACATTTTTTTAAATTTCCTAAATAGAATAACCCTTTATTATGGATATCGCTCTTTTGGATCACAGTTATATTTTCTTGGCAGAAATAGGTATTAGCCTTTCGATATACCGAAAACGATACTTATTTGTTTCTTTGGTCTAATACGCTCGAGGCAATTTGAAACTTACACATGAAAGAATCAGTACTTGTTTTCTTAGAAATTTGATACTTCCGACACTGAAATTATGTTTGTAGAATTCGCTGGTGATACTTCCGACACTAGTTCACTAAAATTATGTTTGTAGTATTCGATTCACCTGTAACGTTTTTGGCATTTATACGTTCATTTTCAGCACAAATGCATTTGATTAAGATAAGTAACTACAACAGTTTATTGTGTGCTGTGTGGATGCAGTATAACGTATCCCTTTATATATCTTCAATTTTGTCATATTTCAGTCTTCAGAGAATGCAGACCTTTTGTTTTATATGTATCCAACAGTAAAACAAATAATATCTTCTTTTTCATGATCCTCCAGCTGTTTGAAAAGGTGAGTGCATTTTTTGTTATGCTACGAGTGGAGTTATTTAGTTAAAAAAATAGACCTTTTTCGAGATTCCATTAAGTGCAACTTAAAGATCAAGATATAAAGCTGCCCGAATTACAGCTCTGTGTATAGTGCTTTGATATAATTTAAAGATTGGTTCTCTCGTGTGTTTTTTTAAATTTCTTAGAAATTTCATTAAAACTAAACTAGATAAATTTTTCATAAAGTTTTTGCTGTTTTTTTTTTACTCAATATTTTGTTTCATTTGAGTTTGTCATAGTTTTAGTTCTCTGTTTTGGCATTATTAAAATTTAACGAGAAAAAAGAAATATACAGTTCATATTTTACGGATGAAATCAGGAAATGATCTGACATTATTAAATGTGCCCAAAATGTTGAATGCGGAGAGTGTCGTCCCTGATTAGCCTGTGCGTACTGCAAAGGCTAATCTGACAGGACACATTTCGCACATGCAATAAGCCCAGTTTTCCCAGAACCCTTCTCAAATTATTAACCGTATTTCAGCACGGGAACCAGGGTGTGAGGCTCGAGGAGTTAGAGGAGGAGCTAAAGAGCAAGGGAACCACGGAGAATGTCCCGGACCGGAAGTTTACGCGCATGCTCAGTGAGGCAGACGCCGACGGGGACACTTACATTACATTCGGAGAGTTCAAAAACATGGTAGTGCGATTTTTGTGTGCATAGCGCTCAATAGCCTTTTCCCTCAGGTATGTGGTTCGAGCCCAGGCGAGAGCAACCTGGCTGCCGTGTTCAGTAGTTGGGTCATTGACTTTTGATTCCCCAGTGGTAAAGTTCTGACATTCTCTGGAGTCCTTTCAAGTGGAAAATACAAACTAACATACAAAACAATACTTCAATAAAATATTTAGCTTATTTCATGCGCACAATTAGCAAAAAAAGAATAACGAAATGCCATATAACATTTCAATCGGTGTTTGACTTAAATTTACGAANATTTGAGTTTGTCATAGTTTTAGTTCTCTGTTTTTGGCATTATTAAAATTTAACGAGAAAAAAATAAATATATAGTTCATATTTGACGGATGAAATCAGGAAATGATCTGACATTATTAAATGTGCCCAAAATGTTGAATGCGGAGAGTGTCGTCCCTGATTAGCCTGTGCGTACTGCAAAGGCTAATATGACAGGACACATTTCGCACATGCAATAAGCCCAGTTTTCCCAGAACCCTTCTCAAATTATTAACCGTATTTCAGCACGGGAACCAGGGTGTGCGGCTCGAGGAGTTAGAGGAGGAGCTAAAGAGCAAGGGAACCACGGAGAACGTCCCGGACCGGAAGCTTACTCGCATGCTCAGTGAGGCAGACGCCAACGGGGACACTTACATTACATTCGGAGAGTTCAAAAACATGGTAGTGCGATTTTTGTGTGCATAGTGCTCAATAGTCTTTTCCCTCAGGTATGTGGTTCGAGCCCAGGCGAGAGAAACTTGTCTGCCGTGTTCAGTAGTTGGGTCATTGACTTTTGATTCCCAAGTGGTAAAGTTCTGACATTCTCTGGAGTCCTTTCAAGTGGAAAACACAAATAGCTTATTTCATGCACACAATTAGCAAAAACGAATAACTAAATGCCTTATCACATTTCAATCGGTGTTTGACTTAAGTTTAAGAACAAACCTTCATCTTACCTATGAATAAAAATGATTATCTATTATTATCATATTATCTCTCAACTGTTAACATATACACGTTTCTATTAAACAAAATGTGCTCTCGGTCGTGGATTTTAATATTGCAAATCTGGCCCGATTCTTGTCTAGCACCCCTAGTAGCGCTCTGGTTGACCATTCTGACTTCAGCTACTTTTTACATGGGCATTATTGCCTCATAAATTCATCCCCTATCAAAGATAGCACTAAGTGCGGACTTCACAAGCTGATCTGGGATGACACTTTACGCACATGCATTCAGATGTTCTGATACCCTCACAGTACGCCAAGATCGACCGGAAGGAGAAGCCGGCGATGCGGCGGTTCGTGTCGGCGGCGGTCCAGAACATCGTGCCCCGGTCGCTCCGAGAGGACTTCCTTGCCAATTACAACTGCCGCCCTCCGCCTGTGTTCATGATCGTCATCAGCGCCATCGAGGTAATGGGTGGGAAAAGCAGACGAAAGTGTAGTATAAGATAAGCAGTTTCAGACCCATCCTTAAAACTTATGGGTTAGGACATGTAGCACATTATATAACAAGATATATCGCAACGAAATGTTTTTTTTCCCATCATCTTACCACGTACAAAATATTTGTTTGCATTGGTCACGCGGAGACCATTTATTCTTCCATACACCTTACCCTTAAAACACAATGCCGCATTATGGACTCAATCGAAGCTGCAAAGTTCACTGTTAGATTCCGTCCACTTATGAAATCAAAGTAGGCTACCCGAATAAGACAGCGCAAAGACAACTCTCTGAAAAATAGTAATTGGTCCTAATATTTAAGTGTGTTTGTCCGTGTGTATGTTACAGATCGGAGTGTTCATCTACTACGCTGACATCATGGCGCGTGGAGGGAGACCCGTGACGGCATACGAGGGGGTTCCCAATCCCAACGTGCTCATGTATATGCCCGCAAGGCGGCACGAGGCCTGGCGCTTTGTGACCTACATGTTCGTCCATCAAGGGTAAGCGTTTCATGGACTCATGTGCGCACTGTAAAATGAGCCGCATTCTGTGAAAACCGGGCTTAATGCACTAGCGTAATTTCTCATTTCAGATTAGCCTGTGCTTTTCGCAAAGGCAAATCAGTGAAGACACTTTCCCCTTACACTGGATTTTCATTTGGAAAAGACTCCCTTGAAACAAAAAAATCAATAAAAACGGAAAGTGTCGTCCCTGATTAGCCTGAGCGGACTGCACCGGCTAATCTGGGATGACACTTTACGCACATGCATTTAGCCCAGTTTTCACAGAAAGTGGCTCAAATACATCATTTAATTAATAATGTACCTTCTGTGGTTAATGCGACTACATGTATGCTCAAAATCATGACAATATTGTCCATGGTTCCATAGGGCGTGGTCTATTGAGTAAATGGCGGCGGGATCTGATGGCCTTATACTTATTGTTGATGATATTACATTAAAACTGGCATCTTAGTAAAAATTCTGCCAATTTGTTAGAATCAAAACCTTACATCACTCTAAATTCTATTCATCAAAGTCGCAACAGCAGCACACAACTATTACGCCCCCTCCCTACGAAAAAAACAATAGTAGTTAACGGTAGAAATACACGTATGAAGACAATATGGATAAATCAATAGACCGGACTAAAAAAAAAAAAATGACAAGATTAGTGTTTCACGATATAATATTTCCTGTGATATGTTTTAACAAAACGTGCAAAAAATCTAGGGCATGCATGAGAAAGAAGTTGTGTGTATTTTTGATGTGATAATGCTTAATATCACTGAAACGGAGACATTAAATATTTTAAAATACAAGCATGCCATTTGTATACCTGGTAAGTGATGCTTTAGAGCGTTATCTTACTACAAAGCATTTAATACATACACTTTTACTTGTATTTACAATTATCCACGTTTCGGCTGTTATTATTTATTTATTATTATTATTATTATTATTATTATTATTATTATTATTGTTGTTGTTGTTGTTGCTGTTGTTGTTGTTGTTGTTGTTGTTGTTGTTGTTGTTGTTTTATTGTANGCAGAAGCAGTGGCATCAACATCAGCATCATCATCAGCATCATCATCAGCATCAGCATCATTATTATCATCATCATTTATATCATTATTACTGCTACTTCTACCGCTATAATTACTCCAGGTACATTCACCTTGTCTTCAACCTGTTCTTCCAACTGCTACTCGGCCTCTCACTGGAGATCGTCCACAAGTGGTACCGCGTGCTGCTCGTCTACATCGCCGGCGTCGTCGGCGGCTCCCTGGCGCACAGCGTCACCGACTACAACGTGAATCTCGTCGGCGCCAGCGGAGGCTGCTACGCGCTCATTGGCGCCCATATGGCCAGCGTCATATTGGTAATGTCGTCTACCAAAATACTCTCAGCAATTTCTTCCTCTTTTGGTTAACTTTGACCGTTGCCGTCACATGTAAAATCCTCCCAGTCTGGAAGAGTAACTGTAGCTTTTTCTTATTTAATAAAAACAGTTTTTCGGTAAGATGAATTTTATTTATAGTCCGTGGTCAATCATGAAGGCAACATATTGAAAATGAGACATATAGAAGTAGTCGAATAATAATAATAATAATAATAAAAATAATAATAATAATAATTAATAATAATAATAATAATAATAATAATAATAATAATAATTATAATAATAATAATTATAATTATAAATATAATTGTAATAATCATAACAATGATTTTTATTATCGCATGATTTCCTCTTTCTTACATGTTTGTTCATTGGCTAGAATTGGAAGGAGATGAACTACAAATGCGAGAAATGTGAACCATTGCGCATCTTCACGAGCGCATACTTCCAGTTGGCGATTCTATTGTTGCTAGGTGAGCTGTATTTTTCACGTATGGTTATTTACCTGTCGCCTAGACTCGAATGTCAAGTAATATAGTTAAAATTATAAAAAGCTTATTCTATAAAGACGATCGACATAATAATTATGTGGGTAAATGTCCTATCAGCGATTCTCGATAATACGATATCGAAAATAAGATGGCGTCATATGATGAAACGATGGCGTTGCACAGAGCATTCATTTTAGTCGAAAACATATCACGTAATCTACTTAAGGAAGAATAACTCGACACGTGATCGCAGTTTCGTTTACTTCACGTTATCGCAGTTTCGTTTACTTTCAGGCTTGCCATAGTTTAATGATGTTCCTAGACACCTTCACGTTGCAAAACGCACAGATGTCCGAATATAGCGGTTCCGTGAAATGATATAGTTTAAATATAATCAATATTATTTACTTGTGTATTTTATAGTGGTAGTAGAGATGATAAACGCAGTGTACAGACGATTTTTTGAGGACGATGCTGGAAAAGTCGGTCTTACTGCGCATATCGGCGGGCTTGTTACAGGTATGTACTTCCGGTGTGGTTGCTTATTCTCCGTCTTCACTCACTAACATAGCCGCTCATATACCCCGTCCTCTCTCGAAGTTACGAAGAAAAAAGGCAGAAGTGAATTACTCTAGTGCTTTTTAATTAGGATTTCAATGCGAGAAGGCGCCGTAAAACAGGTGGTTTCCGGCAATTACTTTAGTTAAAATTGACCAATCTTGATGAATTTTTCGATAAAGCAAGCTTGCATAGAGGCCTAAATTGGGGATGTATTTGGAGCGTGTCGGGTCAAGGTCACTGTAACTAAAGCTCGAATGGTCATTGTCGGCTCGGGTACTACTTACATGTAGCCCGTGAACTCTTAAGTATACTTACATGTACCCTGGGTACGGTAAATATACTTTATCGTACCCGGTCGATTTTAGACTGTACCCGAGTTATATTCCCGCCTAAAATCCGATGTCGTAAAACGCGCTACCGATTATCTTAAGCAAACTTCTCTTTAAAAAAATGCATCAACATGCTTTTTGAGTATGAGTTTCGATAAAATAGAGGCCATTTTACAGAAAATTGACATAAATGTGAATATAATAAATTAAAAAAAAGCCGACAACGACCGATTTGGCGTTAAATTTCCCAGGTACGTATTAGTATATTTACCGTACCTGGGGTACATGTAAGTATACTTAAGAGTACCCGGGGTACATTTCAGTAGTACCCGAGTCGACAATGACCAATCGAGCGTAACTTAACAATATAAAAAATGTTGCGCTAAATATATTTGTTTGAATGAAGGTATTGTACTGTAATTGTGTGTGTATGTAGATAACATTAATACCTAGCACCCGTTTTTTGGAGCAAGTCAGATTTAGGCTAAGGTCACAGTTATTAAAACAAAAACTAGAAAAAAAAACAGCAAACTAGTGATTTCCGGTCTTTAATTTTAATTTTAATTGCGGAATTTTGATGAAACTTATGATATAGTAAGATGCATGGAGACCTAGCTTGGGTTTGTATTTGGGGAGCGTCGGGTTAAAGTCAAGGTCACTGTTACTAAAAGTTATGGCACAAACGAGTAAAAAAATCCGGTCGGTTTGGCGGGTCAAAATAAAAAGAAACGGAGGAGCTTCGCGTTGGGTCCGGTCCGGTTTGAATAGTTAAAAAATAATAAATTCAGTTAATACGGTGCTTTTGTTGAAACAATACATACAGGATTTTTTGTCAAACCAGAAATATTAACTATTAATCTGTTATTTAAAGAAACGTACGAAGACAAATAATTGAATTTAAAATAATTAGCATTTAAAGATTATCCTTCGATTAACATCATTGACTGGCTAGACCGAAGAAATCCACAGGAAAACAACACTATGCATCAAAGCTTATCTTTCTTTAAGAATAATGAAACGCATGAACTTGCTTATGTTTGGTCTAAATGCAGTGTCAAATGGGATAGCGTACATGTATACGACCTGTATGATCAAGGTCAAGGCCACTGTAAATTAAAATTCACATACTGTTATTCGCTCAATAAGCTGAGACTGGAAGGAGGTCTTGCGCTGAAATTGGTGTGTAATAAGCTCACATTCAGACAGATTGGGATTTCAAAATTACATTAGTTATGTTATTATTATAAAAGTTGAAAAACCTGGTTCCGAAACGTCACATTGTTTCTTGTTATCGCTTGCTGCTGTGTTTTTTCTATGAATCATATAATGTAAGAATTTCTTTTTTGAACCCTTGAACATATTTCACTTTAATTTGTCTGATGGTGCTCATACAGGGCTCTTCTTTGCCTCACCGCAACACCTGTTGATGTATCGCAAACCGATTGCTCTCCATCACAAATTTCATTGCTTTATCACCACTGTGCACATTGGTTTTACACCCCACTTTGCTTTATACCAACTGTGCAAATCGGTTTTACCCACCCACATTGCTTTGTACCGACTGGGCACATTGGTTTTACCCACCCACATTGCTTTATCACTACTATGCACATTGGTTTAACCCACCCACGTTGCTTTATACCGACTGTGCAAATCGGTTTTACCCACCCACATTGCTTTGTAGCGACTGGGCACATTGGTTTTACACCCCCACTTTGCTTTATACCGACTGTGGAAATTAGTTTTACCCACCACATTGCTTTATACCGACTGTGCACATTGGTTTTACATCCCCACTTTGCTTTATACCGACTATGCAAATTAGTTTTACCCACCCACAATGCTTTCTACCGACTGTTATCATTGGTTTTACCCACCCACATTGCTTTGTACCGACTGTGCACATTGGTTTTACACCCCCACATTGCTTTATCAACACTGTGGATATTGGTTTTACCCACCCCAAATTACTTCATCACCACTGTGCACATTGGTTTAATACCCCCCCCCCCCNTACAATGCTTTAATACCACTGTGCACATTGGTTTTACCCACCCCATATTACTTTATCACCACTGTGCACATTGGTTTTACCCACCCATTACTTTATACCAACTGTGCAAATTGGTTTTACACCCCACTTTACTTTATCTCCACTGTGCACATTGGTTTTACACCCCCACTTTACTTTATCACCACTGTGCACATTGGTTTTACCCTTCCCACATTGCTTTATCACCACTGCGAACATTGGTTTTACCCACCCACATTGCTTTATCACCACTATGCACATTGGTTAAACCCACCCACATCGCTTTATCACCACTATGCACATTGGTTTTATCCACCTACATTGCTTTATCACTAATGTACACATTGGTTTTACCCACCCACTTTGCTTTATCACCACTGTGCACATTGGTTTAACCCACCCACATTGCTCTTTCACCACTGTGCACATTGGTTTTACCCACCCACATTGCTTTATCACCACTGTGCACATTGGTTTTACCCACCCACATTGCTTTATCACCACTATGTACATTGGTTTTACCCACCCACATTGCTTTATCACCACTGTGCACATCGGTTTTACCCAACTACATTGCTTTATCACTACTGTGCACATTGGTTTTACCCACCCACATTGCTTTATCACCACTGTGCACAATGGGTTTACCCACCCACATTGCTTTATCACTACTTTGCACATTGGTTTTACCCACCCACATTGCTTTATCACCACTGTGCACATTGGTTTTACCCACCCACATTGCTTTATCACCACTGTGCACATTGGTTTTACCCACCCACATTGCTTTATCACCACTGTGCACAATGGGTTTACCCAACTACATTGCTTTATCACTACTTTGCACATTGGTTTTACACACCCCACATTGCTTTATCACAACTATGCACTTTGGTTTCACACATCCTACATTGCTTTACCACATTTTGGCATATTGGTTTTACACCCCGCTTTGTTTTATCACAACAATGCACATTGGTTTTACACCCCACATTGCTTTATCCATTCTTTACAGGTCTACTGTTAGGGGTCTCCGTACTGAAGAACGTGAACTTTCTGCACTGGGAACGAATCGTTGGCCGTTTTGCCCTGGCACTTTATGTGGCGACAGTTCTGTTCTGTGTCCTATTCAACGGACTGTATAAGGGCTACCCGGAAACGAATTATAGCCATCCGCTCGACTTGTGACCATGACTCTTCAAAAAAAAAATTTTATTGTTTAACTTCGGTTGTGCCCCCCCCCTTTCGAAGAAGTTGGAGGGTATATTGCGCTGCGCCTATCCTATGGTCGGTCGGATGGTCGGTCGGTCAAATGTCCGAAGACCGTTTCGTTTCCACGCGGTCACTAGAGAATTTATTTTGGTCAGCATGTCAGGTCAGGATTACACGAGCTTTTTACATGTAATTTGAAATTCATTTCCACACGACGTGGACCTCCGATTATTCAAGTTAGTATGCTGGTTACTTAGAGATCAAAGTCAAAGGTCAAGGCCACAATGGTATGGAATTTTGAAAAATCTCTTTAGCTATTGCACACATTGACGATTGGTTGCGAGCAGCTCCTGTTTATAAAAAAATAGGGTTGTCCACTTCCGAAGTTCATACGAGCATCAGCATTCCAAATATGAATAAAACTTTGTATAAATATTTATTCTACTTGTATTTGTGTTTGGAAAGTAGCGGTATTCTCTCTTTTCTTTGAAAACAAGTCGCCGTCTTATTTTATTTATAACAGTTTTTAATATGGCACATTTTATTAAGACTATGTTTCTCCCGTTTTGAAAGATTGTTTGAGCGAATTTTTCATGTTCGAATACTTCAATTGACTATTCAGTCTACAGTGACGTATACATTATAATTGCAGAAAATAGTATATGGTATGTGATTTCAGTGTATTGTATTACCAACACTTTTGTGCCATGTATTATTTATTGTTTTGCATGCACAGTGTTACATATCGGTTCAGGTCGAAATGAGTTCGAATTCGGAATAGTACATGAAAGAATACATTTACCACATTGAACTTGTTTAAGTGTAAACATTAATTCATTTACATCTATATTATCATATCATTACGAGTAAAGTGACTTCTTATATAAATCAAAATGTTATATGTGTATTAAATTAATATTAATTTAATCGGATGCTTCAGTATTAACAATATTAATTAACGTGAATACAAACTGTACGCTATTTCATTATAAATAAAGCCTCGCTCTGGGAAATCTGGGCTTAATGCATGTGCGTAAAGTGTCGTCCCAGATTAGCCTGTGCAGATAAGCGCTTTTATGGTATTTTTCGTTTTATGAGGTCTCTTCTTAGCGAAAATCAAGTTAAGGCGTAAAGTGTCGTCCCTGATTAGTCTATGCATACTTCACAGACTAATCTGGGACAACACTTTACGCCCATCCGTTTAGCCACGTTTTCCCAGAACGCGACTCAACCACTCGACCTGAGCCGTGCGGGAGAACAAGAGTCGAGCGGCTTATACCAGAGTCCGCGCTGGTCGTACGCCAACCTGACTTACTTTAAGATCAATATTTTATTTAAAATTGGTTTAACATTAAACGAATTATCATAACTGGTAAGCAAGGAGATCATTATGTTGATACATATCACGATTTGTATTCTCTTAATTATGAGAAAAAATAGCTTTGTATTAAATGAATTATAATAACAGGTATACGCAAAAAGCGACTTCTTTCAAACGAAAAATACCATAAAAACGGAAAGTGTCGTCCCTGATTAGCCTTTCCGGACTGCACATGCTAATTTTGGACGACAATTTACGCACATGCATTAAGCCCAGTTTTCCCAGAACGAGGCTCTTATATGGACCGACCTTCTCTCTAGAAGGTTCATCCCGCACGGCTTTGGTGCTCCTGCACGTCTTTAATCGAGCACGGTATACGGCGTGTATTTGTGCCCGAATTCATTCTATACATTGATGAGATTGTTCATGTATATCATCATATTATATTTAATGTGTATACGTGTATGTGATATTCACAAGTAAAGGAAAAAAGTCATTAAAAAAAAAAAAAAANCGTATATCAATATTTGCTTAGCACAGTTTGTGTGTTATCTTTTCAGGCATGCTGATTGGATTTTTAGTACTGAAGAATATCAACGTTGAATCTTGGGAGCGGAAGTTGGTGTATGTGACCTTGATCCTGGTGCCGATCTACTTCCTGTTTTGCGTCATACACAATTTAGTGTACCCGGGATATCCCGAAACAGACACAAGTTTTTGCTGCTGACTCAACATAAAGTACTATTCGAGATCTCTTAACAATTACCGGTGCTCAGTTTGTTCATTTCTCAAGTTCGTTTCCATCGCAACTCATATAATTTACGTATACATGTTCATGACATTTTATGCTTTTGTTTCTTTTTAATTTAGGTTGATTGCATAGAAAGTAATGTGCTTATAGATATTCGCTCGAGTCTGTCTCATGTGAATAAGAAGTTATATAGACGTTTTCTAAACAATACACGTATTGAATGGGGATCGAACAAGCCATGTGGGTGGAAAGACGGACACCATATACATCCCACAATTGTGACCATGCTGTGTAATGGCCACATTCTGTGTGATTTCCAAGAGCAACAATACATTGTATAAAACACATATGCTATTGCCTTGCTGATGTTTTAAATGTCAAAGATCATGATGTTAACTATTGAAATCCGGCTCTTGACTATTTCAATCGTGGCTGATATCGGCCATATCGTTCTGACAAATGTGTAAAGCTTTAATCTAGAACGACAAATTTACGCGCCGATACGACCAATGAAGGTAGTTTTCGTCTTGGCGTCTCGTCGTGCTGGCGCCCTTTAAACCCGCAAATTCGTCAGTACGATTAAGGGCGCCAATACAAAAAAGGTTGTACCCATGGTGCACCAGCAGAATGACGAAATGTAAATATATTGTTCTTGCGCCCGTTTTTGGCGCTTTGAAGCCTCGTCGTGCTGGCGCCCTTTAAACCCGCAAATTCGTCAGAAAGTGTACGAGCGCCACAACAAAAAGGTTGTACCCACCAGCTTGGTAGATTCTACAAGATAGGCCTATATAGAAAACACTTTGACTTAACATCACCTAAATTAGTTTGATAGTTATGTGGGAGGAAAGGAAGACACTTTTATGGTCAACAGATCAAAGTTCAAGGTCACAGGGACTTGTGACATGAAATGCGTTCTTGCATGATATTTATAGAATGCTTTGACATTCGTTCATCAAAATTGGTACGTTTCATACTTGGGAGGAAAGAAAGACGCCATTTTATTTGTAGGTCAGAGATCAATGATGCAAGGGCCTTTAACAGGAAATTCATTACCTAAAGTGTTCGAACTTTCATCCATATTGGTATGCTGGTTACTCAGGAGGCAAGAAAGAAGCCGATGAACATTTGAGTTAAACATGTCAAAGGTTAAGGTCACATGGGTTGTAATATGAATATATTTTTTCCAGTGACCAGGTCGTTTTCGCAGGTATTCTAGAGAAAACTTTTAACATCATGCCACCGAGATTTTATTAGTGGGCATTGGTATTGAGAAAAGGAAGCAGCCTATGCATTCTGAGGTCAACCACAGGGTCATGTGACATGAAAACCGTTTCCACACAATATGGGGAAATATACATGTATGTTTATTGAAAGACCTTTGTCTGGACTTACGATCGCAAACATTTGCATGCTGATTTTCTTTGGGCAAAGACGAACTCCTGCCGATTGTTAGATGAACGGTCATATGCAGTATTACAAAATTTCCTCAAGCGAGTATATACGATCTTATTTTTTTCAGAACAGATCATACGTTGATGAGAAAAACTAGAATACCAGTTAAAAAGTAGTACAACAAAATACGAAAGTATAGTTTTACTTAATTGCAAATAATGTTCTGCTTGACAGCTGGAAAATCTTCGTGTACACAGTACATGTACACTGTTGCGAAATCACCATCAATCTGTGCAGATTTGTTCATGCGTCACATAGACACAATTTTGACGACGACTTCGCAGCAAGTTTGGTTGTATCATTTGGAAATACAGACATCTCTTATTGTTCCTATTTTTCTACCTCTCCGTAAAACTATTAGCTGAATTAACCATTTGTATCATTTTTTAAATTACTTCTCCCCAAAAAGCCCCGAGTATGTGATAATTTGTTGAAAATAAGGCCTTTTTTTGCAGAATGTGCAAAGTTTTGTAGTCGTGTAGAGGCTCAATTAAGATGTTCAGCAGCGTAATTTTAACCAAGTAGTTTATTAAGTTGTACAGTATTACAGCTACCCGTAGTCTCAATGATTGCGTACAATCTTGTATGGTGGGCCATTCCGCCACCTACTCTATGCATGCGATAAGTTTGCAGCACCACGGAATGTAAGCGCTGCATTTTTCAGCCAGCAGACCCGAATGAATAAACTACATATATTCGATTGGCTGATTTGAGCATAGTCCCCCAGAACATTGGAAACATCACCGTGCCTGTGTAGTATAGGATGTAACACTGTTCAGTGTAGGGAGATGCGGACTACTCTCTGCATGTTCATACGAAACATAGAGACACCTTGGCCCAGTTACAATTACGTATTGCCGGTAAATTTTAGGGAAAGAAGTGAATGAAAACCTATCGTTAAATTCCATTTGTCTTGTATTGTGAGACAAAACTACCGAAATAGTATAGTGTACATGATAGAAAGGAAATCGTTTAATTATCTAACCACACATGTGTGACGAGTAGGCTACCGACATTTGCCAGTTTGCAATAAATAACACAGTGTGACTTCAATTTTTAATCGGAAAGTATCGTGGTTTGATGTTCCATTTAAAAGTCGCAATGGGATTTTTTTTTTTTAAAGATCCGCGTCATGTGAAAATGGACCTTATGTAATTTTCTGCCACCTTAGCTCCATCCCAGCCTGCGCATACGATCAGTCTTGTCAGGATATGCATACTGAATAGAATACTCTGTAGATACCACGAAACCTTGCGTGCTATTTTAAAGCGGAAATCGTAGCCCCTGACAAGACTGCGTAAGTGCGCAGACTGGGCTTGAGCTACGCTGGCCGCATATGCCGTAAGACCAATTTTCGCATGACGCGGATGTAACAGTGTTATTTATATGTGTGGAAAGAAAACTGCGTCTTAATCAAATGTCAAAATACCATATTATTCAATGACGAAGAAATAAATTCATAATAAACCATGTGATGACACATATGATGTGATCTCACGTAGTAAAATGTGTATATACGAACACTATTATGTGGTTTAATATACTATTATGTGGTTTAATATACGTGCACTTCATAACAAACATTTCATGCGGTAAATATGCGGCTTTAAAGTGAAAAAAGAACACAAAAATACTTAAACATATGTTTTTAATTTAATAACTTAGAAACGTTAAGTTTCTACATTTATTTCAAAGTCAGGATATACGCCGAATATCTTTTTAAAAAGATATTTCTTGTTTGGTATGTTTCTACTGTTGTAAACTTTATTATTTCGTTTGTAGGGTTGATACACTTGTGTATCTTCCTTGTAACTATTTCAATAAACTGGGCAGAATTGGCGAACCGTTACAGGCGTAATGGGTAGAAACAAGTACGAAACGATCTACTAGTTTTTAACGTGATTATACGATTGTAAATAATTTGCGCGTCGCTTTAAAGGGACTGTAAACCACGAATGACAAAAAAAAAGACAAGTTCTAAAATACCGTATTTTTTACAATTATTAGTTTATATTGATTAAAATATCACGACTGGTATATAACATTACTTGAAACAATTTTTTTTTTACTGGGTATGTATACCAGGTAACTACCAGTTAACTATAAATAACGCAAGTAGATTGATCATCATCGTCACGTGGTAAACCCAGGAATGCAAATTGTGCATGCGTAGTGAATTATATATAAAATGATCAATCTACTTGCGTTATGTATAGTGTGTATATCGTTATAAAATTTCGCGATGCGAAATCGAAAGAACATCGCGAAATTTTATAACCGAATATTCTAAAAATATGAACTTTTTTCAAGTAATGTAATATACCAGCCGTGATATTTTAATCAATATAAACTAAAAATTGTAAAAAAAACGATATTTTAGTACTTTTCTTTTTTCGTCATTCGCGGTTTACAGTCCCTTTAAGGTTGTAACAGTGATAACATGTTAAGCAGAACACAAGTCGTTATTACCTTGTCTTCATTAACGATTTTTACCGTATTCACACTGACATAAAATATGCTGATATAATATGTGAATATACGACAGTGCTGACCTAATCCAAAATCCGGAAGTACAAATTATTTTCTGTTTAATATTTGTGATGATGATATCATGTTCTTATTGGGAATACAAGAGGATCTTAATACACGAGAACGCATGATTTGTTGATTTGAGGTTAGTTTGTCTTGTATTACCAAATACTTTGTTATTGACACAAAATGAACATTAAATTACGCATTTAATATGAACAGATACATATTATAAGTTCAAAACAAGATTCCAGTTCTTTTATTAAACGTTTAAGAATAAATAGCATTAGTTAAGGTTTCAAACATTTCTGCACTCAAATGGATCTATCTGTGGAAGTTAACTTGGGAAACATACCAACAAGTTACATGCATTTCAGTTACACGATATTCACATTCAAAAAGAGAAGTAAATAATTACTGAAACTTTTGACTTCTTTGACAGATACTGATGCGGCTAGAAGAAACCACATTGTTTGCTCAGATAATTAAATACGAACACCGAATCAGACATTTTTCAATGCCGCAATAATGGAGTCCATTTTAGTTCTGAGACACCATCTTTTTATTCAAACACTGTCATCTTGAAGCGCATTTTGCTTCCGTTTGTGTGACGTAACAAGTCTATGAAGCGACGTCATAATATATGAAGTGACGTCATGTCGTGTTGCTCGTGTTCGTGTTCGTGCTCGTGCTCGTGCGAATGGGGACGGGCGGAGCGACAGGCCGACCGGAGGCAGTTCATGGTTGAGGTGGAAAAGGTAAATGTTATTATACCCTAAGGGCAAATAAAAGAAACATTTTCGTCGCCCCCCCCCCTCCCCCCCAAAAAAAGGAGTGTATCTATGAATGTTTTTATTCTTTTGCGGGGAATGACTCTTCTTTCATATAGGCGTCTGTTCAGATAAAACATATCATAAAAATCTGCAAAACCTAAATCTGCATCTGTATTCCAAGCTGATCGACACTCAGTTAAACATCAAAGCTGTCTGTTAAAGTTGAAAAAGGGCACGTTATAATTTTCAAAGGAAAGTTTCATGAAAAGAATACCCCTTGTATTATTGTAACCCGGTCAGCTGCCTGATTTGGAACCGGAGGTCCCTGGTTCGATCCCCATGGTGTACGGGGATTTTTCTGGCTGGGTTACATTATGAATATCTATCTTTGGATCACATGTATGTTTGCTCGGACGAAATAGTAATAGGCCTGCCGGTAGACCGAAAACAAGAATAATTTATTAGTTTGGCCCTATGCGCTCTAGGCAAATTTCAACTTACAGATTGAAGATTCACGACTGGTTTTAATAGAAATTCGATACTAGTACATTTAAATTGTGTTTGTAGTATTTGATTCACGGGTCACATTTGGGCCTTAATATTTTCATTTTCTGTTTTTATAGGTGCATTTGATTCAGATGGTTTTATATGCGCCTGGTTTAAGTGTTCGGTTCAGCTGGCCCTCAAACGGGCTTAAACCCCCAATGCTTTGTATGTACCGTTCCAAGTCGGTGTTCCCAATTTATATCATTTTACATTTATAGTTGGTGATCTGAAAAAAAAAAATGGATAAGAACAAGAATTTCTATCCCAATAGAGTTTAAATGTTTGCTATATTCTTTTTAAGTTTATCTACGTAAGGATTATTTATGAGTTTACAACAATATTCAAATAGATGTTCTGAACGAGTCACTTCAGAAGAATCATGTGTGCATGTTTGCAGCATTTTTCTTATGAATTTATACAAATAACATTAAAGGATAACTGGCTGTTGTTGTTATTTTGTCTGATACAATGCAGTATTATTGTATTATTGCTGTATTACATGTATATAACAGTAAAATTAATATTATTTTCTTTTTTTTCATGACCAGGTGTTTGCAAAGGTGAGTGCATTTTTGTTATACCACCAGATATTATATTTAAAAAAAAATGGCAGATTTTGAGATTAAATAAAATTGACATTAAGTTTAAGTCACTAACTGTTCATTTTTATTCAATATTTAGTTTCATTTGTGACGTGGATATTGGTCTTGCTATGATGACGTTTGTCTTACTTTTAGTTTTCTGTTCTTATGATTATTAAATTTTAACGAGAAGAAAGAAATATTCAGTGCAGATTTGACAGATGAAATCAGGAAATGCAATGTTATTCAATGTGTACAACATTTCGAAAATCTAAAAAAAAGAACTGGTAGCAGGGCTATTTTAAAACAGAGACTTCAGATTATAACACATTCACAACTAAAGTAATCCGGTGCATCGCTTTGTAGCTGCACTTAACCCATTTGTGCCTAGTGGACTCTCCCGTCCTTCTAAATTGAATAAATTTATTTCCAAAATTAGGGATGTCTAGTATATTTATTTCTATATTTAGACTATTTCTTACAGAAACTCCTTTAAGTAAACAGCGCAGACCCTGATGAGACGCCGCATCATGCGGCGTCTCATCAGGGTCTGCGCTGTTTGCCAAGGCCTTTTTTCTAGACTCTAGGCATACATGGGTTAAATTAGTGTTCATTATAAACTAAATTCTTAAATCGCGCCATCATATTGACATTTAACACCACGTTAACATATTATTGACAGACCTTTAATTATTATCTACGAGTCTTTTCAATGTATTCAATCAATCTTCAGTTTATTGTACACAGTTCAATATATTTTCAATTTCATGAGTTGGACAAATGAGCCGCGATCTGGGAAAACTGGTTTTAATTCACGTGCGTAAAGTGTTAATCCAGTGGAACGACACTTTCAGCACATGTATAATGCCTAGTTTTCCAGAACGCGTCTCAAATTATTGACCGTATAACAGTACGGAAGACAGGGCGTGCGGCTAGAGGATTTGCAGGATGAACTAAAGAGCATGTTAACCATGGGAGCCATGGAGAGCGTCGCGCAACCGCAGCTGGAGCGCATGCTCAGTGAGGCGGACGCCGACGGGGACTCTTACATCACGCTCGGAGAGTTTAAAAAAATGGTAGTGATTTTTTTGGCTTTATATATAGAAGTCTTTTTTAAAGTTAGTCTATAGTAGAATAGTCTCTTCCGCAGGTCTCTGGTTCGAGCCTAGGCGAGAGAATGTTTCTCTGTCATGTTCAGTTGTTGAGTCATTTATTTCTGATTCTTCTGATGGTAAAAGTCATCATTCTTTGCAGTCCTTTCAAGTGAAAAAACATCAAACAAACGAATAACAAAACAACACTACAATGAAAATACGCGCATTTAGCTCATTTTATGCGCAAAATGAGCAAATAAANCGATGATACGATGGCGACAGTACGATATGACTATCGCATTGTCGCCATCGCACTATCGAACTGTCGCCATCGTATTGTAGCATTGTCGCATTGTCGTCATCGTACTATCGCGTTGTCGCCATCGTACTATCGCATTGTCGCCATCGTATTGTCGCACTGTCGTCATCGTTTTGTCGCATTGTCGCCATCGTACTATCGCGTTCTCGCATTCTCGCCCTCTGGATTTTAATCTTTAACCACGATGGCCCTAACAGTATTCCATAGGTTTTTGTCTTAAGCAAACCAGCATACCTTCTATAATTATCAAATTATCTCTCACGTGTTAAACTATAATTTATACATTTTAAATAAAATTGTTTGCTCTTTATCCTTGATTTAAAGTCTAGCATCCAATAAGCGCTCTTGTTTACACAACTGACTTCCGATACTTTTTACATAGGCAATATTGCCAGCACATATGTTTATCCCCTAACACTAAATTCGTTTTATGTTTAATCAAGCCTCGTTCTGGGAAATCAGGGCTTAATGCATGTGCTTTAAGTGTCGTCCAAGATTAGCCTGTGCATTCCGCACATCGTTTAGAAGATAATCCCTTTGAACGAAATATTACCTTAAAGCGAAAGTGTCGTCCCAGATAAGCTTGTGCGGACTGCGCAAGCTAATTTGGTCCGATACTTTACGCACATGCATTACGACCAGTTTTCCCAGAACGAGGCTCAATTAACTAGATTAACACGATGCATCCCAAATACGGCTCTCTATCTGAATGTCTGATTTCACCATAATACACAATGACGGACTGAACATTAAAATTACATTATGTAATGTTCTCAATTAAGATCACATATACATGTATATTTATGTCGATTGTTTACCCTTTTTTATATAAAATATTATTTTCCATCTGTTTCGTTGACTTGTATTATCTTCAAAATGTGCCAGAACAAAACATCTTCTCAATGTTTGATACCTTCACAACAAACTACATGATCTGCAAAGTTTTCCCTGTGTGCATCAGATCCACCATTCACGATCTCATGGTCTGATACCCTCGTTTGAAGGAGGTCTCTTCTAAACGAAAAACAAGTGTAGGCGGAAAGTGTCGTCCCTGATTAGCCGGTGCGGACTGCACATAAGCATCTGGGATGACACTTTACGCAAATGCATTCTGATGGTCTCATACACTCACATTACACCAAGATCGAACGGAAGGAGAAGCCGGCGATGCGGCGGCTCTTGTTAGCGGCGGTCCAGCACATCGTGCCCCAGTCCAAGGACTTCCTGGCAAACTACAACTGCCGCCCGCCGCCTGTGTTCATGATCGTCATCAGCGCAATCGAGGTAGTTTTTTTCTTCAGTTTTAAACCTATATATTCTAGGTCGATTGCATCGAAAGCCGAAATCATATTGAAATGCTATACAGTCCGTGTCCAAGTAGAACCAGTACTTGGTCTCTTTGGAGGAGACTTAAAGAACGCACCCACCTTTGGGATCAAACCTGTGACCTCCTGGTCGATAGGCGCTTACCATATCCTCTACGCCACGGCGACCTTTTTAATGGTCATCGAGGGACTGGGTAGGAGAAGCAGCAGTATACGAGTATCAGTTTCAGGGTCATCCTCTACGTTCATGGTCTAGGCTATGTAACAAAGTATTTTTATGATTACAAGATATATTCCAGCGAAATGTTTGTTCCCATCATCTTACCTCGTATAAAATATGTGTTTTCATTGGTCACGCGAAGACCGTTTATTTTTCCATACACAATTCCTTTTGAACACACTGCCTTTGCCGCATTATGGACTAAATCGAAGCTGCAAAGTTCACTGTTAGTTTCCGCCCACTTATAAAATCAAAGAAGGCTAAAGGAATAAGACATTGCAAAGACAACTCTCTTAAATATAGTTATTGGCCCTCATATTTAAGTGTGTTTGCCCATGTGTATGTTACAGATCGGAGTGTTCATCTACTACGCTGACATCATGGCGCGTGGAGGGAGACATGTGACGGCATACGAGGGAGTTCCCAATCCCAACGTGCTCATGTACATGCCCGCGAGACGACACGAGGCGTGGCGCTTTGTGACCTACATGTTCGTCCATCAAGGGTATGCGTTTCATGAACAAATGTGCGCACTGTAAAATGAGCCTCGTTCTGTGAAAACCGGAATTAATGAATGTGTATGTTCGTCAAGTATCATTCCATATTACGGACGACACTTTCCGCCTACAATGGATTTTATTTAGAAGAGACTTCCTTTAAATGAAAAATTCCATAAAAGCGGAAAGTGTAAATCTGAGACGACACTTTACGCACATGCTTTAAGGCCAGTTTCCTATTCTCAAAATCAGGCAAATATTGTCCATGGTTCTATGGGACTTTGGCTTGAAAGTAACGGCGGTGGGGTCTGATGGCCTTATTATACTTGCTGATGATATTGAATTAAAACAACACATTCCTTTCACGTCATCCTTATCATTGTTACGTCAAGAAATTATGATTCCTTTGATATGTTTAAAGAAACCGTACAGGAAGGATAAAAGAGCATACAATTAAAAGTAATTGTATATATTTTAGTGTGACAATGCGTATAATTACTACTCCAGGTACATTCACCTTGTGTTCAACCTTTTCTTCCAACTGCTACTCGGCCTCCCGCTAGAGATCGTCCACAAGTGGTACCGCGTGCTGCTCGTCTACATCGCCGGCGTCGTCGGCGGCTCCCTGGCACACAGCGTAATCGACTACAACGTGAATCTTGTCGGCGCCAGCGGCGGCTGCTACGCGCTCATTGGCGCCCATATGGCGAGCGTCATATTGGTAAGTGTAGTCTGGCAAACTACTCTCAGCAGTTACTTCCCCTTTCGGTTAACATTGAACATTGCCGTCACAATTAAAATCCTCCCAGTCTGGAAGAATAACTTTGGCGTTTTCTTATTTATTGTAAATAATTTTTCGGTAAGATTTATATTTTATTAACAGTCTTAGATCAATTTAAAAGGCAGCAAATAGAAAACTAGAACTATAGTAGCAGTTGAAGTAGCAGCAGCAGCAGCAGTAGTATCATTGCTACTACTACTAACAATACACACAATAATAATGATGATAAAAACTATTCTTATAATTATTACAATTATTTTAACCATCGCATGATTCCCGGCTCTTAAATATGTATCCATTGGCTAGAATTGGAAGGATATGAACTACAAATGCGAGAATGGTGAACCACTACGCATCTTTACAAGCGCATACTTCCAGTTGGCGATTCTCTTGTTGCTAGGTGAGTTGTATTCTTCATGTGTGGTTCTTCGTCTGTAGCCTAGAGTCGAATGTCAAATTAAACTTATAAAAAGCCTATTCTATAAAGACGAATAATAATTATGTAGATACATGTCCTGTCCGCGTTTCTCGATAATACGATATCGAACATACGATGACGTTACATGGCGAAATGATGGCGTTACACAGAGCATTCATTTCAGTCGAAAACAAAAATATCACGTGATCTACTTAAGTAAGAATAACTCAACGCGTTATCGCATGTTCGGATACTTTCATGCCTGCAATCATTCTATCGTAACCATAGATCCCTTCACGGAACCAAACGCACAGATGTCCGAATATTGCGGGTCCGTAAAATAATAAAGTTCAATATTATTTACTTGTTTTTTTATAGTGGTAGTTGAGATGGTTAACGCAGTGTACAGACGATTTTTTGAGGACGATGCTGGAAAGATCGGCCTTACTGCGCACATCGGCGGGCTTGTTACAGGTGTGTACTTCCGGTGTGGTTGCATATTTCCCGTCTTCACCCAAAATACTAACCAGTCATATAACCCGTCCTCTCCCGTAGTTACAAAGAAAAGAGGCCGAGGTTAGTCACTTTAGTGCTTTTTAACCAGGATTTCAACGCGGGAGGGAAACATGTTGTTTCCGGTCGATAACTAGTTTACATAAAACAATGTTGGTGAATTTTAGGAGATAGCTTTGAGATGTATTTGGGGCGTGTCGGGTCATGGTCAAGGTCACTGTTATGACAAAAATAGAAAGCAAGTTTGCGCAAAATTACTTTGTTTGGATGAAGGTATTGTACTGAAATTGTATGTGTAGGTAGCTTGTGTAAAAACATATCACTTTTTTGGAGTCAGTCAGGTCAAGGTCACAAAAACCGAAAATAGAAAAAACAGCAAACTGAATTGATCAATCCTGATGAAACTTAGGACGTAGCAAGCTTTAAAGGAAACCTAGCTTGTGATTGTATTTGGGGCGTGTCGGGTAGAGATCAATGTCACTACCCGACCCGGTATCGTTGGCAAACACTTTGTCCATGTGTATGTTTTTGTCGACTCACGGATCCGGTTTCTTTATGGGCACCCGTCTGAGCTCTCCTCAACGTTGAATTTTGTTTTGTCTACGATCACTTACTTCAGTTTAGATTGAGGAATTTAACAGACATTATATGCGTTAGTAGCATACATGACAACTTAGCTTGGGATGGCAGTAGGGGCCAGTCAGGTCTAAATCATCATTTCTTGTACTTAAAAAAGATAAACTGTTTTGGTGACAGATTTTGGTTTTGATGGAGGTGTTGCACGGAAATTGTGTGTGCTGCTTGCTTATAAATTAGGGATGGGAACGAATACTTAAAATNGTTGAGATGTGGGGAATCTAGGGTGGAAATCCAGGAATTAGAGGACCTGTTTGCAGGCATAATGTATGTGGCCTGGATCTCTTTTGGCTAAGAACTCATTATAGTCATACCAGGTGGCAGTAGCCACAGGTGGGTATCAAAGGAGGATTGTGGGCTTGAGGTATATGGGGGATAGGGGCATTAAGTGTAGATGGAGATAGGGGAAATGTAGTGTGGAAATAGGAATTATGGATATGGGGAGGCATGTATGCATAAATGGGTGTTATGGGGAATATAGTCTGGAAATAGGGATAGGCTAAATGTTGTATGTTCAAATAGGTATTGGATGAAAATGGGCAATAAATCCAAAGTATTGTTAACATGGGGTATATGTGGAATGAAGTGTGTTAAAATGAGTGATAAAGAGAATGAATTGTGGAAAATGGCTATAAGATGAGCGTTGAAAAGGGATAGGGGTAATGTTGTGTTGAAATATGGATGGGACAATTGTGTATGTGAGAATGGGGTATATGGGAATTTGTCTTCTGGAAATGGGTAATATTGGCAATGAAGTGTAGGAACGGGGTATACGGGAAATGTAGTGTGGGAGTAAGGTAAAGGGGTAATTTAGTGTGGGAATGGGATATAAGGGAAATGTAGTGTGGGAATGAGGTATAGGGGTGGAAGAGTGTAGTATAAGGAATGTTGTGTGTGAATGGGGTATAAAGATAATGTATTATGTAAATGAGAAATGAAGTGTTGAAATAGGGAACGGGTATTTGTAGTCTGTACAAATTGGGGATAGGGGAAAAGTAATGTAGAGATTTGGACTTCTCAAATGAATATTTCACCTTTACTTTAATGTTTCAGCCTCAATGTTTCTGATAGCGTCAGTGCGCGCCCCAGAGAAGGCTCAGACCATGGTCTTCAAGGAACTGCAGCATGAGGAGCCCTGTGTAAGGATCAATGCTGTGCTCAGGTATGGTCTTATGGAGTTTCAAGAATATTTAAATGTTAAACAATCGATAAATGTCTGTAAATTTAGCGTAAACAATTTTTTTCAAATTGTTAAGAAATCGATAAATGTCTGTAAATTTAGCGTAAACAATATTTTCAAATTGTAAAGAAATTGATAAAGGTCTCTAAAATTAGTGTCAACAATATCTTGAAATAGTAGTTTTTCACTTTTAAACATAACTTAAGTTAATATTTTGCGTGGAAATTGACCCTGGATCCTGACAGGAATTCAGCTCTTTATCTGATCAAAGATCTTACAACAAAATTAATATTCAATACAATTTTTTATAAAAGCATACCTGCAAAGAACCAATACCTATGAAAACTTATCTTAAGTAATTCTCTTTATTTTCTTGGCATCTATCCCATATCCTTTACTTTAGGAACATATTTATCATAAATGCCGATTTATTTTGAATGAAAATTTCAGAAGTAACATACATTTGTCGTAACTTTTATAAGACAGGACTCGGATCACCACTGTCAATCTGACTCTAAAGCATGACAAGTAAAATTAACTATAAAAATATATATCAACAATTTGTCAACTCTTTCATTGATAGACTTGTATCTTTTTGAAAATTCTAAAAATATTGTGTTGTCACGGAATCATTATACAATGTTTTTTGAAAAATTCTTACCTTTGCTGCATTCCTTTTAATGAAAAACAATAAAACGTAATTTTGTTGCAAGGTTTGGCACCCTGTGGAAGTTCAGGCACCAGGCCTGGCCCAGAATGGAGGAGGGAGCCCAGCTGCATTTCAAGGTCAGCTAGTATATATAAGCCTCACTGTGGGAAAATGGGGCTTAATGCAAGTGTTGTCCCAGATTAGCCTGTGGAGTATGCACAGGCTAATTAGGGACGACACTGTCCATTTTTATGGTATATTTCTTTTAAAGGAAGTCTCTCCTAAGCAAAATCCAGTTAAGGCCGAAAATGTCGTCCCTGATAAGCCTGTGCGGACTTCACAGGCTAATCTTGGACAACACTTTCGCACATCCATAACGTCCAGTTTTCCCAGAGTTCAGCAGATTTCGTGCCTCAAATTTTAAGAATTGTATGCATTTGATTTGAAAAGTGTTTTTAACAGCAACCAAAAACAAACATAAATAAACCAAATAAAGTCCAAAAACAATTAAACAATGATGAGAGATTCAGAGAGCAGTAATTAGTTCATGACCGAAAATCTGTTCCAGTTTCTCTCTTAATATATGTTTGTTTGATTTTCCTAATATTTATTTTCATCAGAAAACTCTTACTGTAGAAATATTTGTATTAATTACTAGGTGCCCCCACCCAATATAGACTTCACCCTCCCGTCTCCCACTATTGGGCTGCCCAGCCAGCTGCCCATTGACCCACCTTGGAGCCCGCATTTCAAGGCCAAGATCGAGGAGGTTACAGTCAACCAGGACCAGACCGTAAGAAATTAGTGGTTTTTAACCTGTTATCTGTTTTTTCTTGTTGTCACTAGTGTTTGAAAGCTTGATGTTTACAGACATGACGTTGTCCTGTCTGGCATTGCTGATAAAAAATATCAAAAGGTCGGTGGTGAAATGTAAGACTCAGTGCCTGGTGATTTTTGTTTCCAAAGATTGTAACCCTCTTGCAGTTTCCACAACAAAATTATTTAGCAGTTACTTGTTCCTGGGATTTCTGGACATTATTTAATCATTTTCGTAAATATTTGTGATGACTGTAAGCATATTACACTGAACCATAAATAAATTTTGAGAGTGATTCCAAAAGTCAACTTTACCAGTTGCCCAATGAGAAAGTGTACTCTATTGAGAGTTTATCATGCTCTGTAACTGTTAAATTGGGGAGAAGCAGATTGTACCAAACATTGCATTGTATTGAACTTAAAATATATGACTTGATGAGTGAATTAATGGACCAGATTTTCGAAATGATCACTGCTACATTATTTTTGGTAAACTTTGGCTGAATTGATGTTTCTATATAAGTAAATGAAAGTTATTGTCGAAAGTCAAAGCCAATTTTAAAATGTCAGCATTCTTTTCATTGTTTTCATATTTAAAGTTTAATCTTCGTATATACAAGTTCTTTTAATTGTTTAGTTGATGGTAGTAAGCAGGAAATTGCAAAAGTTAACATTTGTGAATGTTTCAGGAATGTTTGTCATTTTTTTAAAAGTTGTCTCTATAGAAAAAATATCTATTTTTATTGAACAATAAAATACAATGATATTTTGCACATGCAAAGTTGCGGCCGGCGAACATTACAACTGGCTGTAGATTTTTCCTCTTTATAGGACAACCTTGCCTGTAGATTGTGACGTTTTTTTTGCCATGTTCTCTTTTATAAAAATTTATTGGAAGACATATGCTTGTGTTTGAAGTAGAATAACTTTATGCATTAACTCAGTATCTGTTGATAAAAATAATATAAACTGATAACAGCTATTTGTCTCTATGAACCAAGAGCATGACTTTTCATTCTTTCACCCGAAAAAAAGAGAAAAAATAAGGCATACGTTCATGTTGCTAGATCTGAATATTATGAATAAATTAACATTTTTAAACCAAAAAAAGTTTTGTTAGGGAGAAAAATAGCATCCTTCCCAATACCAAGACATATAATAACACTTTTATAATGCAAGCATAATGTCATTTTTTTTTCTGAAAAGAAACACCTATACATGAAATGGAACTTTTTAGATGCAAGCATAATGGTCATTTTTTTTCCTGAAAAGAAATCACTGGTGACTGCCACAACAACACGCCGCAAGCAGCAGCAGGAGATGATTCGCCGAGCTCTGCAGCGCGAGGAAGAGAGGAAGCGGATTGGTCGAGAGACGTTTCCCATGACGACGGTGTCTGTCACTCAACTGGCAGCGGTGGAGCCTTCCCTGCATCACATTGGAGAAGACCACGAAGAAGGTAGGGGAAGTAATTTGAATGTAAGGGAGGCAATAATGAAAAGGTAAGAGAAGTAATTTGAATGTTAGGGAGGTAATTATGAAAAGATAGGGGAAGTACTTTGAATGTAAGGGAGGTGATAATGAAACGGTAGGGGAAGTAATTTGAATTTAAGGGAGGAAATAATTTAAAAGTAGGGGAAGTAACATGAATGTAGAGGAGGTGATAATATAAAGGTAAGGGAAGTAATTTGAATATAAAGGATGTGATAAGTAAAAGGTAGGGGAAGTAATTTGAATGAAAGGGAGGAAAGTAGGAAAAGGTAGGGGAAATAATTCAAATATGTGGGAGACATTAATAAAATGTATTGGAAGTAGGCCAAATGTAATGGGATTTCCACGAAAAGATAGGGAGGACATTATGACATGGAAGCAGAAATAACTGTAAATGAGGCCACTGTGACAATGTCAGAACATAAACCATTTCGAAAATTGGTGAAGTTGTTCAATTGTATAAGGGACTATTATTTAGGAGCAGAGGAAGTAACTTAGATATAAGGGAAACTAATATGAAGGTAGGAGAGTTAATTCAGCTGTAAAGCAGTCTACTGTGAAAAATATGTGAAATGTAGGGAAAGCACGGATGACTTACTAGTTAACTTTTGAAAAAGTAAACTAGTAAGTCATCTGTGCTGTTTGAAAAGTTATTAAACTGCTTTTCAGTACATATATAATTGATGTTTGCTTAGTGTGTCTTGGTTTTGGAAATACATATATTTGCATATAAAATATTTTTTTCATTTTATCTTTTTTTCGCATGAGAAGTGTGTGCATGGAATACAAAGGATCTTGGTATCTTGGTAATTTTTTTTATATGCTTAGTTGATACAACATAATAGTGATCATATTATCAGCCAGTTTGTCCCGCTTTATGTGCAAAGTAAAACTTGAAAAGTGTTGAAAGGATTCAAATGGTACTGAAATGATAACAGGTTTTTAGAGAAAATGCAGAAGAGTACAAGAAGCATAACTCTTTCTTCAATGTTTACAGAGTTATTACCCTTTGTCTATTTTTTAGTATTGTGAAAGTGTGAGAGGAATAAAAGGGCACTATTTATATTTAATTTAAATGACCACTTGACATGTAAATTTAAATTTAGATTGAATGCGACTTAAAGAATCGCCTGATTTTTTTTCCAAAAATTGACAATAACTTCGTTTAAATAATAAACTCGCATTTATCTGTTTTTAAATGACTTGCTTGAATACTGACTTAAATCATAGTTTTGAGAGAATCAGATGGTACTTTCTTATTTAAACCTGAAGTGGTATAATTATTAGGCCATTACTATTGTTTGGTTTGATTTGGCTATAAAACAACAATGCAGTTATGACTGAGTAATTATGGTTATCAGTCATAACTCAAAATGGGCATTACATAATCAGTCATATTCAGAAATGGGCATTACATAATCAGTCATATTCAGAAATGGGCATTACATAATCAGTCATATTCAAAAATGGGCATTACATTATCAGTCATATTAAAAAATGGGCATTTTACATGGCCGTTCACCTAGCAGTGGATGAAATAGAATTTAAAGTTATAAAATATAAAGTATGTAGTTAGACTCCATAATTATTATATAGTCTTGTGTTTATCCTTGACCCTAGATGTTGTGATAGTGATTTTTGTTTTGACCTTTACCTTTATTTTAGCTGCATGACCTTGAACTGGGTTAGCTCTGCATAGAGAAATGAATGGTAGTAGATTTTGATTTTACTTTTTAGCTCACCTGAGCAAAACTCATGTCTAGCCTTTGTGTTTGCCTTTTTATTGATGTTCGTCATTTGCCATTTTTGAGCTTGAATAAATTCAATATACATGTACCACATCTTTGCTGAAACTACATGAAACTTGCCCATAACATTAATTTTGTTCCAATTATATAATAAACAAGTTCAAAACTGGGTCATGTGAAGTCAAAACTAGGTAATAAAGATAAACACTCACGTTTTTTCTGAACATTCTTGACACTTGCTCAGAACTTTTGCTTCAATTATGATTGTTATCTTGGATTAGTTCAAAGCCTAGGATGTGTGGCAAGTTTGAAGAATAATCTTTTGAAATCTATATATGGCTTATTTTTTGCCCAATCAAAATGAAACTTGATTGGATTCCTTGGGTGAGTGACCTTTAGACTTACGGCCCTCTTGTTTCTAAGACACCTAACTTGACTTTGCATTGCCATTATACGTAGTTTTTTTGCCATGAAAAAAAAATATTGAAAATTCTTGCATCTTCTTTGGGTGTTTGTTTTTAAAACTTCCTTGCTTCTTTTAAAATTCTTAAGTATCCTTTGGATCATTTCGTAATTACTTTAAGTTTGATTGAACAAACAAGAATTGTTGTTTTCTGTCCTATTTTTGCTTGATAGTTCATGATTGCTTTAATTATCTCCAAGTCATGGCCTTCTTAGTACATGTATTGCAGCTTTCTGCTTAAAGTGATTTGTATGTGTATTCATGTTAAATGTGCTGTACAATGTAAGATGTATGTCTGGAGTTTGTTATCCTATAATAAAACTGCATACATGTGTATTGTGGTGAGTGTTTGATTCTTTGATTGAAATAAATATAATAAACATGACATCAGTTTGGTTTGGATAATTCTAGCTTTTTGTATACAATAAATTCAGATGTGTGCCCTTTGTCTTAAATAACATAATAGTAATATATGCTTAGCATTTGTTTGGTTTGAACACTGAAAAGTAACAAAAATATCTTTTAAATGGATGATCATTTGAAAAAAAAAGGAACAACACCTAAACAACACAGTCTATTTGATAATTAAAGAAAATGAAAGAACAAAGTAATCCATCTTTAGCATTAGAACTTTTGCTACGGAAATGTAACATGTTTGTCCTTGTGTGTATTTAACCAAGTCTTTTTTGCATGTTGTACACGCTGTCTGTGTTCTAACCCCTTGGTCAGCTCTGCAAGAAGAAATAAGCCTTGCGGCCCGTCGCGTTTCCCTTGCGCCGACCAATCGGAACTTGGCAAGCCGTAGCATGTCGTGGCGGAACGGCAGTCTCCATTGGGCTCGGCTTCTACCATTTGAAGGTAGCCACAGCTGTAAGATGTGTGTGATTGTTTTGAAATAGAATTACAAATGCTGTTGAGCAAAATTAATGAAAAAAAAACGAAAAAAAACAAGAATGCTGACCTTAAAAGTAGTATTATGTTTTATCATGTTTTTTTTTTGTAGTTCAATATTCCTACACATTATTATTGTGTGTTCATTCAGATGCACAACCTGGGGAAGTCTTGGTTCCCTTGTTTCAGAATAAACAAGAACAATTATTCCAATACTTAAGAATAGTGTGTTTTTGCACAGGAATTCGTTGGTTGTGTTTTTAAATGGTATGGTCATAACTAACAGTTGCATTTTAGTTGGGTTGAAATAATTCGTACTTAAAATTGTATTTTCCTCTTAGTTTAGCCAGCTCTTATAATAAACACTCTTATTTATGACTGCTTGACACTAACCAGCAAACAATATAGCAGGGTGCTTTATGCCTTGCAGTGTACTACATTTTTACAAAAACATGTAAGTCTGAAAATGTAGCTTGCCGCTATAATATAGATCTTCAGTAACCGACACACAAGGTAAACATATATATCCCCATGTTATTTGTCTTTGTCTGTCCTTCGACTGTTTCGTGTATACACTGTTGCAGCAGTTTTTCTCCAAATTTTCCTGATTTAGTATCATGTTGTGGTTGCCTAAGCCTAATCCTTGTGATTGTTGCGACATTGAGAAGTGTGCAAATACGTGTACCTTTCCCCACCCACCCAACTTGCATTTAGCACCCTGCTATTCCATCGTTGCCTTTACATGTATATTAACTGCTGTGTTTTTGCAACTAGCTGCTATTAATTACTGACATTGTTAATGTGTATTTGTTATTACTATACTGATACTACTTTTTACAGGAATCCCAAAATTCCAACCCTTTGAAACAGACATGTTTAAACCATGTTGTTATTCTCTCTATATGGATTAGGCCTTAAAATAAAACATGATAAACCCTTTGCATGCTGGGAAATTTGTTGTCTGCTAAAATGTCGTCTGCTGAATTTCTAAAATTAGCATTTTCTTCATTTTTTTTTTCAAAGAATACTATCAGAATAGCAAACAGTTTGGATCCTGATGAGACACCATGTTCTGTGGCGTCTCATCTGGATCCAAATTGTTTGCAAAGGCCTTCAAAATCTGGTTCCAGCGCTCAAAGGGTTAACAATGTTGACCAAATTACAAGTTACCACACCTTAGATAGAAGTGTTTTCTTTATTGTAAGAGAGTAAATTCACGTAGTGTGATGAAACTCCATCTAATAACAGAATTCTCTTCTTTAAAAGATTTTGAAAAGAAATCAAATGGCATGTTAGTACCAGGTTTAAAGCTCTTTTCTTATTCAAAGTTTATTGATTTTTAAATGAAAATAATATAATTAAAGAAATAAACAACAATTGTACAAATATATACATTCAAATAAGTTTTCCAGTAATATGAAGATAGGCTCGATTGGTCATTGTTGGCTCGGGTACTACTCAATTGTATCCCAGGTACTCTTAAGTATACTTTAATGTACCCCGGGTACAAAAAATATACTAAAACTTACCCGGGAATTCTAACACTAAATTGGTCGTTGTCCGCTATTTTTTCAAGTTAATTATGTTCATATTTATGTCAATATTTTGTAAAATGGCCTCTATATTATCAAAACTCATACTCAAAAATGCATGTTAAGGCCGGTTTTGATTCGTGTTCCATAGCATGTTTAACCACATCAGATTTTGGGCGGGAATACAACTCGGGAGCAGTCTTAATTGATGGGGTACATTTAAGTATATTTTCCGTACCCAGGGAACATTTAAGTATACTTAAGAGTACCCGGGGTACATTTAAGTAGTACCCGAGCCGACAATGACCAATCAAGCGGAAGATACAAGCAAGATGTGAAGATTCAGCCTTCATTTTTTTTCAAAATCAGGTCATAGATTTAAACTTTGTCAAATGCATGTAGGAGAAAAAATCGAAATAATTGCAAATGCTACCAACTTTTTTTCAGAATGCAGGGAAAAACCAACAACAAGTTAATGCAAATAATTCTTCCATTTGTTCACATATTGACTGTATTCTGTTGCCAGGCGACGAGGAGAGACAAGAACATGGCCACCACGTGCAGCTTGCAGAGAAGTTCTTCCCATCATCCATCTGCACCGTGGTGTTACCCATCATTCACTTGCTGGACGATGGTGAAGTCAGTGATAACGGAGTGGCAGGTTAGAAAACTACTTTAATTTAGCCTGATTCTGGGAAATTTTTTCTTAATGCATGCTAAGGACTTTCCGCTTTTATGGAATTTTTCATTTAAAGGAAGTCTCGTGTTATTTAAATCAACAAACTTATTAAGCATTTTAAAAAAATCATATAAATGCATTTAATATTTCAGAAATGTGTTTTTTTTTATTATGAAACTTAGCAACACCTGTTTCTCTAAATCCAGTGAACGAGGTAGCAGAGAAGGTGATATGGAACTGCATAGTGGAGGACCCAGTGCTGTTCATGAGACACTTCCTGGAGAAAATAACACACAGGGAGAAGCATGTATGTTATGATAAACAGAAGAATAGAAGGCATTTACTCCTCTTGAATTGCTTGATTGATTGGGCTTAATTACTTGGCTGTATGACTTTGATATTTTGATGATTGTTAAGTAAAGTAATTTGGTTGCGACCAGTTTTGGAAAAATAATGGCCCTTTGTATGGTTTTTTCACTATAGAATTATATTCTTTCCAAAATTTTGTGTAGTGTACTCAACACATCTGTTAAGTTCTTAGTGGCTTTGGTGGAAAGTTTCATGGCTGAATGACCTTAATAAGTTGATGATTGTAAAATAAGGAATTGTAGCTTCAACAAATGTTTGTGGAATTAGGCTTTTTTGTATACTTTACAAGTATTAAGATTATATAAAGATAAAAATGGAAGCAAGACCTCTTTAATTGAATGATGAATTTGTCTTTGGCCAATTACATGTTGAGGAAGTTTCTGTGACACATTAAGTTTAGGAGGAGTTACTTTTCCTTCATTATTATGCTCCCCCAAAATGTTTGGGGGGAGCATATATTCGCCGCTTTGTCTGTTCGTCCGTGCGTGCGTGCGTGCATCCGTCTGTGCACAATTTTTGTCCGGGCTATTTCTCAGCAACTAATGACCGGAATTCAATGAAACTTTATGGGAAGCTTCACTACCAAGAGGAGATGTGCATATTATCAGCGGGTTCTGGTCGGATGATTTTTCACAGAGTTATGGCCCTTTGAAATTTTCCATTAACTGTACATATAGTGCAATTCTTGTCCGGGCTATTTCTCAGCAACTAATGACCGGAATTCAATGAAACTTTATGGGAAGCTTCACTACCAAGAGGAGATGTGCATATTATCAGCGGGTTCTGGTCGGATGATTTTTCACAGAGTTATGGCCCTTTGAAATTTTCCATTAACTGTACATATAGTGCAATTCTTGTCCGGGCTATTTCTCAGCAACTAATGACCGGAATTCAATGAAACTTTATGGGAAGCTTCACTACCAAGAGGAGATGTGCATATTATCAGCCGGTTCTGGTCGGATGATTTTTCACAGAGTTATGGCCCTTTGAAATTTTCCATTAACTGTACATATAGTGCAATTCTTGTCCGGGCTATTTCTCAGCAACTAATGACCGGAATTCAATGAAACTTTATGGGAAGCTTCACTACCAAGAGGAGATGTGCATATTATCAGCCGGTTCTGGTCGGATGATTTTTCACAGAGTTATGGCCCTTTGAAATTTTCCATTAACTGTACATATAGTGCAATTCTTGTCCGGGCTATTTCTCAGCAACTAATGACCGGAATTCAATGAAACTTTATGGGAAGCTTCACTACCAAGAGGAGATGTGCATATTATCAGCCGGTTCTGGTCGGATGATTTTTCACAGAGTTATGGCCCTTTGAAATTTTCCATTAACTGTACATATAGTGCAATTCTTGTCCGGGCTATTTCTCAGCAACTAATGACCGGAATTCAATGAAACTTTATGGGAAGCTTCACTACCAAGAGGAGATGTGCATATTATCAGCCGGTTCTGGTCGGATGATTTTTCACAGAGTTATGGCCCTTTGAAATTTTCCATTAACTGTACATATAGTGCAATTCTTGTCCGGGCTATTTCTCAGCAACTAATGACCGGAATTCAATGAAACTTTATGGGAAGCTTCACTACCAAGAGGAGATGTGCATATTATCAGCCGGTTCTGGTCGGATGATTTTTCACAGAGTTATGGCCCTTTGAAATTTTCCATTGTACATATAGTGCAATTCTTGTCCGGGCTATTTCTCCCCAACTACTGACTGGAATTCAATGAAGCTTTATGGGAAGCTTAACTACCTTGAGGAGATGCGCATGTTATTAGTGGGTTCTGGTTAGATGATTTATTTAGAGAGTTATGGCCCTTTGAAATTTTTAAGTTGCTAAACCATCCATCGTATTATTTTGTCCAAAGTTATGCCCCTCAAGATGTTTCCTTTTATCTGAATATATAGTGCAATATTGTGACAAAAAAACACTTTGGGGAGCATCACCCGTCTCCGACGGTTTCTTGTTTAGAGAGTTATGGCCCTTTGAAATTTATCTTCATACGTCCATGAAAACAAAATATAAAATCTGCTGTTCTTTTAAGTTGCTAAACCATCCATCATATTATTTTGTTCAAAGTTTTGCCCCTCAAGACGTTTCCTTTTATCTTAATATATAGTGCAATATTGTGACCAAAAAAACCTTTGGGGAGCATCACCGTCTCCGACGGTTTCTTGTTTGATTTCTTTTCAGGATGAGTAACTCTTCTTTCTCTACTACAAATTGTGTGCCATATGTTACAGGAGGAGTTACTGTTCTTGCTGAGAAAACTGGTGCTCCGGTTCAGAGATCTTCCCTCCCAGATGGCCCACTCACTGTTCAACTATTTGGTGAGTTTGAAACATGAACTTTGCAGAAGCCAAAGAACATATTGACAATTTTTATGCCCCCGGTATGGTGGCATATAGCAGTTGAACTGTCCGTCGGTCCGTCCGTCCATCTGTCCGTCCGTCCGAAAACTTTAACATTGGTCATAACTTTTGCAATATTGAAAATAGCAACTTGATATTTGGCATGCATGTGTATCTCATGGAGCTGCACATTTTGAGTGGTGAAATGTCAAGGTCATCCTTCAATTTCAAAGGTCAAAAAACACAATCCAAGGGAAGTAAAATGCTGTAAAGGGAGATAATTTTTATACCTGCCAAATGATAAATAAATTTTTAATTTCAAAGCGGCGTAGTAGGGGGCATTGTGTTTCTGACAAACACAACTCTTGTTATTTGTTCAAATTGCGTTTAATGCTATACTATAAGAGTCAAGCAAGGAAGCACATTTAATGTCTAATTCAAATTATTGTTTATAAAACTAATTATATTTCCATGTTGTCATAGTACAAAAAACAACAACGCAATATCAAAAGGTATTCAATATGGTATTAACAACAGTGTATGTTGATCTCACATTTCAGATTGGCTATGTGATGTTCTATGTACGAACCCCACAGACCAATGGACAGGAAGCCATTGGTAACGCGCTGGCCTTGTTATGGCAGGTAGGTAGGAGGGCAGGCTAGTCAGGGTGCAGGATCAATGGGGTTTTCAGGGGTTTACACATGGGCTGGACAGAATGTAAACACACCGTTAAGAACTTTATTTTTGCAAATATCTCAAGTTAATAATTATTTCTTGGAATATATTTAATTAATGTGTAGACACTGTGAATTGCTTTTTAACAGATTTCAATAAAGAGCAGAATCTACAAGAATATTATGTGTAAGTTTAAGAATATTGTAAGTAGCTTATTGAAAAAGGGTCCTGATCGGTTATCGGTTGCAGGTTGTCCCCAATGTGGAAGGCATTTACTTCAAGGATCTAAAGCAGACATTGAAGAAGGAACAGTGTGATGTGAGTACTTGAAAACATCATGGGAGGTCTCTTAGTCTGTTTTACAATTGTATAATTGTTCTGACATAGAAGAAAATATATATAAAATGTAGTTGAACATGTAAAGATGGAGAAAGAATACTACCTACTTTTTGTTTTCTTGTGAGGATTTATATAGTTACAAAATGGAGTTAATATCTATATTTTTGTAATGTGACTGCACATTTTAAGAAAGTTAAAAAAATAGAAAATCAAAAAAAATAAATAGAAAAAGTGTCAGTTGGTAACCATTCTCTTTAATAAATGATTACTACTTGCTTTATGGCTACAATCAAGCAATTTTATTGTTTCAAACTAATTTTTTGCTTATTTGGTATAGCGCTGGACTACAAATCAGAGGATTACATGTTCATTTTCTCGGTCAGCCAAATATCTTATGTGGTGAAGGGTCAGGAAATCATTTCTATGCCCATAATCCCCCTATCCCTGATTCAAGTAGGGCAGTTGTAGGTTAATGGCATAAGTATGTGAATGTAGAACTGATAAAATCAGCTTACCCTAGGAAAGTGTGGGTTAGTTTACTGAAAACCATGATATGCATGAAAAACAATTTAAAACAACGAAAATTCTAAACAAATGCCCACAAAAACTACCACTATTTTCCAATGTCCAGCCCAACATCATGATATCGGCCAACGTACCGAGCGCCAAGAAGATAATCGTTCATGGACCGGACCTGACGAGCATCCCGTCCCAGTTCCCCATCCATGAGGACACTCAGTTCAACGTGATTCTACAGGACAGTCTCGACTTCTTCAACATACCTGATGAGGAGCAGCATACGTATTTCCTTGTGGACACAAAATCCAGTAAGTGGGAACTGGTGTTTGTTTGTTTTTTTTTGGGGGGGNGGGGGGGGGGGGGTGTATCCCTGTTCCTTTTACCTGATTTCCTTCTTTTGAGTGTGGTGTTTTAAGAAAACTTGCAGGGCTTTTTTGGGCTGAATTTATAGCTTTTATTGGGTCATATTCCTATTGGCATAAATCGCCCTGTTTTCCGAAATCAAGTCCCAAAATTCTGAATGATAGTTTGACCTTCACATGTTTGAAAATAGAGGTGTTAAGAGAAGTAATAAAGATCTTTGAAGTATATGTAACCATTTACTAATTAGCTTTTGTAAGAAAACTAAAAATTCAAATGTTATCAATTATTATACTTTTACTAATGTACAGTATATTGGGGTATAGGGCATATTTCCTAAATTACTAGAAAAACAAGCCATGTATTAATAATTTTCAAGTGTTGTCTAAAAAAAAAACATCCTATTTTCACTGGTTTAAAAATTAAATGAAACAGAACCCCACTTCCTGTTTCAAATTTCCAGACCAGATCCACAACCTGAACTCGTATGTGCGCGACTTCTACTTCTTCCGGCGCAACTTCTACCCCCAGTTGAGTCTTGTCCACATGGACCCTGCAGAGGCGAAAGACAACCTTGAGAAGCAGGCCCTGCTGCTGAAGTTTGGGGAGATTGGAAAGGTGCTCTTCACTGTCGCAATATTGGAAAGCACATCGCCTCATCAGGTTAGTATAAGTGTAATTCAGTTTCCTGGGGTCGTATTCACGAACCGATTACTGTGAAACCATTTATTTTCGTCAGCACAAAATTTTGTCATTTTTCAAAAAAATGACTATTTCGTCAGCACTTTAATTCGTCAATTTCTGATTTTGTTAAAAATAATAATTGCAACAGTCAATATCCGATTTGTTTGTAATACATGCGGTCGCGACAAATCTTGGACCCTTGAGAGTCACTTGCAGGAGGTGGGCCCTGTTTATATCACATTTCAATTAACTAGTTTTTTGTTATTTGGTGATAGTACCTGGTCCGTATTACTGTATGCCATTAACAAGTTCATTGTAATGATTAGCGGATTAGTGGGACTGAATACCTGTTAACATACCGCTTTTCTAATGCGCATATATATCCGATAATCCATTTAAATAACACTATCAATTAAAAGAAATGTCACGTGTCAGTTAAGTACACTGTATAACCTACACCCCTTTGTATCAAAACCAGTTTTAACTTGATTTCGAAACAGACGCAGTAAGTATGCGTGGATTACGTTGGATTATCATGTCACGTGTCAACGGTAATTCAGTCTTAATTTTGTTTAAATATTGGACATAATTATTCGTTAGGAACTTAAATTCGTCATTCGGTATACTGACGAAATAGACGAAAATTAATGTTTGACAAATAATAATGGTTTCACAGTATTTGACTTGAGAATAAAAATAAGACTGAGACCCGAGAAAACATTTCAGATATATACAAGCTACAAATGTTGCTTATGAGATTAATTCATTCTGCAAAACAAGGACTTGTGTAGTTATAGGTGTTCCATTGTATTTATATTTGTTCCATTCCATTTCATATTAAACTGCATTATACTATTACAATACTATAGAGTTTAACCCTTTGCATGCTGGGAAATTTGTCGTCTGCTAAAATGTTGTCTGCTAAATTTCTAAAATAAGCATTTTCTTTGATTTTTTTTCAAAGAATACTATCAGAATAGCAAACAGTTTGGATCCTGATGAGACGCATTATACTGTGGCGTCTCATCTGGATCCAAACTGTTTGCAAAGGCCTTCAAAATCCGGTTCCAGCACTCAAAGGGTTAAACTGCATTATACTATTACAATACTATAGAGTTTAAAGAACAGTCTGTATTTTTGGACTTAAGTCTAAGAATTGATTGGTGAATATGGGCCCTGTTTGGTAATGTCTCCATCGCTGAAACTGTCTGTAGTTATTCTGTTATCATTACGTTATTTAACATGGGGAAATAGGCTGTCACATTGTCCCATTAATTAAGTAGTAAAGTACTTCAAGTGCAGGCCTTTCCCCGCAGCATGCGAGCACAGGGTTACCCCTGTAGCAGAATTTTTAATTAAGGGTTATCTCTTTGAACCAATTTCCAAGAACTATTTTTTGTGCTTGGTTTAGCTATGAAGAAATGTGAAAATTAAAATAGAACACATACAATTGAGAAAAAATAATCAGATCCATTGCCAACTGCGGATATTTGCCCCTGTACCTTAACAAAATTCTGGGGACAGGCCTGAAGCATAGTTTTACAGGAGGATCACCATTTTGAAAACCCACCAGACAATTTTAATAATTGTTGTTAATATTAACCTTATGTAATTTTGCGCAACATTCTGCGCAAAATGAATTCTGATCAGGGCAATATAACAAATCAAGCCATGTTACATTACAAAATGTTGCCAGTGTGTTTCAAGAAAGTAGTAGACATTATAAAATTCTTAACGAGCATTCATAAAGTGAAGTAGGTAATAATAGGATTTGATGCTGAGTAATTGCTGGTGTAAGCTATCTCCATAGCAACACTAGTTGCTATGGTTATTAATAAAATGTCAACTGTCACATTTTGCTGAAGTTTTGCAAGATATATATGGAAAGTAAATTGTTGTCATGCAAGATAGGTAAAGTAAATTATTAATTGTAAGTAAATTGTTTGTTATCATGCGAGATAGGGAAAGTAGATTCTTTATAATCATGCAAGATAGGGAAAGTAAATGGTTTATAATCATGCAGATCTTGTAACTTTGTTATTATTATAGATGCAGAACCACATCAGTTTCCTGCATGAGGAACTCGTCAAGTTGCCATCATTTCCAAGGAAAGCACTGGATGCAGAGTTTAGTCTCTACAATGGAAATATTGGAAAGGTGTGTAGGCTGTTTAACCCTTTGAGCGCTGGAACCGGATTTTGAAGGCCTTTGCAAACAGTTTGGATCCAGATATGACGCCACAGAACGTGGCGTCTCATCAGGATCCAAACTGTTTGCTATTATGATAGTATTCTTTGATATTTTTTTGAAGAAAATGCTAATTTTAGAAATTCAGCAGACGACATTTTAGCAGACGACAAATTTCCCAGCATGCAAAGGGTTAATCAGTGTTTGTGTATATTCAACATTTATTTACAGCTGAAATGTCTAATAGAAAATAAAAACTGAAAATTTGAGTTTAAAAATCATCGTTTGTGTATTTTTCTTTATGTCATAAGGTTTACAGATGGGAATCAGATTTTAGTAAAGTTGAACTTTATTGCAAGATGTTGAAGTAAGTGTATAGTGTTTTGTGTAATCAATTTTCACTAACGATTGTTTAATGATATTTGTGTTTTAATTGTTGTTTATTTTATAATTCAGGAGTTGTTTGGATTGGACACTCTCCACAAATCATCGTGGCTCAAGGCAAGTACTCTTTTAAAATGTTATTTTTACTTATATTTGACTTTAGAGACAAAAAATAACTAAAATAGCATATGCACGTGTTGACAGCTGACAAAATAACTAAAATGGCTTAACCCTTTGATTTTTTTGCTCACCTGTCACGAAGTGACATGGTGAGCTTATGTGATCGTGTGATGTCCGGCGTCCATCGAGCGTCCGTGTGTGAGTCTGTGCGTGTTTCCGTCAACAATTTGTTTGTGTAGACAGTAGAGGTCACAGTTTTCATCCAATGTTTATGAGATTTGGTCAGAATGTTTATCTTGATGAAATCTGGGTTGGGATTGTATTTGGGTCATCTGGGGTCAGAAACTAGGTCACTAGGTCAAATCAAATAAAAACCTTGTGTAGACAATAGAGGTCATAGTTTTCATCTGATCCTAATGAAATATGGTCAGAATGTTTATCTTGATAATATCTGATTTTGGATCGTATATGGGTCATCTGGGGTCAAAAATTAGGTCACCGGGCCAATTCTAGTAAAAGGTGAGCGATTCATTCAGGGCCATCATGGCCCTCTTGTTTTATTTATTGCTGACGATTTGATTCCAAAGCTTACAGCTTATTGAAACACTCTAACTGGGAAGAACTAGTACCTTTAGTGGAACTTTTGCGAAAGCTCCAAAGGTAGGGATCAAACATAGGACCTCCTGATCACAAGGCAGACAGATTATCTACTTTTCCATCATCACTTTTTAAGACTTTCTTAACATCTCAAACCCCCAAAAAAACCACAAATCTCAATTTCTTATTCACAACTGGTAACATTTCCCCCTGACAGCTGATGCACACGATGTTCTCCCGTATGACGTCTGCGTTCAACTGGAGCCAGGACCTGTGTCTGTTCCTGAACGTGATCAATGGCTGCATTATCCTGCACTGCGAGGACTCCGCCATGCTGCGATACAGCCTCGCCACCGTCATCAACGCCAGCATTCACTTCAAACACATCTTCTCTATGAACGGGTATGTGCATATTAAACTTTGCATTCAAAAATGGCACTGCTAGTGCATTAGATTTGAGTCAGTATAATGATTTCATAATCAGTTCTGCTCAAAGATATACAAAAAAATAATGAAATGTGTGTTCAAAAATATGAATTAAATGTTTTTTTTCTGCTTTCTTTGCTGTCTTTGTATTTGAAGTATTTTCCAACATTTCACCACTTATCCAACAAAAAGGAGATAATGCATGACTGTTGTGCTCCATTGTGCTTTATCACTTACATTGATTGCAAAAACGTTGTATTAGTTGTCCTTACGTAAATGAGCCTCATTCTTGGAAAACTGGGCTTTATGCATGTACGTAAAGTGTCCTCCCAGCCTAGTCTGTGCCGTCTGCACTTGCTCATCAGGGACTACACTTTCCGCCTACACTGGATTTTTGTTTAGAAGAGTCCTCCTTTAAACGAAAAATTCCATAAAAGCGGAAAGTGTTATCCCTGATAAGCCCTTGCAGACTGCACGGGCTAACCTGAGATTACACTTTAAGCACATGCATTAAGCCCAGTTTTCCCAGAACGTGGCTCACTTTATTGCAGATTTCTGAATGTGGTGCCGACACTACTGAGGACGTACAGCAACCATCTGCCCAACCCTCTCATCTGCAAGGCCATCCAGTTTGTGTGCAAGCAGTTCTACATCCTGCACAGGAAACCCTTCATGCTCCAGGTAGGGTAGCGGGCCGAGTTTCAATTTAACAGAATCCTGCTTTTTGATGCAAGCATTTTGCAATATCACACTTTCGACTCCTAAAAATTGTCTGTCTTGCATCATTTTGATGCAACTGTTACTAGAAAGCCAAATCAAAAATATATTCTATGTAATACAAATTGTGTTAAATCGCATAGTATTTGACTAAAATGTATACTGAGAAACAGAGACGTTAACTAGTATGTACATGTTCACACACAATAACTCTGTGCTTCATTATTTTGACCCCTGAACATTTCATGCACTGTGTCATTTGACTCCTGGTTTTCGAAATCTATTGAAATCTCTGAGCTTTGGCTTGTGAAAATATGTCATAGCTCACAATATTTCATGTACATGGATCTGAACGTCATGAAGCAGTTGGTATGCCAGTAGTTCTACATACTTCATAAGAAAACTTTAATGCTACAGTTCAGTAGTTTGTGGCTTTGGCATGTCAAACAACTTCAACTGTCGGATTTTTGGGAATGGGTGTGCTGGGTCATAAACTAAACTGTGACAACAGTCATTCATTTAGTTATTCTGCTATAGAGAACATAGAGGAGTTTTCTGTGAAAATTCAGGCACCAAGCATATTTTATGGGCTTCGAGTGAGCTTGCTTGAACATCAAAGTGTATGGAATAACTGTTGTGGTCATAAGAAAACTCTATGTAAGCCTCACTCTGAGAAAACAGGGCTTAATGCATGCGCGTAAAGTTCCGCCTCAGATTAGCCTGTGTAGTCTACACAGGATAATCAGGGACGAATCCTTCTGCCTAAACTGGCTTTTTTCTCAGAAGAGACTTCCTTTTAACAAAAATACAATAAAACCCAAAAGTGTTGTCCCTAATTAGCCTGTGTGGACCTGCACAGGCTAATCTGGGATGACACTTTACGCACATGCATTAAGCCCCGTTTTCCAGAGTGAGGCTGATATCTGTCTTTTCCATGTTCTACCCATATTATTTTCAGCTGTTTGGCAGTCTGGCTCCTATTATAGACTTCCAGTCTGCTGCAACAGGACTTATTGACACCACCAAGGTATGTGGTCAGCAGAGTTATGGTGTAATTGTTAATAGAGAATTATTATCAGTGAGTGTTATCCTATATTATTTTGTTTGGTGATATAGTATGTATTAACATTTCGGAATGGTCGATTTCAATGAACTCATATTGCGGGGTTAACCCATTGCATGCTGGGAAATTTGTCATCTGCTAAAATGTCGTCTGCTGAATTTCTAAGATCATCATTGTCTTCACTTTTTTTCAAAGACCACTATCAGAATAGCAAACAGTTTGGATCCTGATGAGACGCCACGTTCTGTGGCGTCTCATCTGGATCCAAACTGTTTGCATAGGCCTTCAAAATCCGGTTCCAGCGCTCAAAGGGTTAATAGTTGCCTGATTAAATGTCCTGCTCTGAGTAACTAACGGTATCAATCTGCCAAAAGTCATCTTATATTTGTTTGTATTTGGTCGTAAATTCTCTTCATCTTATATTCGGTTGTATTTGGTTGTAAATTTTCTTCATGTTATATTTGCTTGTATGTGGTTGTAAATTCTTTACATATCTCAGATTTGATTGTATGTGATTGTTAATTCTCTAAATGTTATATTTGCTTATATTTTGTTGTTAATTCTCTTATCAGGTGCAGCCCAACTGTCTGTTTGACCTGCTTCTTTCGCTAGAGAAGGACACACCAGATGTTTTGGGAATATTGAACCTGATTGAATATGAAGTCCCCTTTAAGGCTCTGGTAAGTTTTAACCCTTTGAGCGCTGGAACCGGTTTTGAAGGCCTTTGCAAACAGTTTGGATCCAGATGAGACGCCACAGAACGTGGCGTCTCATCAGGATCCAAACTGTTTGCTATTCTGATAGTATTCTTTGAAAAAAAAATAAAAGAAAATGCTAATTTTAGAAATTTAGCAGACAACATTTTAGCAGACGACAAATTTCCCAGCATGCAAAGGGTTAAGTTCTATTTCAGTTTGCAAGGTACATTGTATATTTAACCTCATGGAATATTAAGTCCTGTACAAGGCTCATCATGTTTGAGTTTAGAAGAATCAAATAATTGGAAAAATTGCTTTACAAGTTTTCTTAGAATGGTATTTAATAGCAATTTACAATGTCAGCTGTTGTTGTCTATAACCCTGTCATCAGCTGTTGTCTTTACCCCTGTCATCAGCTGTTGTCTTTACCCCTGTCATCAGCTGTTGTCTTTACCCCTGTCATCAGCTGTTGGCTTTACCCCTGTCATCAGCTGTTGTCTTTATCCCTGTCATCAGCTGTTGTCTTTACCTCTGTCATCAGCTGTTGTCTTTACCCCTGTCATCAGCTGTTGTCTTTACCCCTGTCATCAGCTGTTGTCTATACCTTTTTCATCAGCGGTTGTTATACTCCAGCTTCTTTTCTCTGGTTTCAGGACTTCTGTTATGAGAACGACCCAGACACGTTCAACATGCTCCAGGTGATAGACATGTGTGTCACCGTGGTGGTCTACTCACCAGAGTCCTTCCGCAGCATTCAGATGCTGGTAGGTTATATGTGGCGTGTTCAGAGAAAACTGGGCATAATGCATGTGCGTAAAGTGTCGTCCCAGATTATCCTGTGCAGTCCGCACAGGCTAATCCGGGACGACACTTTCCGCCTAAATTGGATTTTCGCTAAGAAGAAACATCATTTAAACAAAAAATTCCATAAAAGCGGAAATTGTCATCCCTGATTAGCCTGTGCGGANAAAGGTTTTCTAATAAAAGATTGTCTGCAGGGAAAAAACAGTAAACTTTATCGTCCACCATTTTTATCTGAGAAAGTTACACAATTTGACAGTGTTGATAGGGTTACTGGTCGGCACTTTGCAAGGTCTCGAATTGAAGTAGAAAATTTCAATGCTCGTCTTAGCTACTATGCATTTTTAAAGCAGAAAAAAAATCCAGTTTTATATTTGCCACTGATGAATGAAATAAGCTTTGTCTGTGGCTTCCTTGCTAACCTTGGACCTTTGATAAGAAAAGTTCAAAGCCAGTCGGAAATTGAACATTCATGAGCATTTTTGAATAAAATAAGTTGTGCAGTATCTGTAATGTTATTGTCAAATGTACAGCATGTATAGAATACTTATTAATTAGATAGGCTAGGGGTTTAGGGGTTTTCAGAGTCAGCAAATACTAGTTTATTGAGGAATGCATCTAAATTATATGATAAACACTTGTTACAAATATGCTAGTATCTGGAAAAAGAGACTACTTAAAATTAATTGTTTTTATTATGCCCCCTTTAAAAAAAGGGGGTATATTGTTTTTAGCCTGTCTGTCTGTCTGTCATTCTGTCTGTCCAAAACTTTAACCTATCTTAAAGTTTGGTCATAACTTTTGCAATATTGATCATAGCAACTTGATATTTGGCATGCATGTGTATCTCATGGAGCTGCACATTTCAAATGGTGAAAGGTCAAGGTCAAAGGTTAAAAAAAATAAAATCAAAGCGGCGCATTAGGAGGCATTGTGTTTCTGACAAACACATCTCTTGTTCTTAATACTTTTTTTAAAGACAGAAGTTCCCTAAGGTGAGTATAAAATAACAATCTTTTACATATAGAATAGTTAAAGACCTGCCATTTCTCCGTTCACAGGACGCTGCCCTTGCCTAGGCAGATTGAAGTTGAGCGTACCAGCAGTAAGGACAAACGTGACCGAGGGTCTCCAGTGGAAACCAGCATGTTCTATGACGACAGGGAGGACTCCAATACCTACCCCAGGTGTGTACAGTAGGGTTGGGCCATCTGTACAGTAGGGTTGGGCCATCTGTACAGTAGGGTTGGGCCATCTGTACAGTAGGGTCCGGCCATCTGTTATCCCTTTTTCCACTCAGAAGCAAAGTTTAACCCTTTGCATGCTGGGTAATTTGTCGTCTGCTAAAATGTTGTCTGCTGAATTTCTAAATTTAGCATTTTCTTCGATTTTTTTCAAAGAATACTATCAGAATAGCAAACAGTTTGGATCCTGATGAGACGCCACGTTCTGTGGCGTCTCATCTGGATCCAAACTGTTTGCAAAAACCTTCAAAATCCGGTTCCAGCACTCAAAGGGTTAAATGGCTATATGCAACCAGCATAAAACAAGAACAGCCTTCACATTAGTACTTTAGGTTTGGAAATTTAGCTTTGAAAAATAAATGTAGTAAGGAAGGTCTTGAATTGAATTTGATTTCAAAGGGACAACAAGGGCATGAAAGTTTGTATATGAATGGTAAAGGGTTATACTGGACTGACAAAATTAGCCATAAAAATGCTGTTAGCTTGCAATCTATGTCATTTAATATCTTATAATACTGCGTAAAACTGTTGTAAAACTGCTGTTTAAAATAGTTATTTTCTATATATTTATAGAAACATTTAACATTTGTACAATGTTTTACCTGATCTTATGCAGTTGATTCTTTTTTATACGCCCGTATAAAATACGGGACGTATTATGTGAAACCCCTTGGCGGGCGGCGGGCGGCGGGCGGANTGTGTCTATATGATATGTAGGTCAAGTTCAAATATGGGTCATGCAGGATCAAAAACGAGGTCATGAGGTCACTTAGTGCATTTCAAGCATTTAGCATGATGTCCGCTCTCTAATTGAAGTAGTTTTCATCCGATCTTCACCTAATTTGGTCATCAGTTGTGTCTAGATGATATGTAGGTCAAGTTCAAATATGGGTCCTGCTGGGTCAAAAACGAGGTCACGATGTCACTGAGTGCATTTCAAGCATTTAGCATGGTGTCCGCTCTCTAATTGAAGTAGTTTTCATCTGATCTTTACCGAATTTAGTCAGATATACGTCTTAATGATATCTATGTCAAGTTCAAATATGGGTCATGCCGGGTCAATAACAAGGTCTCGAGGTCACTTAGTGCATTTCAAGCATTTAGCATGGTGTCCAAAACCTTCGAACGGGCGTATCTTGTGACAGTTTGGCACTCTTGTTATCTCATCCGAATGACCCAGATAGGATTTATAACAAAGTTGAAAATCCAGGTTATTAGATTGAGGTTTAGTGGGCGGATGGGTGGGTGGTTAATGTACTTTGTTAATGTGGGCGCATATATAATGCCTGCATTCCGTATATATTACATATATGAAGGACATGTAAAACTACAGTGTTCTGAAACACAAAATAAGCTTTTGATTTTCAAAATTAAGATTTACTTTAGATTTTTTTTTCCTTAGCATAGAGCCATTACAAGAATAAGAGCTTTGCTCTTAAAAAATGGGGCTTCATGCATGATGTGCGTAAAGTGTCGGCCTAAATAAGCCTGTGTAGTCTGCACAGGCAAATCAGGGACTCACTTTCCGCGAACTAGATTTTCGCTCAGAAGAGACTTCCTTTAAACCATAAAATCGGAAAGTGTCGTCCCTGATTTGCCTGTCGGGAATGCACAGGCTAATCTTGGACCACACTTAACGCACATGCATTAAGCCCTGTTTTCCCAGAACGCGGCTGATATGTTATTATCCATTTCGTACCCAGTCGTTACGCGGAGGAGGGTCGGGCGCGGAGATCCAAGCAGGACTATGACCCGGATGACGAGGAGATGCAGCGGGAAGATTTCCGCAAGCCTCGTGACAGCCTGCTGAACGTCGTGGCGGAGTTCTACGTGACCTGCCAGGCCCGTATGAAAGAGATCAGAAAGATGCTGGCGGACTCCTCCTTCAGGCCACCGGAGTTACTGGACCACAAGTCACATAATGTGGGTGGTTTTTGTTACTAGGAATGAATAATTTAATAAAATATTGTGTATGTGACAAAAATTGTATTGCCCTTAATATGTTATACAAAAAATTAAACACATTTTGTAGGAATTGAGAGTTGCTGGACCACAAGTCTCATAATGTCGCTGGATGATTTAGTTTAAGGGTATTAATTTTAGCTTGATTGCATAAGGCTTATTAAAACGCTCTCACATTGGTTTCCTGGGTAGACCAGTACTTTATATCTTTGGGGAATCTAAAGAACGCTCCTATAGTGAAGATTGAACCCGTGACCTCCTGGATGCTAGGCGGACACCATATCAACTACGCCACAGTGACCTTGATGATTTGATGATATGTTGTCCGGAGTTGCTGGATCACAAGTTACATAATGGTCGTTGTGTTTGTCTCTGGATCATTTGTTACTAGGGAAAAATGATTAAATAAAAAAAAATATAATACTGTGTTAATGTTTGAAATTGCAATGCTCTTAAATTTTATACAAATACTGGTTTAAGGATGCTTAGATACTCATTTTTTTGGAATTAATTCTGAATGTCTGGATGAGTAATTAAATATTATATTGTGTAAATGGCTTAAATTGCATAGCTCTTTATATTTTAAACAATTATGTTTAAAGCATGCTTAGTTTAACAAATTTTGTAGGAATTGTCTTTGAATGTTTATTTAAGAAATTCATGGAACCTGAATAAAGAAGTAAACCAATTATCAACTTACAAGAAACATGCAAAATATTTATATGGCCCTATACAAAACCCCCTCAAATCTTACAACTGAATTTCATATGGCTAACAAAAATTAAAAAAATTGATTTGTTTAACCAAACAATTCTTCTAACAATCCCTTCTTACAAATAAAAATGGCCCAACCGTGTTACAGAAACTGGCAGACATGGCCCACACCCTCCTGAAGCTGGCAACGTTTGACCCAGACACCATGGGATGTGCAGGGCTCCAGAGGTTCGTTGAGTCTTAAGTGGGCTGTTTCAATAATTGAATCCTACTGCATTTTAGCCTTGCTCTGAGAAAACAGGGCTTAATGCATGTGCGTAAAGTGTCGTCCCAGATTAGTCTGTGCAGTCATCACAGGCTATTCAGGGACGACACTTTCCACTTTTATGGTATTTTTTGTTTAAATGGAAGCTCTTTTTAGCGAAAATCCCATGTAGGTGGAAAGCGACGTTCCTTATTAGCCTGTGCAGACTGTTTCCCCAGAGCGCGGCTTTTTTGTCTAAAGTTGTTGGCTGTCTGGCTGCAGTATAGTTGGTACACTGGCTTCTCCCCTAGGTGGTACTGGTACAGGGTTATTCCCTGCATGACTCATGTGAATTAAGCTGTGATCCCCATACCATATTTGGCGTGTTCTGAGAAAACTGGGCAAAATGCTTGTGTGTANTTGCCCAGTTTTCTCAGAACACGCCACATATAAGTATGGCTTCCGAAACGCACTTCTGTTTCCCCCATTATAGCAAATATCACACAGCATTTGAATATGATAAGTTCATAATAAATATAGGTGCAAACCTTAGGTATGATTTAATTCTTTCATTGTCTGAAACTTAGGCGTATTTTTATATTGACATTATTTTATAATAACTGCTAAGACTCATTTATATTGCAGTATCTAAACGTTTGGAATAATTCTTTTTACATTTCAGGTACATGACGGAAATATTGCCCATCACTGATTGGTCACAAGAGTCAGTAAGACCCGCCCTAAATCTGATCATGCGGAGGCTCGATAGGCTGTTCAACAAGGTCAACAACCCGAAACGCCCTCACCTCAAGGTTTGATAGGTTTTTAGCAGTCATTGTTTTGTGATTAATATTTTGTATTGTTTGTAATACACTTCTCTTGGTAGAAATTTATAAATAAAGAGAGAGAAATGCGAAAACAATGGGATAAAAATCAGCCCTAATATGTATGCTTGATATTGTATTGGTTACAATAGTTTGTGGCGTGTTCTGAGAAAACTGGGCAAAATGCGTGTGCGTAAATTGTAATCCCAGATTAGCCTGTGCAGTCCNAATGATGTCTCTTCTTAGCGAGAATCCAGTTTAGGCGGAAAGTGTCATCCCGGACTGCACAGGCTTATCTGGGATGACACTTTACGCACAAGCATTTTGCCCAGTTTTCTCAGAACAGGACACATTTTGTAATGGTATGTACATGTACTTCAAACACTTTACTTTGAGAGTGTTATGGTTAAGATAATAATTAACAGAGGTGATATAAAAGTTGTATGCAGTTAAAGTTAAGGTAATTGTCACATATACATGCACATCTCTTGCTTTAATGACAACAGCAACAACCACAACAACATTTATGTGATAAGGAGAGGCCTTCCACTCAAAATACAACTTAAAGTACATAAGACATGTCCACATAGTTGTTAGTAGTGAATATAAACATTTGAAACAAATGAAAACAAATTATTATACAACATGCAAGAAATCAATTTCCATAATATCTGTATATGATTTGTAAAATACAAACAAAGAGCGTAATTATTGTCCCCTACCGGTTTCACCGGAGGGGACTTATGGTTTGCGCTCTGACCGTCAGTCTGTCCATCAGTCCATCCGTCAGTCAGCCTGTCTGTCACACTTTTCTGGATCCTGCCATAACTTTAAAAGTTCTTCATATTTTTTCATGAAACTTGAAACATGGACAGATGGCAATATGGAGATTATGCACTTCATTTCATTTTGTTCCTACGTCAAAAATTCTGGTTGCTATGGCAACAAAAAAAAATAATAAAAAATCTGACAATGGTGGAGCCGGTAGGGGTCATCATTGCTTGGCAATAGCTTGTTTAATTTATCATGATTAGGTGTTTATAATATTATAGCATGATTGAAATTCAAATGGCTTCTTGTTACACTTGAAGTTTTGTTTTAACTCTTTTGATGCAAATATTTTTTATTGTTGTTGGTATGTTGTAAATAACATGTTTGTTGTTTTTTGATTTNTTCATTTGTTTAACCAAACAATTCTTCTAACAATCCCTTCTTACAAATAAAAATGGCCCAACCGTGTTACAGAAACTGGCAGACATGGCCCACACCCTCCTGAAGCTGGCAACATTTGACCCAGACACCATGGGATGTGCAGGGCTCCAGAGGTTCGTTGAGTCTTTAGTGGGCTGTTTCAATAATTGAATCCTACTTCATTTCAGCCTCGCTCTGAGAAAACAGGGCTTAATGCATGTGCGTAAAGTGTCGTCCCAGATTAGTCTGTGCAGTCATCACAGGCTATTCAGGGACGACACTTTCCACTTTTATGGTATTTTTTGTTTAAATGGAAGCTCTTTTTAGCAAAAATCCCATTTAGGTGGAAAGCGACGTTCCTTATTAGCCTGTGCAGACTGTTTCCCCAGAGCGCGGCTTATTTGTCTAAAGTTGTTGGCTGTCTGGCTTGAGTAAAGTTGGTACACTGGCTTCTCCCCTAGGTGGTACTGGTACAGGATTATTCCCTGCATGACTCATGTGAATTGAGCTGTGATCCCCATACCATATTTGGCGTGTTCTGAGAAAACTGGGCAAAATGCTTGTGCATAAAGTGTCATCCCAGATTAGCCTGTGCAGTCTGCACAGGCTAATCCGGGACTACACTTTCCGCCTAAACTGCATTTTCGCTAAGAAGAAACATCATTTAAACGAAAAATTCCATTAAAGCGGAAATTGTCGTCCCGGATTAGCCTGTGCGAACTGAACAGGCAAATCTGGGATGACAATTTACGCACAAGCATTTTGCCCAGTTTTCTCAGAACACGCCACATATAAGTATGGCTTCCGAAACGCACTTCTGTTTCCCCCATTATAGCAAATATCACACAGCATTTGAATATGATAAGTTCATAATAAATATAGGTGCAAACCTTAGGTATGATTTAATTCTTTCATTGTCTGAAACTTAGGCGTATTTTTATATTGACATTATTTTATAATAACTGCTAAGACTCATTTATATTGCAGTATCTAAACGTTTGGAATAATTCTTTTTACATTTCAGGTACATGACGGAAATATTGCCCATCACTGATTGGTCACAAGAGTCAGTAAGACCCGCCCTAAATCTGATCATGCGGAGGCTCGATAGGCTGTTCAACAAGGTCAACAACCCGAAACGCCCTCACCTCAAGGTTTGATAGGTTTTTAGCAGTCATTGTTTTGTGCTCAATATTTTGTATTGTTTGTAATACACTTCTCTTGGTAGAAATTTATAAATAAAGAGAGAGAAATGCAAAAACGATGGGATAAAAATCAGCCCTAATGTGTATGCTTGATATTGTATTGGTTGCAATAATTTGTGGCGTGTTCTGAGAAAACTGGGCAAAATGCGTGTGCGTAAATTGTCATCCTAGATTAGCCTGTGCAGTCCGCACAGGCTAATCAGGGACGACAATTTCCGCTTTTATGGAATTTTTCGTTTAAATGATGTCTCTTCTTAGCGAGAATCCAGTTTAGGCGGAAAGTGTCATCCCGGACTGCACAGGCTTATCTGGGATGACACTTTACGCACAAGCATTTTGCCCAGTTTTCTCAGAACAGGACACATTTTGTAATGGTATGTACATGTACTTCAAACACTTTACTTTGAGAGTGTTATGGTTAAGATAATAATTAACAGAGGTGATATAAAAGTTGTATGCAGTTAAAGTTAAGGTAATTGTCACATATACATGCACATCTCTTGCTTTAATGACAACAGCAACAACCACAACAACATTTATGTGATAAGGAGAGGCCTTCCACTCAAAATACAACTTAAAGTACATAAGACATGTCCACATAGTTGTTAGTAGTGAATATAAACATTTGAAACAAATGAAAACAAATTATTATACAACATGCAAGAAATCAATTTCCATAATATCTGTATATGATTTGTAAAATACAAACAAAGAGCGTAATTATTGTCCCCTACCGGTTTCACCGGAGGGGACTTATGGTTTGCGCTCTGACCGTCAGTCTGTCCATCAGTCCATCCGTCAGTCAGCCTGTCTGTCACACTTTTCTGGATCCTGCCATAACTTTAAAAGTTCTTCATATTTTTTCATGAAACTTGAAACATGGACAGATGGCAATATGGAGATTATGCACTTCATTTCATTTTGTTCCTACGTCAAAAATTCTGGTTGCTATGGCAACAAAAAAAAATAATAAAAAATCTGACAATGGTGGAGCCGGTAGGGGTCATCATTGCTTGGCAATAGCTTGTTTAATTTATCATGATTAGGTGTTTATAATATTATAGCATGATTGAAATTCAAATGGCTTCTTGTTACACTTGAAGTTTTGTTTTAACTCTTTTGATGCAAATATTTTTTATTGTTGTTGGTATGTTGTAAATAACATGTTTGTTGTTTTTTGATTTTCAGAGAAAGATTGACTGGACTGCTGCAGCAAATTTGCTAAAAGGTACAAATATTTATGGTAAAATTGTTTTGATGGGCCAGTCACAAATATTTTTTCTGAACATCTTGCGTATTTTCTGCATGTAATTAGAACTGATTTATATGCAGTCAAAGACCTAGTTCAATAATTTCTTGCTCTGAAACACTTGAATGGTAGTTTAAATATTTCAAGTTCATAAATTGTGTTATCCAATTCATAATTTTGGAATATTTAGTTTAAACCTGTTTATTTCAGTGTTATTAAATCGAAAGCCTTAGGCTTATTAAAACACTTCTCAAGTCGGTTTCCTGAATGAATTGAACCAGTACTTGGTGTCTTAGATAATAAGAACACTCCCAGATTGGGGATCAAACACAAGATCTTCAGATCACTAGGCAGACACTGTGTCCACTATGCCAAGAAGGGGGTCAAATGTGTTTCGTTCACAAATCTTGTTATGCATTTCATCTTTATGACACGTTGATTGTGTTTGCCATATATGTGGTGTGTTTATTCCAGGTGTGTTCCTTACACTGAAGAAGTTCCCATACCTTGCACATCTTCCTCATCTCAAGGTAGATTTTAAATATGGCAAGATTTTTATGCCCCCGGTAGGGTGGCATATAGCAGTTGAACTGTCAGTTCGTCAGTCTGTCCGTCCGTCCGTTCGAAAACTTTAACGTTGGCCTTAACTTTTGCAATATTGAAGATAGCAACTTGATATTTGGCATGCATGTGTATCTCATGGAGCTGCACATTTTGAGTGGTAAAAGGTCAAGGTCATCCTTTAAGGTCAAAGGTAAAAAAATACAATCCAAGGGAAGTAATAAGCTTTAAAAGGGAGATAATTTCTAAACCTGCCAAATGATATATTGAAATTTTATTTCAAAGCGGCCCAATAGGGGGCATTGTGTTTCTGACAAACACATCTCTTGTTGTATCCTACAACTAAATGATTTTTATGTCCCCCAGTCTATACTGGGGGACATATTGTTTTTGCCCTGTCTGTTTGTTGGTTTGTTCGTTGGTTTGTTTGCGCAAACTTTAACATTGGCCATAACTTTTTTAATATTAAAGATAGCAACTTGATATTTGGCATGCATGTGTATCTCATGGAGCTGCACATTTTGAGTGGTGAAAGGTCAAGGTCATTCTTTAAGGTCAAAGGTCATAGTGTTTCACATACACATTTTGTTATAAAAGAAACTCAGGGTTTTAGATAATCTTGTGCTACGCATGACAGGCATGGTTTATCCAACATCTACAGTCATTTGACTGACTACTTTATTCCAGTAAATTTTTGCTCAAATGTTCTTTTAAATTTGATAGAAGAAATTCAATAATTGTTTAATTATTACATTTGAATATATACATGTAATGTATACATTTAAAATCAATTTACAGTATAAAAATGAAGCCTCAGAAAATGAAGTTACCTGTGTTCAGCTCATCTCTGCTTTCGTCTATATGTATCCCAAATTTTTCCTTTGACCTTGAACTTTGACAAACATGTACTTATATTTTCAGACTCTGATCAGTGCCCTTATCCAGATCGTGCTATCTAGTGGTACCCAGACTGTTATGGATAGTCTACCAGGCATGGGGGTGTTCCGAGGTGAACACGGCGGCTCCCTCATTCCTCCCATGTTCTGCTCCGAGGTGGTCAAGCTGGTCGCCATGCAGATGCAGGCACTTGGGGTAAGTGCACTTCTTGAGTTTGGGCTCAATAAATGAGCTGCATCATTAGAAAATGGTTCTTATGCCATATGGGGCAAGCTTATGTCCAGAGCAGTCTGTGTATCCATGCAGTCTGCTCAAGAGCTACCTAGTCTGCTAATGAGACTACCTCACTTGACTTTATAGCGGACATCGTAGCTTGTGACCAGACTTCGCGACTGCTGGGCTGGGGCTACACCGGCCGCATATGGCATAAGACCTTTTTTGGCATGACGCGGGTCATATTACTTGTTTGAATAAAGGAACTATCTTGGACCATGCATATTGAAGGGTACCAAACTTAAGGTTCATGGTGCCAGATTTAAAAATTAAGGTACAAAGTGCCAAATTTAAGGAGCATGGTGCCATATTTAGATCCTGGGTGGCAATTTTTAACTTGGATCCAGGGTAACAGTTATAAGGCACAATGTTCCAAATTGAATTTCATTTGTGGTTTAACAATACAAATAAGGATCTCAGTGAAAATCTAGACCAGTCTATTGCGGGACATTTTCGTGTGTATGTATTAAATATTCATGATAGATAATATTTATTTGTAGATCAAGAATTCTTAATAATATGGAGCCCTAGTTTAATTTGATTTTCATTTTTAAAAGATAGTGCGCGGGTATTTTTTTTATTTTGCATTATATAGAAGATAAGATTGTACGATTAAATTTAAAATATTTGCTTATTGCTATGTTTGAGCCATGTTTATATGTGTGTAAATGTTTTGTGATTGAATGTGTGAATGTACATTGTACATTTTGTGGTAAGCTTTTAATGTTGGTGGGTAGATGAATTAAACCAAGATTTTTGTTATGCCCCTGGCATCAACTGAAACCTAGAGTTTCAATTAGCAATTTCAATTTCAAGTAGCAATTGGTCTGTCTGTTTTTCTGTCCATGTGTCCGTTCATGGTTAACCCAAAACGAAATGTTTTGTGTAACAAAAATCATGCTTCCTACTTAACTTTGATGCTTATGTGGATGATGTATTTGACTTTGACTTATTCAGAAGGTCAAAGATCAAAATGACATGTTTGGTTGCACATCAATCATTTTGACCTGCCATTGACCTTTTTTTGGACTAAGTCCACTTTAGATCAAAGGTCAAGGTCACAATTATTAAAGGTCAGATCCAAATTGTAACTTACAGGTCCGATGTTGAATTGTTGCAGTTTGTCGGGACTATTACTTCATCATCCATCATTTAATTTAAAGAATAATTTACCAAAAAATATTGTGGAAAAGGTGTGTCTCTATTTGGGAATAGGTCAAATTCACACTTAAGTACAAAATGCATGACATAGCTTGTTAAATAACTACAAACATTATTGACAATGTTCTTCACATGTTGTAGACAGTCATCGTACTAGTTAATGATTACACAAAACCGAAGTCAAGTTTGGTTTGTAAAGACACTGTTGTTTATACATATGTTCTGTTGCTGGTTTTTTATAGATGATTTACTTGTGTTTTTATAGATGATTTACTTGTGTTTTTTCTTGTTGTCGTTTTTCGTTCAGTATCGGGGCTATGTAGGGTGGATGCCAGCTGACATTTCTAGCCAGATAACTACAGTAAGATGTGTATCCTACATGCCGTGTTTAATCTGTGTTTTCCCACAATTACTGTTTTTTCTGACTATTAAGTGATCTTTGAAGCATACTTGTACTGAAACATGTTAGTAGACCGAAGGTGAATTTGGATCACTGACATTTTTAAGTAACAATGTGCTATAATTGTTTTAAACCATATATGCATGGTGTGTAAAATTGTTTTGTGGTTCTCTTCAAAGTTACTTTGAATAATGCCCTGGGGTTAATGAGGCCACACAACAGAGTCAAATTTTTCTTTTTCATAACTTGCTGCATATTAATACATGCGATGTCGGCGGTATTTGTCACTATTGTGACAAGCTTTAGTTGTGTTTATTGCTTTCAGAAGGCATCACTTTGGGACAAAGCATGACTTTTACTGCATATACAGTACACTCTCGTTATCTCGAAGTCGGCGGGAACAAGAAAAAATGTCGAGATAACGAGAGCTCGAGATATCCGATTAGGCGTTTTTAAAGAAAAAATGAGACGAAAATTTACCTTGTTTTTAACATCTAAATACCTGCTAAGAGGTCTAACTAAAGCCGTCACCGTGTGGCATAATACTCACAACGGCGTAATAATTACTGTATGAGATTCAATGCGCGTTTCTTACGATTCTTTGATGTTAAAAAAATACTGAACTGTACATGTACGTTTTGTAGTTTGAAATGCAAAGTTTAATCGATTATTGGCCTATCCAGATTTCCCCCTGGGTTGGATACCGGGTCCTTCTTTGGATTGCTCGACCCACAACTCAAGATTATCTTTCAAGTTAGCCATGATAATGACTGTTGGAGTTCAAAGGTAGAACAAGATTCTGCAAATTTGCGACGGTTAATACATGTATACGCAAATATATAACTAAATGCATTTTGGAATGTTGTTTGTAAAAACAACTAGTCTTTCGGCCTTTCGGCAGGCTGTGTGTTAATTGCAGTTAATTGCAGTTAAAGTGACAGGCCTTACTCAAGTGTTAATGGCTAACAACATTACACATGTGTGGGTATTGATGCGAGTAACGGATCAATTATCTACCGCACAGTATCGGGAGCAGCGGGGCGAAGCGGGACGGTGAAGTATCAAAGAATTTTTTTTCTCACCTTTGCCGACTCTGGGACAGTTATTCGCACTTCGAGATTAACGACAGTAAATACAAGTCATGTTTAATTGGGACTCGGGACAAATTTTTATGTCGAGATAACGAATTAGTAGAAATAACGAAACTCGAGATATGCAATGTTTATTAATATAGATAAAGAAGGAAAAAAGTTGGGACAATGAGCTTACCTCGACATATCGAGAAAATCGAGATATGGGATGTCGAGATAACGAGAGTAGACTGTACATTTAAAGATTTATTTACAAAATGTAAGAAGAATAACAGATGATAAAAAACTCCCTTTGAAATTTTGAATGACTATTGCTTTTATTGGGGATAAGTATACATCCATAAAGAATGTAAATCGTGTTCTGAACATGTCTAAAAACAAAGTACTAAAATAATATTTTGTCTAAATTTGAGGTGGTACAAAGTAATTAAGTGTCTGAAAACACTGATTAAATATGGTTTTTATAAGGGACTTTCCCTAGGTGCTCTCCCTTGTTCTGCCCTGTAGCCTAATGATTTTTGCCTGTGCAAAACTTCAGCAATTTGGACTAATTTGAGTTAATTAATATGCTTGCTGCAGCCTTTATTGGCCTGTTCATGTAGCCATGTAGACTTATCCAGTTATAGCCACTAATATTTTGTTCTATGAAACAAGTATACCTTTCCAAGTTTGCGTATTTGTTACATATATATGTTAACTCCTCCCAGGCTACTTGCATTGGTACTGAAATAACCTGTAGACAAGCTTAGATCACTCTGGATTTGACATAAATTAATAGTTTCCTACATGAACACTTAATATATGCAATGAAGGCATACCTCTCACTTAAGGGAGACAATCTTTTTATAAAACGTGATTCCAGGTGAACTAATCTTCTAATAAACTAACGAAATTGAAAAGCATTCACACATAATTTTTAGTTGTAGGCAGGACCTGGCTGAGTTTTTATCTCCATCTCAATAAAAATTCTTCATTTAGTTTTGTTTGCCTCCAAGTGGTATTTGCTTGTAATCCTAGTAACTGAATTGTGTTCCTGACTCTTATTTTTGTTAGGATTATCTCCATTTATATAGAAAATGTATTGATACAGATCTACTTTCTTAAGTAGCTGCCTTTGCACAGAACTCTTTTATAATAATGTTTACTATAATGTATTATCAGTGGGGGTTATCATGTGACAAAAAAGATGGCGACAATTGTTAAAATGCCGCTCACTTTACAGCCATATCAGCAAGAAAGTGATTAGTGTTTATTTTGTATTAAAATTCGCTTTAAATCTCGACTTTACTCGCTGCAAATTTTCTTAGTGGAGCTGTAATTAGGTCACCCCGCTTAGAAATTGTGCAGTGAGTTAAGTCGAGATATAGAGCGAATATTAATACAAAATAAACGCAAATTACTTTCTTGCTGATTTGGCTGGAAAGTGAGCAGCATTAAAACAATTAATACAAGTAGTAATGGGTATAAAACGATGCAAAAATACCTGTCTCGGCACGGACGTCGCCACTTTGTTTTCTCACATGATTACCCCCTATGATTATATCAATAATTTTGGGTAATGACACCACAGAAAAGCTGTGATTATTGTTTACCTTATAGATTTGCTTGCCATATTGCTTGCTTCCTCATGCTGTTTTTCTGTTTGAATCTTTGTGTTGCTGTTATATATATATATCCCTTATGTGGTTATTAGGCCAAAAAAAATAGGTCCGTTTCCGGTCTCCTTGGAAAAAAAAACAGGGTCGGTAGGTAGGGATTTTTTTTNTGTTCCATACAATTCTATTGGTACTAAACATTTATGGTTAATAACTTAAATATGACATTAAATACATGTATATTGTTTCAGCATAATTTTGAAGTCTTTTAAACTATTTTGAAGCAGCAGGACAAATAAAACATCAACAAAATAAGACTAAATAGCTTCACACATAAAATCCACTTCGTAGCTATTGTTGAAAAATTATGCTCCGTTAATTGATAATCATGAACATTACCATGCTCTCTTCTGACTGAGATACTTATAGTTTTACTAACAATAATGCTATTTCCAAGAGAAAAATAACAAATATGTGCTTTGGATATGAGAATGTTTTACCATGATAGCATTTATCATGTGTCATCAAGTGCAATTCTGGAATAAAATCTACTTTTTGTCAACAAATATTCTTACAAATGAAATGTGTGGAAAGGTCTATAATATTGAGACTTGGTTTACCAGACCGTTAATTTAAACGTTCTATGAATGTATGTTCCAACAGGAGCAGTTTTCACTAGAGCAGATATGTGGTGGGATGGCTGTGTTCCCTACTAGCGAGAGATGTATCAACATGCTCGTCAACTTTATTCTCCCCCTGTGTATCCGCGTAGGGTGTGGGAGAAGAGGTACGATTATTCATAGCTTAAACAAATGGGTTTAAAAGTATTGGTTAAGGCTTATAATTAATTTGAAAAAAAAAATGGGGATTTTATCTTGAGGTTTGTATCATAAACTTAACCCACCAAAATAGAATGGAACTTTTGTTTTAGCATGTTTCAAATTGTAATTGTTGACAATTTAGTTTGTGTGTGGGAGAAGAGGTGAGATTTATAGCGTAAACAAGTTTTTAAAGATTTTGGTTATTGTATCTCTAAGTTTCTAATATAAACTATACCAACCAAAAAAAGAAGGAAAAAGTACAATGAAAATTTTAATTTTTGACAGATTTACTATTATTTGTAGATATTATTAAATTAAAAAAGACCAAGTAGGTTTGGAAAGAGTGGGATTACAAAAGACTCTTCAGTTCTGGGGCCAGTGTGTTACCACTAGAACATGCATTCGCTTACAAAAATTAAAAACATTGTTTATTGAATTCACAGACACCCCAAAGCTGCGGCAGGTAGACATCAACTTTGCCCTGCAGGTGATCATAAACGTGCTGTCCCCGCCCACCCGCGTGTCCGGTAGTCAGAACAACTCCAGCACCAAGTCCGCCATGCACCATCTCTCCATCACCGAGCACGGTCGCTGTGGAAGCTTGAGTAACAGCCACGTGAAAGGATATGTGAAATACCACGGGAACGAGCTGCTTATCCAGACAGCCTATTTAGGTATGAATAGAAAATGATGTAACTTATCTGATGTTACTGTTGTCAACCTCACTGGCAGAGAGCTTGTTATAGCTGCAACAATGATTGAATGTATATGTGTTAGTGCATACATGCATGTGTGCTTGTCAAAGCCACACTAAGAGGTCAATTTCAATGAAATATTTTAAAATAAGAAAGTAACGCATTATCTATGTTAAGAATATGAAACAGATGGACATTTTAGGAAATATTAAGTCTGTACTTTGATGGAGGAACCTGTAGCCTGTAGAGAACTTGACAAATGTTAAAATTAGAAAATATTCACGGTGGTCATAAATTTGCTCAATGGTGGGAGCGCAAGAAGCGCACAAATTTGACCTCAGCGAATTCCACAGTATTCTACCCAAATAATATTCACCAAAATCTAGATTTATCCCTAGTTTGCTGTATGGATTCGTGTGATAAAGATTTACCTGTTATTGACTTATCTAATATGCATTTTAAAGCCATGCCTGTAGATAAGCACTTGTAACTCATTTGCAGGCCTGGAGATCCTGATGTCCTGCTTTGACCGAGCCCTGGCGCCAGAGTGGCACCGGGTAGCCAAGTGTATCATCAACAACTCACAACTCAAAGGTATGAGCACCACTCCACAGTTCTGTTACACTTGCACTCGTTGTCTATTATAGCTTATCAGCATTTATCTGATACTTGTGCACTCTACATGAACCGGTAAGCATAAATTACATTATTGATTAGACTTCTGTGTTGTGTATTTTTGTGTGTGCTCAGTTTGAACAATACCATACCAGTATTTTAGTGGGATATTCTGTCTATTGCTCTTATGCGTTTCTACTTAACAAACAAATGCATGTATTCATCGTGTTGGCATTGTAATATATTCATGCAAAAAGTTTAAATTGTGTTGATGTTTGTGAGCCATCATTCATGAATATTCTTCTTAATAAACAATCCTTATTTACTCTCATGTTTTAGAATTATTTTAGCATTTTGATTTTATCGGTGATGTATATATTCATTTACATTTGTATATTCCAGTGTGTATATCGCTATGGAAGTTCCTGAACTTTGTGGTCACCCACAGACCCTCTATATTTCTCATGCTGCAGCCATTCATTCAGTTCAAGGTATTTATTAACAATTTTATTATGAGACTTTAATAAGAGTTTGTGCATATTTTGTAAGGTGATTCCACTCAATAGATTTAACCATTTTGATCCATCATTATATATTACAAATATGTTTATGTTTAACCATCCTGATCCAATTAGAAACATAAAACAATACTTTTATGTGTTATCATTTTTTAAAGATTTTTTATCTTTTTAGTCAATAAGTATTATTTTTATGGAGCAGTAAGTGTTGAGTTTACATCATACAACACTCTCCAATAAGTATAAAAACAAACCTTATCTCACTTCATGTAATATCTTCTTAGATGCTAAGAGTGAACTGCGATACTGCCCAAGAGTACTATGAGCAGCAGACCATTAAAGACAAGATGCATGGCTACAGTTTCACCCATCCCAAGTGTGTTGGAACAATCCTGGTTGAACTTGCATTGGAGCTAAAGCAAATACGGGAAGAGTTCATTGCTACAGGAGGTAAGTTAAACAGTTTCACCCATCCCAAGTGTGTTGGAACAATCCTGGTTGAACTGGCATTGGAGCTAAAGCAAATCCGGGAAGAGTTCATTGCCACTGGAGGTAAGTTGAACTGTTTCACCCATCCCAACTGTGTTGGAACAATCCTGGGTGAACTTGCGCTTGTGCTAAAGCAAATACGGGAAGAGTTCATTGCAACTGGAGGTAAGTTAAATGTTTCACCCAATACAAGTGTGTTGGGATGCTCCTGGTTTGACTGGCATTGGAGATATAGCAAATCTGGTAAAATGATATCTGTTGTGAACACATTAGCTTAACTTAAACTTTCCTGGGTAAGTTGTTAAGCAATCAAAGTAGAACAAAGTTGATTAAATTATCATACATTATAAGTAAGTTATCATTTTATGGTGCAGTATTATATGATTAAACAAAAGCATTAATGTTTACCATAATCCAAAAATATAGCTTATTTTATGCTAGATCTTGAGTCTTAAATTAAGCCATGCAACCACATCTTTATTCATTATTATTGTTGTATGTCAAAACAACCCATGCACCAAATAATCACCATGCCCCACCCGTACTTTAGATTTCCTCTCTCCAAAGGTGAATACAGGTCAAGATCAGCTACCATGGTAACAGACAGGTCTGAATTCTCGCATACGTTGGAGAACAGAGCCCGGGCTGAAGTGAACGAGATCACAACCGAGATTATTGGGCCACAGAGACCCACACTTGCCACCATTGGAAAACGGGCCAGTAGAGGTCGGGGGGTTTTCTTACCTTTAAGAACTTTTTTAACCTGATTTTATTATTGGAATTCTGTCCGAAGTACCTTTTGAGTATCATAATTAGTATTTGATGATGAATTCTACATTACATTTTGTAATGATATGCTTTTGCTTTAAATCTGATCATCATTATTGTCATTTTGAATGTAATCACTTTGTCACAACTGCCCACAGCCAAGTATGAAGAAAAAGTCTAGTGGCTTTTCAACATAAAAAATTTTATTTGTGAAAAAGTCCAGTTATTTAATCCTTTTTCTAAACCATTCAGACAAGTGATTACACAGTATTATTAAAAAATACTTTAAATTTGTATTAAATTTCATAGTTTTTTTTTTTTGCAAAAGCAACATTTATATCTACTTAAATATTCATGGTGTTCCAATATATAGCTTGGCAACTCATGATGACAATATTTTCTACAAACACTTTTGAAATTAAATATGGCAGGACACACAAACTAACCCAATATCTGGTTACTCTTATGCACACAGGTACCATCCTGTCACAAGGCAGTTCTGGTAACAGCGTCCCGTTCAAGGTGCCCAGCTTTGAGAGCGGGAGCCAGTCTGGACGGCGGCAGTCCCTAGGCGGTCAGCGCATATCAGCTAAGGACGGCATGAGAATCCTGGAGAAATTCAAACGTCCCACTCAGGATGATCTCTCTCCCATTGGTGAGTTGAACCAGGGCTAAGTTTTACGTACTTGAGACAATATTCTGACTCAGCTTTTTCTATATTTTTGGGATGAGTTTGACTATCATGTACTATTTGGTGTTTATAAAAGCATTTCTGAGTTTATAGTGCGACTAAACCCTGAGTTTGAGAAGGAATATGTGCCTTTTCTTTAACCCTTTGAGCGCTGGAACCGGATTTTGAAGGCCTTTGCAAACAGTTTGGATCCAGATGAGACGCCACAGAACGTGGCGTCTCATCAGGATCCAAACTGTTTGCTATTCTGATAGTGGTCTTTAAAACAAAGTGAAGAAAATGTTGATTTTAGAAATTCAGCAGACAACATTTTAGCGGACGACAAATTTCCCAGCATGCAAAGGGTTAACTTAGATTTGAGATTGTTCGTCAGCTGACCAACAGTCTCCATACTCAGCTAAGTGGATACTCAAATCTCATCATCTGAGTTGAGCAATATAACTGAGAATGTTAATACACAGGGCTTTTTCTCAAATGGTATTTTGCTGATTAGAATGTTAATATACTTTTGTTGTGATTAAGAAGTGTGGAGCAATCCAGGTTAAATCTTTTTTATTGAAGTGTTAAGTGGTAGATTCCCATAACAACAACAATTATTATGTCTTTAAAAACATTGTATGTGATGATGTCATACAAAATTCACGACAGGGTATGAGATCCTGGTTCTAGGTTTTAGGGATTAAATCAAAATTAGTGTGGTAACAGGGAACCAAAAATCTCAGGATGACGTTTTTATTATGTTGTTTGGGGATGGCTCATTTCTTCTATACCTTTTATACTTCGAAAAAAGCCTTGTTTGAATAAGTAACTTGAAAACTAACTACACACAGAAAGTAGTCTAATTTCACATGGTTATAGATTGAATGTTTTACAAAATGAACTGTATTATACCAAGCTTATTTTTCCGCAACTTAACCCTTTGCATGCTGGGAAATTTGTCGTCTGCTAAAATGTCGTCTGCTGAATTTCTAAAATTGGCATTTTCTTCGATTTTTTTTTCAAAGAATACTATCAGAATAGCAAACAGTTTGGATCCTGATGAGACGCCACGTTCTGTGGCGTCTCATCTGGATCCAAACTGTTTGCAAAGGCCTTCAAAATTCGGTTCCCGCACTGAAAGGGTTAATGAATTATGTACAAGCTTGACAAAAGTAGGAAACATAATTAAGTGAATCAGCTCAGATATACAAAAAAGGCTCCGTGTCAAAGTGGTTTGCAGGGAATATTAATCACTGTCAGTGATAGCTCTATAAATTTTTATTTTATTTACAGACCAAGTCGTGCAGGAATCGGAAGACAAAGTACTAACGGAGCCCAAGTTTGCATTTGCCTTGTCTAAACAGAACAGTCTGGATGAAAGTCCAGCATCAGTTCTGTATGAAAATGAGGGTAAGTGAAGACTGGGGTGATATTGGGCGTACTCAAAATTTTTTAAGGAAATTATTTCAATTTGTAGATTTTCTGAAGTCACCGGGCTATTTTGTGCTGATGTCTTTTTACATTAAAATGTTAGGTTTTGCTGAAATGAATAATATTTTACCAATTTTGAAAGCAGAAAACATTGGGTTCTTTAAGTGGAAAATTGGATGTGGGCCGATATTTACAAAGCTCCTTAGGGGAATCTTAACTTAAGTCATTCTTAACGGAAAATTTCAGATCAAGTTTTCTGTAAGAAATATGATGTTTTCTGCTTACAAAAGGTTAAAATATTAATCTCTATAGAAATATTTACTTTTCTTAAACATATTAATGTTAATAAACATAAAAAAAACATAGCCAGAGATTTTAAGGAATTTAAGTAACGAATTTGAAGAATTACCTAAGGTTTCCTTGAAAGAGCTTTGTGAATACAGGCCTAGACATTTTTTCACTTTGTACAACTTTAGTTAAGATTTCCAGTTGTTAAAAGACCAGCCCTGGTGTAAAAGTTCCTACATTCAGCTTATTTGTTCACTGGTTGGTTTTTAGATTTGGCAGTTGTTGAAATAAAGGGTTTTGCCCTTGTAGCCATAATTCTAGTATTATAACTTGACATCAGGGAAATATAACAAGGCCACATGAAATTGAGAATTTGATTAAGCAAGTTTGTTTAAAGTCTTACAAGTTGGTTGCATTGATGGCTATAGATATGGAATATAAATATGCTTAAATTTGCAATATTTGTGTACACTGTGGTGAACTTGTTGATGGTATTGTTGTTTTCTCTCTTGAGGTGTCTCTGAAAGAACACACAGAAAGGTTTATAAGCACTTTAATATCCCTTTCTTTTTTAACTGCAAATTCATGGGTTGTTAGAAACAAAATATCTTTGATTTGGTTTTTACTCACACTGCCAACTTATTGCCCCCTTTTTAGCTCACCTGAGCACAACGTGCTCATGGTGAGCTGTTGTGATCGCCTTTTGTCCGTTGTGCGTCATCTGTCGTCAAAATTTACCTTGTTAACACTCTAGAGGCCACATTTATTGTCCAATCTTCATGAAACTTGGTCAGAACATGTGTCCCAATAATATCTTGGACGAGTTCGAAAATGGTTCTGGTTTGTTGAAAAACATGGCCGCCAGGGGGCGGGGCAGTTTTCCTTATATGGCTATAGTAAAACCTTGTTAACACTCTAGAAGTCACATTTATTGTCCAATCTTCGTGAAACTTAGTCAGAACATTTTTTTCTAATGATATCTTAGATGAGTTTGAAAATTGTTCTGGTGTGTTGAAAAACATGGCGGCCAGGGGGCGGGGCAGTTTTCCTTATATGGCTCCAGTAAAACCTTGTCAACACTCTAGAAGTCACATTTTTAGTCTAATCTTCATGAATCTTGGTCATGTGTCCCAATAATATCTTGGACGAGTTCGAAAATGGTTCCGGTTGGTTGAAAAACATGGCTGCCAGGGGGCGTGGCAGTTTTCCTTATATGGCTATAGTAAAACCTTGTTAACACTCTAGAAGTCACATTTTTGGTCCAATGCTCATGAAACTTGGTCAGAATATTTGTACTTATGATATCTGGGCTGAGTTCGAAAATGGTTGAGATCCGTTAAAAAACATGGCCGCAAGGGGGCGTGGCATTTTCCCTTATATGGCTATGTAGTAAAACCTTGTTAACACTCTAGAAGTCACATTTATAATCCAATCTTCATGAAACTTGGTGGGAACATGTGTCCCAATAAAATCTTGGACAAGTTCAAAAATGGTTCCGGTTGGATGAAAAACATGGCCGCCA
>VMBQ01000589.1:101474-167946 GCA_007657795.1 Dreissena rostriformis | reverse complement strand
TTTTTTTTTTTTTTTTTTTTTTTCATTTTTAAAAGATAATGTAATAAATGACCACACCCCCACATTTTAGCTAAAATTGCCATAACTTCTTTATTTATGATCAGAATTGCTTCATACTTTGACAAATAGATGAGCGGTCTGCACCCGCTAGGCGGTGCTCTTGTTTTTATATGGCTTTAGTAAAACCTTGTTAACTCTCTATAAGTCACATTTATTATCCAATCTTTATGAAACTTGATCAAAACATTTGTTCTAACAATAGCTCGGCTGAGTTTGAAAATTTGAAAATGGTTATGTTTTTTTTTAAAACATTGCCTCCGGGAGGCGGGGCAGTTTTCCTTATATGGCTATAGTGAAAACTTGTTGATGCTATATTAGCCACATTTATTGGCCAATCTTCATGAAACTCAATGGTCAGAACATTTGTCCCAATTAAGTCTTGCCAGAGATTGAAACTGGGTCACATGAGCTCAAAAACAATGTCAATAGGTCAAATATAAAAAAAAAAAACATGTTAAAAGTCACTTTTTTGGTCCAATCTTCATGAATCAGCTTGCATTTTTTCAGAATAGTCTAGTTCCTTTGGCTCTCAGGTGAGCGACATAGGGCCCATGGCCCTCTTGTTAAAAACTAGGTACAAGCATTTTCTATGCTTTGAGAGTTTGTTGAATAAAAATATTTTTATCTGTTTTCAAGATGGAACTGAAATACAAAATGGGAATGACCTGTACCCAAGGGGGCATCGTCTGCAAAGACAAGACGCAAAAAGTCGTAAAACGTTCAAAATGAAGCGCACCCGGACAAAAACTACGAGTGCCCGACGATTAATTCGAGGCAGTAGAAACGATGTCAGTGACACAGAGAGTAACAGCACGGAGGGCTCCCCAACCCAGAGCAGAAGCACGCTGCGCAGCAGACGACAACCGGAAAACGAGTCCCTGCGGCTTCATCGGACAGGTACAGGGGTCCACAAACCGCGGTCTGGGTCGCCGGCGCAAGGGAACTATGCCAAGTCTGTGGAGGCTATTCATGACCAGAAAGATGACAATAAAAAGGTAGCGTGGTCGTGGAGGGATGACATGGCCTTGCTGCGGATGACGTAATGCTTGGGTTCTGCTTGGTTTGCTGGCTTATGTTTTATGGCTGATAAGCTTTTGAGCTTTGCATGTTTGTTTGTGCCTGCTTGGAATGGGTAATGAACATCTATATTTATGTAATGTCTCTGTGTAAAGGGGCTTAATAATGGTTTGTTGACAGGTTTTGGAATATTTTATGCATTTTCGTAGTATTTTGGGTGCACTTCAGCCATTAAGTAAAAATTCACTTTACCATGAAATATTCTTTACGCGTTCAATTTCTTGTATTGCAAACATTTTAATTATTGGTGATAGCAAATAAAATATATTCTTTACGCGTTCAATTTCTTGTACTGCAAGCATTTTAATTATCGGTGATAGCAAATAAAATAATGTACATTTTTTTCAAGTGAGTGTGGAACAAATACATAATTTGTTAAGAGTTGAGTTTATTCAAGATGTTAACCATTAATTATAAAACCATGTAAAACTGGATTTAACTTGTATGTAACAGGATTTCATAATGGATTAGTTGATCAGTCATACCGTATTTTGTTTTATCATAAGGACCTCACTTTGACTTACCACCTTTTTTTTCACTTTTGTGTGCTTGTTTTGTTCTTTAACTCTTTCAGTGCTGGAACCGGATTTTGAAGGCCTTTGCAAACGGTTTGGATCCAGATGAGACGCCACAGAACTGTGGCGTCTCATCAGGATCCAAACTGTTTGCTATTCTGATAGTATTCTTTGAAAAAAACACGAAGAAAATGCTAATTTTAAAAATTCAGCAGACGACATTTTAGCAGACGACAAATTTCCCAGCATGCAAAGGGTTTATAACATTGCATGATAATGACTTGCATGGTGGAATGTAGTCTATATTCTTGCTACAATTTTGGGATCGCATGTTCATTTAAGTAAATTTACTGAGTAAATGTTGTGATGGTTATATTTAAAGTACATATTTCATTTTAAAAATTAAGATTTCTTGAAAGTGTCATTTCAAGTTTGATTATCAATCAGCTGCAAACAATTGTATAGTTTCATAAAGAAGCGATACAGCTGTACATATAGATATGTATATACATGTACATGTATTCATATTGTTACTGTTGATTGTTTGCAAGTTAACATGGATTTTCTGCACTGTCTGTTGTTTCGATGCCAGTTAGCTCGATTTGAATGTTTGAGTTTTGTATTTATGCTTTATTTACATTAATTTGTGCTTGTATTTTTGTTGTAGCATGCTATGTTCGCAGACATTATGAAATGTTCTGAGATTGTTTTTGAAACAAAGTTTAAAGGGACTTGATCACAGTTTTGAAAAATGACAATTGTCAAACAATTTTTGATATTCAAAAAGAATGTATGCTTTGTATTCAACAACCAGGATAACACTCCTGACTAAGAAAAATGTAAACAATATATGTTCGTTTATTGATAATCTTCAATAGAAATTGGAAAAATAATAAAACTTTTGTAACACTTTTAATTGATAATTAAGCAAAAACATTTTGTACTGACATAGCATTTAATTTATCATACAAATTCTTAAACTTGAGTAGCGTAGTTGTAGCGCTTTAGCTTTTACTTCTAGAGATCCTGGGTTCGAACCCCATGAGAGGAACATTTTTTGTTTTATATTTTTCGTTTGTTTTTCAATTATTTAAAACATTTCCAAATATTACTGTTTGTGAGTAAATTCATTCAAGGACATTTAAAAAAAAAAAAAAAATCTGTTTACAAGTCCATTTAATTATGTATAAAAATGTAATGTTCTTCTATGTATTTGAATGCATACAAATGACTTCGCACTTGAATTGTTTGCACATATAAAGCACCATGTTGCTTGCTTTTGTCTGGCTGAGTGAAGGAGCTTCAGCATAATTCTATGTCTTAAATGTTTGTATACATATATCGCATGTGTCCTCATATACAGTAAATGCTTTCAATTCACGTGGATTTCATTTTCTGAAATATACTTAAATGTCATAACTTTAGGTTATTAATATCTTTGATTTATAAATAGTGAATTTGTAAATTACTTATAATAATGTATTATCTTGTTGCATACAACATTGTTGAGGTATTGTTTAGGTTGGAAAACCATATGAAAATGCTTGTATTTACTAATAAAATCAGAATTGGGTCAACTTATTAAAGATTGACAAGAAACAACTGATCAATTGCCATCACAACAGAACAGTTCTATTATGCCTTTTAAGTTTCCTGCACATGCAAACCTTTCTGTCCACAGGTCAGCAGCCGGCCACGCTATATTCAAAGGTCAAAATCCCATGATGACCCCCAGGCAGATATTCATGCCCCTGCAGGCACGGCCAGGGGCAGGATTGCCAGACAAGGGGCCAGGATTGTAAAATCACGGTCCCCTTCATCCAGTCCAATACGAATCCTGGGATCAAAGTCCCCGCCGAATTCTGGCATCAAAGGAAAGATATCCTCCCCGCCACTGAAGCGAGGTTATTCGGAAGACATCCCCTCCCCCACGGAATTCCCCACCAAAGTCTTGTACTCCTCTATGCCTGGACCATCCAGTCCACCTAGCAGTGCCAGGTCCCTGAAAGAGGAGATGAGCCACTTCAGGTTCAGCCTGAAAAAGAAGGAACAAGTCATAAAGGAAAACGAGTCGGAATCCTCCAGTAGTCCGCGGAGTCCATCCATAAACAGTCCAGCCGTATACAGTCCGCTCAGCCCAGCCATGACCAGTCCACTCAGCCCAACCAACCCCTTCTTGAGCCTTATCCAAGAGAGACCCAGGCAAACAAGCCCACAAACCACCAACTGGAAGACCTCAGCACCCAAGACCCTGGTTCAGTCTCGTATTCAGATGTTCTCCCCATTGGAGACCGGCCGACCGCAAGCTTCCATATCGCCCATAGCGCCACCACCTGTGTATCCAAGGCAGCAGCAGCCGACTTCTACGGTAACCGCAGAGAAACCACCAACACAGACCAGTCCTCCTGGGGTGGAAGTAAAGTTCAGGTCTCGAGACAGACAGAGACCTTTCAGCCCGAAACTGAAACAGAGGGCTATTACCAAATTATTGCACGATCTTCCTGTTAGCGATTCGTCGGCGTTTCACGCACCGCACCCCAGACCAGGTGGTCTCCCCTCCCCACTCTCGACCATTAACCCGTTAGTTAAGAAATCCGACAGTCCGTTTCAGCACACGTCTAGCCCAAGTTCGGGAACCGGGGATTCCATACGGCAGAGTTACATCTCGTCGCGATGTTCGTCAGAAGAGTCTTTGACCGAGTTTTCTTCTCTTCTGAAGGAGGATGAAAAATCTCATTCAAGATCGTCTGTTTGTGTTTACTTTGATGGGAAAAATATTCCCGATACACCTGTGTAAGATCAAAATTTTGTGTTCAATTAAGTCTGACAGAGTGTAGCTAAGAGATTTTGACCAGTTTTCTTCACTACATAATTGGGATGAAAAATTTCATTGGGCTCATTTTTTGTTTCATTTATTTTTCCAGAGTTGTCGTTTTTATTGAATGATAATGGGATCTCGTTAAGGTCAGCTAAATATTTGCTTGATTAAAAATAAATACAAGGTACTTTTGTGTTCAGAGTAGTGGACCAAAGTTTTCTTTGCTATTGAAATCAGATAATAAATGAGGTCATCTGCTACTTTGTCAGAAAGAAATGCAAACAAATCTTGCTTAAAATAATATTTATTTTGCAACACAAGTTTTGCAAGAGAAAACAACATTAAGGTCTTTTTTTGAAGGATAATTATGTTTGTTTTCTCTTTGATGAGAAAGATAAACTCTTGTTTATGTAAGAGGGTGAAATTTGAAATACTGTGGATTCATTTAAAGGGACCAGTTCACAGTTTGGCAAAATGACAAATCACAAACAAGAGTGTCACATATTCAACAAAGAATATAGGCATTATATTAACCCTTTGAGTGCTGGAACCGGATTTTGAAGGCCTTTGCAAACAGTTTGGATCCAGATGAGACGCCACAGAACGTGGCGTCTCATCAGGATCCAAACTGTTTGCTATTCTGATAGTGGTCTAAGAAAAAAAAATCCAAGAAAATGCTAAGTTTAGAAATTCAGCAGACGACATTTTAGCAGACGACAAATTTCCCAGCATGCGAAGGGTTAAAACAAGCAAAATAGTACACATGACTCAGAAAAAGGAAAAACAAATTGTAATTGATATTTATCAAATAAAATGTGAAAATCAAAAATCTGTATTACCGATGTAGGTTTTGAACTTCCTACCACAATCAAAAGCCTGTATGGTGTAGTGGAAGCGTGTTAGCTTTAAATTTGCTTCTAAAGGTCCCAGATAAGAACACCTCCTGACAGCCACATTTTTTATTTCAATCTTTTTCCTTGTTATTTTATTAATGTAAAAGTACCGGAATTGTCAGTAAATTTGTGGACTATTTTATGTCTGGTATAATGCTTAGAAAATAATCGTTGCTTAAACATTTAATTTCATGGTTGAGCGGACCCATGAAAATCCATGCAAATTAGTCTGAACATATTTTGTTGCACTGTATAAATTCTATGACATTATCACAATAGGTAAATCAGATCAAAGTGTAGATACGAATAAGAACAATCCGCTGACCTTAGCCAAAGCAAGTCCAATAAGTGTTGTAATGTTATGTTGTTTACTTATAAATTGGCACATTTTTGTGCAATCTGAAGCAGAAATATTTTGTTGAAATTAATGTTTACCTACACATTCTTTGTATTGTTATAATAATTATGTACACCATAAAACAAAAACTTAATAATAATGTAAACTTCTATTTTTTTTTTAATTTCAAGTTTCTTTTTAAATGTATTTACACAAACTTAGCTAAGCTATAAATGGTGTACTGAAGTTGTATTTTATGGTTGATATTATTTTTGTTGTGGTATCAGTACATGTATACATATTTGTGCAATGACCAGTGGAGTGGCCGGTATAGGGGTCGTAATACTTGTGTTTTGGATAATATTTTTGTAAACGAGTATAATGCACTGGTACAGAAGATTTATTGTTGGTTGTATTAATCCATATTATACGATTTGTTGTTTTTTAAATGTACTTATGTATCTATATATTATATAACAGACAGTTGAAGTGCAGTGATTTTATAGGGCTTTTGTGTGTTACATTAAATATTCAGTGTTTTTAGTCCCCTACCGGTGTTCCACCTTACAGAACTATAGATTTGCCCTCCGTCTGTCTGTTCATCCATCAGTCCACAAAAACTATACATGTATACTGCGATAAAAAGTCAAAAAGTTATTTGAAAATAATACAAGATGTGTTAAGAGACTTTGTTTGCACATTCAGAGTGATGACAGAATTATGCTTGACCTTTATTATCTCCAGAGGATAATGGTCAGGTGACTAGCTGTTACTAAAAATAGAACAACACTAAATTCTGAAATCTCTCAAAAAGTATATACACATGTGATCATGAAACTTGGCTAATGGAGTTGAGTACATGTACAATTTAGGAAGCAACTCATGAACACAGTACAAAGCTGATGCACACTCTTTGAATCATAGGGGTTTAAGTCCATAGGGGACCCCTGTAATTGTTGTTGTATTGTCAAAGTCTTGTTAAGATAGAATAATTAATGTGCAAAACCATAAATTATAAACATTTTATGTCACTAATTTTCAAGGACTTTTAAGTAGAATAATGGAGAAATTACATTTCCCTGACAACTGATATCAAAATGATTGTTGTTTTTTAATCAAATGTTTGTGTGAGCATAAATATTATAAAGTTTTGTTTAAAGTACTTCTGTGTTAAACTCTTGTGGATCTAGTCTGTATTGTCTAGCTTTGTGTTGATGTGATGAGAACCAAGTTTTTTATATAAAAATAATAAACTGCTGAGGGTTCATATTTTTCTGAGTTTTAACCTTTTGCATGCTGGGAAATTTGTCGTCTGCTAAAATGTTGTCTGCTGAATTTCTAAAAATAGCATTTTCTTCGATTTTTTTTCTTAGACTTCTATCAGAATAGCAAACAGTTTGGATCCTGATGAGACGCCACGTTCTGTGGCGTCTCATCTGGATCCAAAATGTTTGCAAAGGCCTTCAAAATCCGGTTCCAGCGCTCAAAGGGTTAAGTTACATATAAGTGCAATAATTGTGTTCTATTCAGATCCATGTTAGTCAGCCCAATATTTTATCAAAAAGAACAACAAAGAAGCCCATGTGATAGTAGCACTACTGGTAGAGCTGTGGTCGACAATAATTTTGTTCCAGCGAACATTTCTTTCTTTGCATTAAACGACTCATTTATTAGACCAATGTGATAGTTGCTTCTAAGACAGAGTGCAATATATGTTATTGTCAAAGGTTAGTGTTAGTCAGATTTTGTATTAGTTATTTGTTGTTAATAAAAGTATTGGACGAAAAATGATTATGGGTTGGTTACATTTTTATGCCCCCTTTCGAAGAAAAGTTGGGTATATTGCTATGCACATGTCGGTCGGTCGGTCCGTCCACCAGGTGGTTTCCGGATGATAACTCAAGAACGCTTAGGACTAGGATCATGAAACTTCATAGGAACATTGATCATGACTCGCAGATGACCCCTAGTTATTTTGAGGTCACTAGGTCAAAGGTCACAGGTCAAGGTCACAGTTACTGGAAATAGGAAAATGGTTTCCGGATAATAACTCAAGATCGCTTATGCCTGGGATCATGAAACTTCATAGGGACATTGGTCATGACCGGCAGATGACCCCTATTGATGTTCAGGTCACTTGGTCAAAGGTCAAGGTCACAGTGACTGGAAGTAGGAAAATGGTTTCCGGTTGATTACTCAAGAACGCTTGCGTCTGGGATCATGAAACTTCATAGGGACATTGGTCATTACCTGCAGATGACCCCTATTGATTTTCAGGTCACTAGGTCAAAGGTCAAGGTCACAGTGACCTAAGTGTAAAACCACCACCACCACCATTGTTCACAGTGACAAAAAACGTATTCACACAATGGCTGCCACTACAACTGACAGCCCATATAGGGGGCATGCATGTTTTACAAACAGCCCTTGTTTGACTTAGATACGCTTAAAACTTATTGTAACATTTTATTGAATTCCAAAGTATTTTCCTCCAAAACATAAGTTGTTAAGTAAAATGGCTCTAATAGGCCATCAAAGGAACACTTACAAAAACAGCACATATTCCGAATACATTTAGTTTCATTAAAAAAAGATAAGCATAAATGATATAAAAACTTTTGTTCCTCAACAATAACTAATGAGTAATGATAAACATCAGAATTTATAAATAATCAAATATTTATACATGTACATCTTAATAATAACTGAACATAAAACATGTTTCACCGTATATTCAAACATGACATGAAGCCAGACTAAAGGGCACATAAGCATCAACATAATAGATTATAGTTGTCATACATGCTTGCTTTAAATGGTGCAATCTTTAGAGCATTTAAACAACTCATTTTCAAAATAAAGTTTAATAACTTGTTAATAACAAAAGACTTGTTAATAACAAAAGATAAAGTGTATAAACTATAAATATTGTTTTTCCGGACCTAGATGTAAACTAATATTACTTAATAATCCATTCAAAGTAAAAAATGGCAATATAACATTAATAAATGTTTTTACTGCCAAAAGAGCTTTTTGTTACATTTTATTGAAATCCAGAGTATTTTTCTTCAAAAAGCTGTGTAGTATAGTGAATGTTATAGACCATCAAAGGCAAACATACAAACATGGCACAAATATCAAACACCATTAGTTTCATTAAAAACAAGACGTGTTTGTGAAACACAATGCACAATGTCCCCTTTTGAGCGATTTTGACCCAAATAGTTGACCTTTGATCTTGAAGGATGACCTTGACCTTTCACCACTCAAAATGTGCAGCTCCATGAGATTCACATGCATGCCAAACATCAAGTTGTTATCTTCAATATTGCAAAAGTTATGATTTTGACCCATATATCTGACCTTTGACCTTGAAGGATGACCTTGACCTTTTACATCTCAAAATGTGCAGCTCCATGAGATACACATTCATGCCAAATATCAAGTTACTTTCTTCAATATTGCAAAAGTTATGGCCAATGTTAAAGTTATGTGCAAACAAACAAACCAACCAACAAACAGACAGGGCAAAAACAATATGTACCCCAGTATAGACTGGGGGACATAAAAAGCATAAATGAAAATAAATTATAATAAAATACATCAACATTGATAAATAATCAAATACTAATACATCTTAATAACTATTTAACATAAAACATATACTACTGTTTATTAAAACATGACATGAAGCAAGATTAAAGAACTTACCCGCATCAACATTATCGATACTTGTCATACATGCCTGTTTTAAATGGTGCAATCTTTAGAGCATTACAATAATTTATTTTCAAAATAAAGTTTGATTATTTGTTAATAACAAAAGATAAACTGTATGAATACATATTTTTCCTGGCCTAGATATAAACTGCAATGACAGAAATAGCTTTTCAAAGAAATAAATGTAAAATACCAACCCATGCAAAAAGACAAAAAAAAATCATACAGGACATGAGATCTGGTAACTTTTAAAATTTACCTGACCTCACCAGATTTTACCGAACCTTGTTCTTCTTTAACCAAACCATAGAAAATAACAGTTCTAAATACAATAAAATAACAACTAAATTTAAACCTGTTCTATTTAAACATATGGTAAAACTTTCAATTAAAAGTGAAGAAAGCTTTGTGATTTTTTTTTTTTATAAATTACACGCAATTTTAAAACGCAATATAAAACTCTAGTACTCTTACTGTTAACTCAAGAAACAAATATGAAATGACAATGACAAATATGAATTGACAATGAAAAAACACATCAAGACCTGTTACACTAAGAACTGTTACTGTTTACACAAGATTAAAATATGAATTGCCAATGAAAAAAAAACATCATGGCAAGTTACACTAGTACTCTTACTGTTAATAACAATAAAAATCCTGTTGGGTCGCCTACGTCATGGAAACAAGGTGTAATATTTGACTGGTTCTAAGAATCGAACTTTGATTTTGTTACGTCACAAGCACTGTTAGCAAATTCGACTGGTTGGTAAAATCTGTTTTATTTTAAATTTAATCAATCTAATAAAGTAAAACAAACATTAACCAGTCCATGTTTTTCCTAGTCTCGTTTACATTTTTATCCCAAACAAAGTTTTACAAATGTTGTTTTTTTGTCAGATAAGACATACAGTTTTGGGCATAATTCTGGACCTCAGTTAATTTTATCGGAAATGTCAGAGGTCCGACGTCTTTTGTTTCAATTTGTTTTTTACTGAAAGAGCTATTGCAAGTCCATAACAATGAGTTTACTGTTATTATTTTGCCCCACAATGATCTGGTGAGTGTTGGTGTTGCAGCAGACAGACACTGGTCCGTTAAGTCCATCTGCCAGAGTGGCCAGTTTCTGTCTCCCCTCATGATCCACCTGTATGACAGTATTGGAGGCGTATCCACAGACTAACACTTGTCCTGCAGGTGTTACATGTGCACCCTTTGGGAATTGTAGTGCAGGGTGCTCAAAGGTGGATATCAGGGTCCCATCGGTAGCCAGAGTGATGAGCTTGTTTTGGGAGTTGTTGGTGACATAGATTCTGTCGCCAGCAGGACTCACTCCACATTTGTTCACTGCAAAACATGGAACATATTATTATAAGTTGATGATGATAAGAATTATAATTTATGCATTAACACTATTGTTTCTTAGTTACATTTTCGTTATTAGTGGTTACAAATATCAACAATAGAGATAATCTTTTATTTGTATTTATGGAAAATTACATGTACCTGTATATTGGTTTCTTGCATCCTCAAACAGCTTTTTCACAAGTGATCCAGTCAGAGTGTAGTGGTACAGGGCAGTGCCAGACGTGACATACAACGCTCCTTGATGGTGGGCAATACCTTGGGCTGCATGCTGTAATGAAAGCTTCCTCCCATTCACCAGCTGCCCATCGTTCACAGAGATAAACTGCACATCATTATTTAAAGTTATGGCCACCTCATTGGATGTGATATGGCAAATGTCCCATGGAGCATCAGACACATCACAGTAACTGGACATGTTGTAATGCTGGTCTAACAGCTTCACTTTTTTATTGGAGTTATCTGCAACAATCACCTGGCCGCTTGGCAGGCTGCAAATCCCAATGATTTGGAAAAGCTGACGTTTGTCACTTGGTATGCTGACTATATACTCCGATGTCCTCTTTACAGTGAGACACTCCATTCTTTCTACAATTTATGCTCCCTAGACTAGACTCTTGAGACAGGAACTGCTCAATGTCAGTATTTGCTTGGAATATTATTTGACTCTGCACCTTTTCAAGGTTCTCCTTCAGATAGGACTCAGACTCTTGTATTTTATCAAGACATTTTCTGCTGGCTATGAACTCAAGTTCTTTCTTGCTCTTATCATGAAGGCCATTAACAGCTTTACTGAGTGTTTGCAAGTCATTCTTCAGTCTTCTGCAGTTGTCAAGATCTTTCCTAAGAGATTTTAACAATGTGTCAGAAATTTCATCCAGTTGTTTAAAGGTTGTACATTCTAGTGCATCCAAAGCAGCATTTAATTTCTTTCGCAGGTCTTCAATTTCTTGCAGTATGTCACGACCAAATGCCATCAGGTTCTCAATGCTGGCTTCTGTTTTTGTCTTAAACTTATTTAGTTTATCAACCATAGTTTGAAGATTGTTTGACAACTGTGGCATATCTGATGTCAGGTTTTTAAGTGACTCAGAAATTAAAGCCACATGTTTGCACTGTCTGAAATGGCAACAACAATCAAAATTAAAATAAGTATCAATTTTATGTATGAAATATCTTACAGAAATAAAACATTTAAAAAATATCATATTTCTTATATGTTAAGCAGTACATGTTTTGTCAAATATTTTTTGTCTAAACTTAAAACTTGTCGGAAAAAAGAAATAAAAAAACCTATCTTTAGTACACACTAAAAAGTTTTCTAAACAATAATGTTGCACTTATAAGTGCACAATGAAAACCTTTATCAATAACAGATTGTGCATAGCAAACAATCTATGTCCCATTTTGTAATCTAGACATCTAGCAATAATGTCCTCTTACATTGCAACCATCAGCAATTTAATATTGTTTAAAATAACTGTTAAAATGCATTAAGCAACTATGAAGTGCAGCTGAAGAATGAAAATAAAGACAGATATTTTATTTATTCTAGTGAAAGTAGCCAACCTTCTATAACCTCAATGACTTACAAACAAAAGGCTTATCCTGGATTGTGCTAGACTTTGGAAATTCCCACCAATACCATGGTACAAAAAATGCTGACCGATTTCATGTACTAAAAGTTGATTCACTCAAATAAAAATGGTTGATATGGTATGTGATTCGGAAAGGATTTTGAATGAACCAGCTTTGTTTGTACCGTCTGAGATTGGTGGGGTTTTCTTCAGATCTATTCCATCACTGTGTGTATCTTACCTGTGATTCAATAAAACACAATCAGTGCAACACAGCAGACTGTGGTCCTGACAAAACATTTTCAGTTTCTTGTCTTTGTGGACATCACATTTCAGAAGCAAATCCTCAATTGTCTTTGTACCTGAACTTACAGATTTTGCCATTTTTAAGTAGATATTGTTAACTGTCCTTTGTTTTTAAATGCTATGTATTCACTTTTAGTATGATACCTTCCCTATTCATGAAGACACACACTGTATTTAGTGAGTATATATTCACCCTTGTTCTTAATTTCAACCTTGTAAATAGCTGAAGGATGTTATGATAACTGCGTAACCCACTTAGATACACACTGAATACAAAGTCCATAGTAAAGTTACAAGAGGACCATGTACATATTTTGATGAACATTTTGCTGATAATGCAGAGATTAACCATTTTTAGCTCATCTACTTTTATTTTTTTTTAATTATGAGCTATAGTCATCACCTAAGCGTCGTCGTTGGCGTCTGCCTCCGGTTAAGTTTTGTGTTTAGGTCCACTCTTCTCATTAAGTATCAAAGCTATTGCATTCAAACTTGGTACACTTACTAACTATCATGAGGGGACTGTGCAGGCAAAGTTAGATAACTCTGGCTGGCATTTTGACAGAATAATGTGCCCCTTTTATACTTAGAAAATTGAAAATTTGGTTAAGTTTTGTGTTTAAGGTCCACTTTATTCCTAAAGTATCTAAGCTATTGCTTTCATACTTGTAACACTTACTTACTATCATAAGGGGACTGTGTAGGCAAATTTATGTAACTCTGACTTGCATTTTGACAGAATTATGGCCCCTTTTATAATTTATACTTAGAAAATTGACAATTTGGTTAAGTTTTGTGTTAAGGTCCACTTTATTCCTTATAAGTACAGTCTCTGCCAAACTAGTCAAATTTTTACAGGACAGTAGGTCCTGTAAACTGGGAACAAATACAGGACCTCCTCCTTTTTTACAGGACCTACCGATTACAGTTACAGAATATAATAGTAAAATAACCTGGTTTCATTGCTGGGATCAAGGTCATGACGATGCGATAGATGATGATTATAATTATAAATTACAATTGTGATAACAACCACACAAATTGATATTTGTATCATTTGATGATAAGATTAATGCGTATCTTGTTAAACGACTAGCTAGGTTGTCATGGATTTGGACCAGCATTTGTTTAGATAATTACGGAGAAATGGCGAAAGACTTGTCAAAATTTACAGGACAGACATGCCTGCGAGGAGCACACATTTAAAGCCAGATGCAAATTTCACATGCCTCAATTATAAGTGTTTTGCCCAGGAGGGCATAGATTCATGGCACAAAGTAAATTAAAAAAGGACAATTTAACGAATGGTAAATTCAAAAAAGGGCAAAAAAAGCTCTAATCCCAAATTTGGGGAAATAAATTTATCGTGTTAGTGTCAGTTTGAGGAAAATATTTACACCTATAAACATACCGGTTCATACTTGAGTGTTATTGATGTATTTAACTAAAAATCAATTTATATATTCAATATATTTACCTTTTAATATCTTCCATTTCAATTACATGTCATAACAGTAAACTGTAAAGTGACAAACATAATAATGCAGAATATGCAAATGAATCTGATTATACACAGATCCCCTAACATTTAAATCAGACCATGTTTGTCTTTTTCCTTTTTCGAACGATAATTTTGTTAGATGTATTTTTCTTCACGAGAAGACTCCAATTTACAAACACTCGTTCTATGACATTAAAATTTTAAATCCATAAATTTGTAAGAAAAATATGTTATTTGAATCTAAAACGTATTCTCCATTATTGAATGACGCACGCTTTTCATTAATCCTCATTATATGATTTCAATCGTTAATTCGACTGTTTTTGTCATTTTCGCTGAGCAGCGTAATTTCTTTTTTTATTGTCTGCCATATTGTAATCACGTTTGCGACATGTGTGAAACGTAAATTAGTGCCCTCGGAAAAATGTGTCAGCAGAAACACAGGTGTTGGGCGCGTGGCCAAGTCACTTTAACACTATCAATATGTAATAAAACAACATTTTTTATCATTTTGAAAAAAAATAAATCTGATATGATATATTATCATAGGTACATTGATAATGACTGGCAGATGACCCTATTGATTTTCAGATCACTAAGTCAAAGGTCAAGTTCACAGTGACTCAAAACAGTTAAATGGTTTCCTGATGATAACTCAAGAATACTTAGGCCTATGATCATGAAACTTCATAGGTACATTGATCATGACTGGCAGATGACCCCTATTGATTTTCAAGTCACTAGGTCAAAGGTCAAGTTCCCAGTGACAAAAAACGTATTCACACAATGGCTGCCACTACAACTGACAGCCCATATGGGGGCATGCATTTTTTACAAACAGCCCTTGTTACCTTATAAACCACTCTTGTATAAATTATTATTCGGTCAATCATATATCTTACATATACAAGTACATTTTATAGCTTTCAAATAATAAATCAAATACTTGTATCATTTTACTATCCTTAAATATTCCCTGGGAAACGTGTTTTTTCACAAGGCGTTTTATGTCTACCGACCAAACCTAAAAAAATGTCCAGCCCCTAACATATTGTATCAAGTTAACATGTTTTAGTTTATTTTTTCATTTGATAATACTTGACATGGTTTTGGTTAACATGTAAATTTGATATCCTCAAGTTCAAAACACTCTTTATTCCATTTTTCTATGTTTAAATATGCACTTACTTTCAAAGTCTTCATTTGACTGATTTAACCCTTTGAGTGCTGGAACCGGATTTTGAAGGTTTTTGCAAACAGTTTGGATCCAGATGAGACGCCACAGAACGTGGCGTCTCATCAGGATCCAAACTGTTTGCTATTCTGATAGTATTCTTTGAAAAAAATCGAAGAAAATGCTAATTTTAGAAATTCAGCAGACGACATTTTAGCAGACGACAAATTTCCCAGCATGCAAAGGGTTAAAATACATTACAATCATAATAACCTAACTTCACCATACAAGTTCTACATGTTCTTTTGGTAATTAATTGCACCAATTATACTGAATACGACCATTTGGTTCTCCAAGACCTATTGTGTGAACGAAAATATCGGACCAAAGAACAAACTGAAATTCATCACTATAATATTTAAGAGTGGACTACACATGGACGTTCGCTTTTGGTGACAAAACAGGACAAAAATGAACAACTATGAAAGAGATTCACTTTTATTTTCAAACACGAAATAAAAGCGCTGTGTAAACACTTAATATCTTTCAAAAACGTTGCACAATTAACATCATACAAATCATGCACAATTGATGTCATGATTAGTTGATTACAAACATTGTTTTGCTAGTATTCACATTGAGGAGCTTACATTGAATGGCTAGAACAAAAGTTTCATGTAAGTTTATTGCTATAAATAATTAATAAAGACTATAAACACACAAAGAAGTAAGAAGCAATGTAGAAAATAAGTTGAAATGATCTAATCCTTCTGCTAAATACTATGTGGATTTCTTAAAAAAATATATGAAAAAAGTGAGCAAACAAACCCCAAAACCAAAATCACAAACGAACATAAAAAACTAACACAATCCACAAACATCATTTAAACAATAAAAAGACATGGAACTAGTACATTTGAAGATAAAATAACCTTAACTAAATATTATCAAAACTACAGTTTTTCCATATACAGTCTACTCTCGTTATCTCGAAGTCGGCGGGAACATGAAAAAATATCGAGATAACGAGAGCTCGAGATATCTGAGTAGGCGTTTTCAAAGAAAAAATGAGACAAAAATTTACCTTGTTTTTAACATCTAAATACCTGCTAAGTGGTCCGTCACAGTGTGGCATAATACAACGGCGTAATAATTACTGTATGAGATTCAATGCGCATTTCTTACGATTCTTTGATGTCAAAAAATACTGAACTGTACATGTACATTTTGTAGTTTGAAATGCAAAGTTCAATCGATTATAAGAAGAGGATAAAATAAAAAAATGAAAAGCCATTCTGAGTCTTATCTGTATTATCTTTATTAGCATTCCGACCAATTGTGATGCAATAGCAGAGTAGCACATAGACATGGGCGATCATTTAATTAAATCCAAACTGTTTTGAGGCCTCTCTCGACTTCTATGATGGCCGCGTACTTTTGCTTGAACGACTTAACTTCAAGCTTCTGCTTAGTCCCCCTCTTGGCCGATCCAGATATCCCCCCGGGTTGGATACCGGGTCCAGCTCGACGGACAACTCATAATTATCTTTCAAGTTAGCCATGATAATGACTGTTGGAGTTCAAGGATAGAACAACATTCTGCAAATTTGCGACGGTTTATATACGCAAACATTACTCAATGCATTTTGTAATGTTGTTTGTAAAAACAATTAGTCTTTCGGCTTTTCGGCAGGCTGTGTATAAATTGCAGTTAATTGCAGTTGAAGTGACAGGCCTTACTCAAGTGTAAATGGCTAACGATATTAGACACGTGTGGTCATTGATGCAATTAACGGATCAATTATCTACCGCATAGTATCGGAAGCAGCCGGGTGAAGCGGGACGGTGAAGTATCAAAGAAAAAATTTCTCACCTTTGCAGACACTGGGACAGTAATTCGCACTTCAAGATAAACCACAGTAAATACATGTAGAATCGAGACTCGGGACAAATTTTTATTTCGAGATATCGAATTATTTGAGATAACGAAAATCGAGATATGCGATGTTTATTAATTATTATTATACCATATTTGTATAGTGCTTTTTTAACACATACTTGTGCCTTCAAAAGAGCTTAATTATTAATAAAGATAAAGAAGAAAAAAAGTTGGGACATTGAGCTTACCTCGACATATCGAGAAAATCGAGATATGCGATGTCGAGATAACGAGAGTAGACTGTATGAGAAAAGAGAATTATTAAACAATAAATATTTGACAATGGAAATAGATTCCAATTCAATTCATACCAAAAAATGGAAATGTATAGAAAACAACTCAAATGCAATTTAACAGTCAAGACTAAACACTGTCTATGGATGTTTCTCAAAGTATTTCAGCTTTTCATTCTGGTCCGGAACAATCTGAAAATACAAAACAAGTCTTTAATATAGAAGTTACAAGAGCAAAAGAAAATACTTAAATTTGGATATATTTCTTACACAGAGTTTATTCAATTTGATAGGAATGATTATGATCTCCAAATATCATGATGTTAAAAGACTTGCTTAAGTGGAACATTGAACAATCAAAACTTGAGCTTAAAATTATCACAGAAGTGAAGAAATCCTGCATATGTAGCAAGTTGTATTTTACAGTTGTAATCATGTTCTTGTGATTCAAAGCCGGATAAAGGGCAATTTTAACAAAGGATAATAACAAATCGTATAGACACAACTTCATGATCATAGAGAACAATGCCTGATGCAAGATTCAACCTTTTACACTTCATCTGAAAGGTTTGTGTTTATGGACATATGCCCTTGATTAATCCAGAAAAGCCACCTTTACTTTGGGTACTACCTTGCTTTGTTTGTTTGGTTAGATGGAATGAGGGCATTATAACCAAATCCACACATTTTAAACAAACAATGATAATGATTTGCTAATGCTACTTTTTCAGGAAAGTATAAGTATTTTTTTTTTACACATTTGGATACATTTAACAGCAGCATTCAAGAGGACATATTGTACAAAAACATTTCTCATTAAAACCACAGGCAGTTTCTGTGATCACTCACCGTGTCCGCACCCGGTTTCCAGTTGGCCGGGCAGACCTCGCCATGCGTGTCTGTGAACTGGAACGCCTGCACGAGTCTCAGCGTCTCATCGACAGAGCGTCCAACGGGGAGGTCGTTCATGGTGATCTGACGCAGGATGCCCTTACCATCTATGATGAACAGGCCTCTGAAATATGGGGAATACCATTGGTGATCCGTACAGCCTTGCCTCATTTGCAGTGTTACTTTCTTATTCAAACTTTGTGTGAAAATGAATGACAACATTTTGATTTTTGTATTTCTTGTTTCACTCAAGAATAAGATTTTTTTTTTTATTTCGTGTCAGACAACAATGTATTTTTTTTAATTCTATAAAAATGTGGAGACACACACTCTTAGCCAAAGAAATGAATCCTGTATTAAGCGCTGATTTTAAGCCCTGTCCACAGAAAATAATGAAATTTAAGCTCAAATGGCGTCACTTTCAACGGAGGAAAATGTTGTTCACAAGAAACTATTTTGTGTATTTTTGTTGTTTTTCTATGCCCATAAGAAAGAACTTCTGCAAAGATAATTTGAGTATTTGCGGACTGTTTCTTTCAAAGGAGTCCTCTATCAACAACTACAAACACGCCCTCCACCCCAGCTCCCCAAAGATCAATTGAGAATCTGGAAAAAGTCTGGGAAAACTGGTGTTAATGTGTTTGTGTAAAGTGTTGTCCCAGATTACCCTGTGCAGTCTGCACAGTCTAATCAGGGACAAAACTTTCTGCTTTTAAGTAATTTATTGTTTATACGTTTCTTCTAAACGAAATTCCAGTTTAAGCGGAAAGTGTCGTCCCTGATTAGCCTGTGCAGACTGCACAGGCTAATCTGAGGTGACACTTTCCGCACATGCATAAAGCCCAATTTTCCCAGAACGGGGGTCAATCCCTCACCTGAGTGTATGGCCCAGTTCCTCCAGGTACACCCCATAGGCTTTGGAGATTCTGTGAGTAATGTCAGACAGCAGCGGGTACTTCATAGCTCCAAGCCCACCACTCTTACGTGGAGTGTTGATCCTTTTGGGAAACGAATAAAGGAAGTATTCAATTTCAAAAGGGATAAACAATTTTAATATCTCTTTGATCAGTTTGATGATATTGCATTTATTTAACACATAAATATGGACATAATTTTTTACAACACTTTCATGGACCTCAAAGAAGTTTTAGGGACTTATTGTTCTTTAAACCATGCTCCTACACATATGCATCTCTTTGTATCCATGAATCAGGGCAAGTCAAGCTTAACTATTCATTCCACATTTCCTGTGTATTTGAGGGCAACTTATTACTGAAGAATCGTGATTTTTCACAATCACATTTAAAAAAGAATAAGTGCTTGTGTAACACACATCCTCCTGTTGATTGTATACAGCCCATTTCTAACACAAGGTCAAGACCAAAGTTAATATTGGGAATAAGGAATGGTTTCAATCAACAATCATGTAAGTATCAAATAGTTGTAGAAATTTATGAAAGTGAGAAATAAAATGGTAAGATATACATAACCGCATACATGCCAGAATTTTTCAGGTCCAAATCGGGACATTCCATAAAAAATTGAAGGGATATTTGACCAAACAGCGGGACCTAAAACAATCAATCATTCCACCTTTACTTTAGTCAGTAGTCTGTATATAACTTACAAAAACTCTAAATTTTTGCCCAATATTGACGATAAATGTGTTTCAGAAATTCGGGAACACATGCGTTCTCCATTTTCCGGAAGTAAACACACTAAATAAACTGAAATGAGGGGTATCCCCGTATGCCTCGATTTGACATCCAATCGGTACAGGGATATCCTCTTGAGCATATGTAAATCGTGTAACGCGATGTGAGCGCATCGAGCACTGTTCTTATTCAACCAATCGTCAATTAAATCTAAATTTAGATCGATGCAATATGCACAAACTTTTTTCTGANCCACTTACCATGCCAGGTGAGTATGGGGTGAGTCCACTTACCATGCCAGGTGAGTATGGGGTGAGTCCACTTACCATGCCAGGTGAGTATGGGGTGAGTCCACTTACCATGCCAGGTGAGTATGGGGTGAGTCCACTTACCATGCCAGGTGAGTATGGGGTGAGTCCACTTACCATGCCAGGTGAGTATGGGGTGAGTCCACTTACCATGCCAGGTGAGTATGGGGTGAGTCCACTTACCATGCCAGGTGAGTATGGGGTGAGTCCACTTACCATGCCAGGTGAGTATGGGGTGAGTCCACTTACCATGCCAGGTGAGTATGGGGTGAGTCCACTTACCATGCCAGGTGAGTATGGGGTGAGTCCACTTACCATGCCAGGTGAGTATGGGGTGAGTCCACTTACCATGCCAGGTGAGTATGGGGTGAGTCCACTTACCATGCCAGGTGAGTATGGGGTGAGTCCACTTACCATGCCAGGTGAGTATGGGGTGAGTCCACTTACCATGCCAGGTGAGTATGGGGTGAGTCCACTTACCATGCCAGGTGAGTATGGGGTGAGTCCACTTACCATGCCAGGTGAGTATGGGGTGAGTCCACTTACCATGCCAGGTGAGTATGGGGTGAGTCCACTTACCATGCCAGGTGAGTATGGGGTGAGTCCACTTACCATGCCAGGTGGGTATGGGGTGAGTCCACTTACCATGCCAGGTGGGTATGGGGTGAGTCCACTTACCATGCCAGGTGGGTATGGGGTGAGTCCACTTACCATGCCAGGTGGGTATGGGGTGAGTCGACTGAGCAGGCCACCACTTCAGTGTTGATCTTCTTGAACTCTTCCAGCCTCTCGTTGAAGGCAATCACTTCTGTAGGGCAGATGAACGTGCTGGAATATAGAGACAGCGTCAAATTGGACAATTACAGCAAAACAAGAAGGCCATGATGGCCCTGAATCACGCACATGAATTCCGAATATGATGCTGGAACTTAAATGCTCATGTGAGCTAATAATGACTCAATGACACGAGTATATCTAAGGAAGAAATACAACCTTCAAGTAGTGATAAGTTTATCATGCTGCGGCGGAATATCAGCATGACAGATAGGATGATTAGTTAATCATGTATATATAATTAGATCAGTTGTGTACAGGTACATAAAAGAGTCGCATGAAATGTGTCTTGTAAGAAGCGAAATGAAGAATGGAACAACTTATCAATGCATTTTTCCATCACATCGCAATTGTTTTTAAAGTCCATCATTTTCCATACAATTCGAACAAAAAAAAGAGAATATAACTTACAAGTCCAATGGATAAAACAGCAGGACCAGGTATTTGCCTTTATAATCAGTCAGTTTTATGTCTTTAAATTTTCCATCCACAACAGCAGTCCCATTCCAATCAGGGGCAGGCTTGGAAACTAAATGAAAAAAACTTGTCAATATGACATATTTTCTATAGATTAATTATCATAAAGAGACTTAAGTAGCTGTAACTGAATTAGTTTTTTTTTAAGCTCAGATAATCATATGTATCTTATAAAGGGGAATTTTCAGATGCATTAACATTTTGAAATGGCCGGCCATAGCCACTCTCAAACTTTCAAGGGAAAGAGCCCAGACTGCTTTGGGAATGGGTAAATATGGTTATCTTTTTCCAATCAATTATATGCATCATAGATAACTTAGTAAAGCTGCAACCATAAACTATGTTGCTGCCCTATTCGAATGTGATTTTGCTAATTGGGGCCTAACCTAAACGGTTGCCAACACAATATACCATCTTAAATGAGATCTTCAAATAATTCGGCTCCAAGGATTTCCAGAAACATCAAAAGTCGGCTGAAACGCAAAGCCAGACTCTACAAAAAGGCAAGAAAATCTAACAATTGGGTTAACTACAGAAAATGCCAAAAGGAAACAAAGAGAGCTATGCACAAAGCTGAATGGAATCACATTAACAAAATAATAGAAGAGGGCCTCAAAAACAACAACTCAAAACCCTTCTGGAATTACATCAAGTCCAGGAAAGAGGATAACATAGGAACAGCTCCTCTACGTGAGCATGAACACCTCATCACAGACAGCAAAGGCAAAGCAGAAATATTAGTAAATCAGTTCCAGTCTGTTTTCACCAAGGACGACACAAACCAGCCAACTCCGCAACTAACAAACCGGGTAAAAGACAACATTCCTTCACTACACATAAGTGAGGATGGTGTACTCAAGCTGCTGAAAAACATCAATGTCCGGAAAGCAGCTGGTCCAGATGAACTTCCAAACAGAGTGCTACAAGCCTGTGCTATAGAGGCATCGCCAGCCATTGCTGCCATCTTTCAGAGGTCAGTTCACACAGGCGAGCTTCCAAAGGATTGGAGAGACGCAAACAATGCCCCAGTCTTTAAGAATGGAGATCACCACTCACCAGAAAACTACACACCAGTATCTCTCACCTGCGTGCTCTCCAAGCTATTAGAGCATATCATCTGTCGTCACATATTGAACCACCTGAACAAGCACAAAGTATTAACTAACCGAAATCATTGCTTCCGCTCAGGATACTCCTGTGAAACCCAACTTGTTGTCACAGCCCATGACCTGCTCGGATACCATGACAAGAACAAACAGGTTGACACCATTATCCTCGATTTCAGTAAGGCCTTCCACACCGTGCCCCACCAACGCCTTCTGCTGAAGCTTGAAAACTACGGCATCCGCGGTCTACTACACAACTGGATATCACACTTCCTCACACAACGTGAAATGTGTGTGGTGGTTGAAGGAGAGAAGACCCGTCACGTTGCTGTAGGATCTGGCGTACCACAAGGCACAGTGTTAGGGCCCCTGCTGTTCCTTTGTCATATTAACGACCTACCTGAAAGGGTGAAATCCCACATCCGGCTATTCGCAGATGACTGCCTACTGTATAGAGCCATAAATTCAATCAAAGACCACCTAATTCTACAAGAAGACCTTGAGAACCTTCAAAAATGGGCCCATGACTGGGGAATGCGGTTTAACTCTAAGAAATGCTATCTCCTCAGCTCAAAAACGAAATCTTCATTCTTCTACACCATTGGCAACACAATCCTCAAAAACGTACAAGAAAACCCATACTTAGGAATTACTTTCTCCAATGACATGAAATGGAAAACCCACATCTTAAACATTACAAAACAAGCCAACTCTTACTCTACACTAGGATTCCTGAGCCGTAACCTCAGATACTGCCCTCAAAGCTGCCCGAAGACTGCGTACCAAGCCAGGCCTTTTTCTGCCTATCTCACGGGTCCGATAGTCGGACCCATTTCCCATGCCAAATATGCATATTTTCTCCCCAATTCTCAAAAAAAAATCCCCTCAAAAAAATAAAAAAAATAAAATAATGCTTTGGTCGATGAAAATTCTTCCCAATTTTGAAGATTTCGCGACTTGAAAAATCCCCATTTTGCTAGGTACTTTTTCCCCAAATAGACAGAAAAAGGCCTGCAAGCGCTCATTCGCTCTAAACTGGAGTATGGGAGTGTAGTTTGGGACCCATACCAGCATGGTGACATAGACAAGCTAGAGCGAGTCCAACGATCTGCGGCTCGCTTTATCACTAGAGATTACACATCCAGACAAGATGGATGCGTATCAGCCATGCTGGATGATCTAAACCTTTCCACACTACAAGAGAGGGGACGCCACCAAAGATTGACGGTCTTGTACAAGGTTGTGGAAGGGCAAGTACCGGCTATCAATATCGATCACTATTTTACTAAGACCGAAACGTACTATTAGGGCTAAGAAATTTGAAGATTACATTCACGAAAACATAGTGCTAAAATCAGTGAACAATAACTCCAAGTGCTACCAGCCATTACACACAAACAGTGATAAATTTAAATACTCCTTCTTTCCGCGAACTATCCTTGACTGGAATTTACTCAGTGAAATCACAGTTAACTCAACATATTTTGAGTGTTTTAAGGCCGCAATATCGGCAAAAGTGGGACATTTGCCAAGCTCATACTAATTTCATGCGCACTCCCCGTTGAATAAAAGCCAAACTTGGTCACTTCAACGTATTCATTCAGATTCAGACAATAGCATGGTGGGTGGGGAATGTTCTTACTTATCGCTTGACTCATGTGCAACGAGTGACCGAGGATTCGCTGGCCGGTTTGCATCCCGCACGTCTCTTGAGGATACACTTGGCCACCAAATAAGGACTGGCACATCTCCTGACACACGCATGTTCCAACAAAAACTGCAACAATGTGTGCAGCAGTAAGGAAAAAGTTGCCGGTAGACGCCATGTTTCCACGTCAGCTCCGTCGTGTATCGGAAATCGCTCGACCAGATTGAGGTAACAACCCACCAAATGTATCAAATATAAAAGTTCGTTAGTCTAAAGACACTGTACACCTTCTATACATAATACATCGACTTATAATGTTGTCTTTATTTAATAATACACTTATGCAGTATACAATATGATAGCATTTTTTTTAAAGACTTCTCCACCCAAAAATGCGCTCAGACAATGTAGTGAAATTGCATCTTCTTGGAGTGCGTCAATGCACAGAACATACTGGAAGCACCACATTGACGCAAACTAAGTCATAGGTGATGATACGCGAATTTAGAGAATAACGGTAACGTCATATGCCCCCGCCTCCAATATTTGCCAATGTAAAATTGTGTCAAATACTTGAAATCAATTTATTGTAAGTTACTAGATAACGTATGTTTCTGTTGTACGTAACTTTTGCTAAAATGCTAATTTTTCGTTGAGAAATGTGTTTCGTTAAAAATTCAATGGCAAATGATAGCAAAACGTGCGCGCGTGCGTTTGCGTGCGCGCGTGTGAGTGTGTGTGTGTGTGTGTGTGTGTGTTCGTGTATAAGTTTGTGTTTGTGTGTGTGTATTGCGAAGTAATTGAGGTTCTCCCACACATGAGGGTGCATAATTAGAGGATCCGGAGTGTGTCAAAGCACTACTACTAAATAAACTTTAATAGACTCATGATAAATGTTTTTTTTTTAAATGAAAATCACTAAATAATGTTGGTGGGGTTTGTGCTGTGAGTGGGTTGGGGGAAATGGAGGAACACGAGTACCCTGAGAAAACTCGATCTGTCTGGTATGGTGACTACTTACCAAGCTCAAAAGCGCGGAAGAAGTGATTAAACCTGCGTCGCAAAGGTGAGAAGCTTGTGTACTCAACCCTGGCCTTTCGGACAGCCCTAGCTGTTTCCATAAATATTTTCTCTTAGCTGATTTAGCGATAGTTTAATGCAGTGTTGCCTTTGCGTCTGTGGGATAAGGGGCGCTGCATTGTGATCTGAGCGGGGTGTCATTACACGACGGTACAATAGACGTGTTTTGTGGGGGGAGGGGTTTAGGGCTCGGTAAGCAGCTGGGGCGTGCACGTCGCGACCAGGGCGAGAGTCACCCGCAGACGATTCTCTTGAAGACTTCTCCGAAGAATCGGAATGCGGAATGCTAATTGTCCGTAGCTGGATAGTGGTTTTCTCTACTTCGTCTGAGGAGGGTCGGATAGGGGAACTTCTGCGGGCGACTCTTCTTATCCAGCGAGTACCGTAATCACTCGAGCCGGACGCCTCTCCCGCTGACATCGCTGACTCCCTGAACTCGATGATCGGGTCTCCAAGCGGAATGCTAATTGTCCATAGGGGATGAAGGGTAGTTGTTTTGGGAGAACCCACTACACCGCCAGAAGTGGGACGGGATCAGCGGAGGTGGTGGCGTTAAGGGCGGACCTGGGGCAGAGATGCAGACCAGGACTTCGAGGGGGTGGCCCTTTGAACAAGGAAGTGTCCCAGGATGGCGGTACTCAGTACGCTCAACGTGCTGGAGAAACCGTTCTGGGGCTCGGGTCGACGGCTGGTGACGACTCGAGAGGCCATAAAGGCGGTGCAGCGCGCGAGGAGCGAAAAGAAGGTCTTTATCAAATGTCAGCACCCCCTTGGCGGAGTAACTTTTTCCTTTAAAGCGCAACCAGACATAAATTGTCTTTTAATTGTCTACCAGTGCACATAAAGGTCACATTGGTCATCGTGCACTGGTCTATTTGGATCAAAATTATTTCTTTGGCGAATACCCGGGCAGCCGGGGTAAATTTGACCTACTTTGACTCAAAATTAAATATTTTCCCCTGAAAGGTCACAGGGGCAGGTCAGCACATAATTAAGGTAGTCGTGAAGACTCAGCGATGACCTGTAAATAAACTCTGACATGCACACGTTTTTTAGGGTGGTTGGGTTCGAATAAAAAAGACTTAAACTACTTTGTACCGGTACGTGCCAATTACACTTACTATTACATATGTTGTGCATGTGTATGTGTTTTTAAACAGTTAGTCATGTTTAAATTAATGCAAATGCAGGTAGAATATTCACAAAAATATTTTCCCAATAATTCCGCGTAAGAATATCAACATAACTATCGCTGAATGGGTCAAGTTCCCACCGGGTACTACTTCCCCGAACCTCGGGTACTTTGAAGTATACTTCACCGTACACCGATTTTCAAATGGTACTTTTGGGTACCCCGGTATACTTACAGGTACCCAATCTTTCTTTAAAAAAAAAATCGTACCCAATTTTTTTTTCGTACCCAAAATTTTCGTACCCAAATTGTTTTTCATACCCAATTTTTTTTTCGTACCCACTTTTTTTTTGGCATAATTTTTTTCGTACCCAAAATGTTTGTACCCAATTTTTTTTTCGTACCCAATGTTTTTCGTACCAAATTATTTTTTTGGGCATATTTTTTTTCCGTACCCAAAGTTTTCGTACCCACATTTTTTTTTCGTAACCAAAATTTTCGTACCCACATTTTTTTTCGTACCCAAAATTTTTGTACCCACATTTTTTTTCGTACCCAAAATTTTCGTACCCACATTTTTCATATATGGGTTCAAACAAAAAATGTGGGTACGAAAATTTTGGGTACGAAAAAAATGTTGGGTAGGAAAAATAATGTGGGTACGAAAATAGGCCAAAAAAAAAATATGCCAAAAAAAATTTGGGTACGGAAAAAATTGGGTACGAAAACAAATGTGGGTACGAAAATGTTGGGTACAAAAAAATGTGGGTACGAAAATTTTGGGTACGAAAAAAATTTTGGGTACAAAAAAAAAATGTGGGTACGAAAATTTTGGGTACGAAAAAAATTTGGGTACGAATTTTTTTATTAGGAAAGATGGGGTACCTGTAAGTATACCGGGGTACCCAAGAGTATCATTTGAAAATCGGTGTACGGTGAAGTATACTTCAAAGTACCCGGGGTACGAGGAAGTACTACCCGGGGGGAACTTGACCCATTCAGCATAACTATCATTTGGCTACAACGACCACAGATTATGATTTTTATACCACACTCAATTATTGCGTTTTGAGCACACATTTTTATGACGGTATAATTCACAAAAATATTAATTTTGAGTTTACCTCTGGAGATTTGTGTATTTTATTGTACGAAAGCATATAACAAAGATCTATCAATATACATAGATCTTTGCATATAATAAAACGAAAATATGTTGCTTTCGGTCAAAGATCTATCAATTATTTATAGATCTTTGTTTCGGTAAATGATCGCATAATGGTTATAGAAAAACAACAACTAAATATTTACTCGTGGTTACACAACACGTTTAAATATTATATTTGTTTCACTTGTAATTCCTCCATACATTGAAATTTACAAATACCCTCTAATAGGTCCCTATACATTTTATTGACAAAGAAAATGATAGGCATCAGGGACCTATTTGTTGTATAGGTCCCTGTAGGCATACAGTAACAAGTAAGGTACAAATTCAATTTATTAACACTGTAACATGAGTTTGTTTTAACCATTTTAGATTTAAAGTGTATAAAATATTGATAGTTTGTTTTTATCCACTGTGTATTCGGTAAATAGTGCATATAGAGCAGATGACCTTTTACCATTAAAAAATGCAAGGTATACTTAAAGCTATATCGAAGATGGCGTCATTCAAATTATTACTTACCATAACAATTTAGAACTGTAATGAAAAGGGCTCGCTAATTGTATTAATGAAAGACAATAAAAATTCTCACTCAATTAACAAATGAAAAACAGCATGTGAAAAGGAAATACGTTCACGTGTTTGGTAATGAAACTATACAGGTGAATAACCATTTTACCAACCTCCGCGCAGAGATTTGACTGGAACCAGCATAGCTGGATCAAATCCCTGCCGTCATACACAACCACGTGATGATAGTTGAGCCATGTGATACAATAATTGCGTCAACGGGATATATAACAAGGCATATACACCGAAAATGAATGTGCCGGAGAATTGTTTTCTTTGTGGAAACAAGAGTTGTATGTTTAACCGGAAAATAAAATCATGTATATAATGATCTAAAATCCCTGCCGTTATAACCAACTAAGTCATACTAGCCGTGTCACGTGGTACAATAAGGGCGTCTAACAGTATCAACGGTTATTTTTAAATTTGAGAACAGTAATTTTCACTTATTTAATTTAAGTAATTTCTTTCTTTATTATGAACCTAAACTTATACACTATTTTCAAAATATAAAAGAAAATGATACTCCTTTTCTTAATAGTATATTTAAAAAAAAACACACATCCTACCGAATCTGGTAGGATTTTCTTGTGATGGCAGAGGTTGTATGTGAGAGCATGGAACGACAACTCTGCGTGGAGATTGCCATTTTACTTCAAACTATAAACTCAGGCTCACGAATTATTTTCATCGGTTTCCGTGAAAATAAAATTCGTGAAATAAAGCTAGCAAAAACGCACCTGACAAATATTCGCATTTACTCACTTTTTACAAATTAATCAAAATACAATACTGCCCTAATATGTAAAAGAAAAACCTAACAAAATTAATTATGATATGGACAATTTCCATTTTTAAATATAAACAAAAGGATATCACATATAAATTTTACCATTTACTGAAGTTCGTGTCTACGGGTCCAATCACTGTTTCGTCATTGCCAAGCTACGGTCCAAACATATTGAGAATTTCGAGGATAAATTAAGAATGTTGTTTTGGCGTTTCTTGGGACAAACACACTAAGCATACGGTATATTTATAGTTAAGAACTATCGAATTGCTGCTTTTTATATACACGGTGGTAGGATTTTCACCACGGATTGCGTTTGCCAGTCATAACATGCATGTTCTTGCATGACCTGGTTTTGTTTTCGTGTTGTTTATTCCGATCTGATATACATGCAACACTTCATTCTCTATCCCTAGTTTAATCAATGCTTTTCCCTGCGATGTATACAAGTAGCTTTATTTCTCTCAATACAAGTATGAGTTTGTATTTGTGTTGGTAATTTGTTTAAATGATATATTCTCTTTTACATATCAGCTTTTCCCCACCTCTTTTGGAATGGTACCAGTACCTGTTAAATTGGGAAAAAATGAAGCAAGGTTTTCAGCTCAATGATGATTTTTTTCCAATTCTTTAAAAGCTATCAAGAGAATGTTAAACCAGTTAGTAAAATTTATCAATATTAAACGACTTGTTCCAATTATTCTTGAACTTGAATTAAAGTCAGAAAATCATCTTTAAACTTGACATTGCTCATGAATACTTGAATATGTCTTAGCTTCATTGTCATTCCACAAGTTACATCAGTGACACAGGTTTGCATTATAATTTAATTAAGATTTGAAATCAATACTGACAATACTCACCTTGTTAAAAGTTAACGAAGCATTTAACCTAGATAAATTACTTCATCTTGAATTGTTTTTGGTATTATTTGTGTTATGATTTGCAATGTCTGTTTACAATAACAAAGCCCTGTGCATTTAAGATGGTTCCTTTTCTCATACAAATAGTATATAAGAAACAATCGTAAATTAATAAAAAACATTTGATACTTCCCCTAGCAGTGTACAGTAACTGATTTAATTGAGGTGAATGCTTTAATAAAAAAGAAAGTTTTAAAAATACATTTTGTGGATTATTTAATGTAGTTATTGAATATTGTTAAGTTGATTTTGGAAAATTTCACCTTCAATTTTTTTTATGAATTATTACTCAGTATAGCCTTGAACATGAAATCCTTTATGATGGAATATTTGGTTTTCGTCTCAGAAACAGATGAAAAAATATGAGAACCTTTCAAAATAATGTAGATTTTAACCAGACCTAATATTGACGCCATAAACACCATAATACATTAAAACAATTTGCTCTCAAAACTTGTTTCCTTCATTTGGTATGTTCGCAGTAACTTTATTGAGGTCACTCAGTGTGAGGTTAATGTCTCCAAGTTGTACTGCATTTTATTTTGTTCCCTTAATGAATCATGCAAAACACTTTGTCTTTGACTTGTTCACTTATATACCTTGCATGATGGATCACTTTATCTTTTACTTTTGCTTAACAACTTAACCGCATGTTGCTATGTTATTATTCTTTGACACTCTCTTCCTAAACATTGTGCGAAGCAATTAGAAACCAAAAGTTTAGTTTATGTATATTTTTTTATGTCCAAGCCACATTATCAATTTATGTTTATATACTTTCATGTAACAAACTTGAAATAGCAAAACATTCTAGATGAATTTAGATCAGTGATCAAAGTTATCACAAGTCCTACACAGGTGCATTTAAATTTGGGTTTGCTGTTATTTAGGCATTCTTTTAGATTTTCTGGGTCTGAAGTAATATTTTAATGGTTTGGGCTTGCTTGGTTACTATTTATTTCAATGACAATGTTAGACATGAATTTAGACATATGGTTTCATATGAGGCCACCAAGCCGACCGTTATAATTAGTAACATCATTAGTAGCAGATTAATTGGGCATGTTTCAGAAAGTAAATCATGATGGCTGATCCAACCGAAGCACCAGAACTTGATGATTTTGAGAAGGAATTAGATTCCTATATACAGACAGAGGAGAAACATAAAATGGAACAACAGGTGATCATAGATTAGATGGTCCTTGGAGACTACAATTTTTAGATTAGTTGACTTTCGATATTTTATGTCACCAAGTAACCTCATGCTTGACTGTCCAGAGCCCTCGCTGGCCATCAGGGGAAGGTACCCAGGGCCCTCATGAGGGGGAATTTTCGCGGGGTTTCCCTTTTTGGGGGAATTTTTTACTTACTCTCTAATTATTACCTTTGTACATGATTGCACTATATTCATTGCCTTTTTCATAATTTAGTATGTTTGACAAGATTAAATAAAAAATAGAATTGAGATATAATAATCATGAGACACATCTTTCTTATTAAAAAAAAAAACAATTAAAAATTGAAATTATGTGATGGTCATAAAGAAGACCTTGTGAACAGTATATCAAATTTTTCGTCCATTTTAGGGGTCAAAATTCCGCCCAATGCCCCCAGTCAAAGTATATATTTTTCTTCCAAATGAGAAACATTCCTCTTAGTTTTTTATGCCCTCGAAGGTTAGCATATAGTGATCACACTGTCCATCTGTCTGTCTGTCTGTCTGTCTGTCTGTCTGAAATTCCCTCACACTTTGCGTTTAGGTTTCGAAAAATGTGGGAAAACACTTTGCGTTTAGGTTTAGAAAAATAAGGAAAAAGGGGGCATATGTCATCCTATGGTGACAAGCCTTGTTTTTTTTTAATAATGAAAAATGAATGTTTATATCTAAGTTGATTACAGTAAATCAAGCATTTAAATGCTCTAAAACATTGTCGGTGTTAATTTGTAATGAGAGTGTCTATTTAAAAAAAACAACAGGTAGATATTTATTATTTTGATAAAATTAAAATTCTCATGAATTCCACCTGTCAAGGTATCACACCTAAACATTTATCCCTTTAAAGTGAGAATATGCCCTGAACAGAAATCCTTACTCTTGGTCTAAGATGTACTAAGATGTTACTCGACTCAACTATCTTCTGTTAAATAAAAAATTGATTCTTCAGTCTTATATTGTCCTTAGTTCACACCACCAAACATGTTAAAGAAAAATATTAATTAAAAAAAAAATGTTTTTTTATGATAAAGAGGAAAATGAAATAAATGCCCTGCTTTTGTATTCAATGTCTGCCTTCTTGTATCTTATGTATTGGTCTGAATATAATCCTTGTCTGCAGTTCTTTTATATTCCTTTGTTTATGTGATTCTTAAAATCCTTATATTAAATAAAAATATCATCAGAGGCAGTAAATTGTATTTTTGTATCATGCAACCATTATTGAGAACAATCCCTGCTTTGTGAACAGCAGTGCACACTCTGTAAAATTGGGGTGAACGGAACACTGTTGTAACTCATATAAAATAAAGGAGATACGACAGTTTTCCGTTCAGCCCTCGAAATGGAGAAATCAGTTCAAAAGATGTATAATTTAATTTTAAGTTTTAAATTGAATCCAATTTGTACAGCCTTTTGATGTGTTGAGTTGAAATAAGATACATCTAATGAAACCTATTGAAACTCTTGAGAGCATTTTGTTGGGGATTCAGTGGTTAAGTGAATAGGATTAATAAAAACACACTTATTAAAATAAAATCAATATATTCTTTTTTATTCTAGTGTTTTGTCAGTGAAATATGTTCAGATTTGCTGATGATTCTTAATGTAGACAATGTAGACATACTATATATACTTTCTTTTAAAATTATTATGTACATAATTGAATGCATTCAGGCACATTTGGCTTTTATAAATAATAGCTAACCATTAAATGTTATATTAAGTTTCATAAAATGCCACACCTTTCAACATAGGGAATAGTATGCATATCCTCTTGTTAACTCTTTCAGTGCTGGAACCGAATTTTGAAGGCCTTTGCAAACAGTTTGGATCCANATAAGGCTTCGATTTTCACCCCTACAAATGACTTACAAGGGTCTTGGTTATCTACATATTTAATTGCCTAATAATGTGTTTTCTATGATACCAGAGATTCAAACTTCAAGTTTATGATGCTTACGATTAAGATTTTCTGTTCCATGTGACTATTTGTTTCTTATTTTTGTTTGCCTTTGGCATGATGTATATAAAATATGAGATTGCTTTATTTCTATTTCGAACTTTGATCACACAAAGAACGTGTGCAGAACTGAAGTGACTGTACCAAATTGTGGACTACTTGTTTTTCTCAAATACGCATAGGCCAGCCAATTTGGAGACAAAACGTCATTATTCCGCTTCATCAAAATGAATCTTCGCCGTCATGCCCTCTTAACTTATTTCTGCAAAGAATTAAGCGAGTTCCCGTGGCACCTATCGACCATTTGTATTTAAACAATAAAAGTTGATTAATGCCGCTCATAGAGTGGCAAAGTCTTCGGTATTTGTTTGTTTGAAGCACTGGTTATATGTTGCCATGTTGTACGTGTTAAGCTGTATTTTTTCCTACCTATCAAGTACTGTTTTGTCTGTACATTGTTTTTTTTTTTACATTTAAGTAACAGCCAAATTAATTCGGAAATACTTTTACTAATTTGAAATCAACTATTTATTTACTAAGCTAGGCTACTCCTTCCCGCTTTCTTTATATTCGTCGCTAGTAGTCCACCCTGTTGGTGGAAATGCATTTCTAAGTCAGTAATTATCCAGAGCCGACGTATGTTTTCATACACTCTCCATTCCCTTAATTATTTGTGTTACGATAGGTAATACGTAGTTCACAATGTTCTTATTCATTTTTAACAGTATACATGTTATGTTATATATTAGCTAGTTATCAAATATTTTCAAGCTGATGTGCGTTTTATATGTTAATATGTTCATATACAATTTATACATACGATTTATAATATAACACTATTTCTGTCGTTCAAATTCCTACTAGCACACATGCTCTGAAGATTGCTTACTGTTCCTTACTTATCTTATAGTAGTTGATTTTATTTTTTTTTATTTTTTTTTTTATATTACATTTGAGGTACAGACACATTTATTCTGCCAACTCTATATTTAAATTTAATTTGTGTTTTCTTTTATTTTCTGACCTCAATAATTAAAAAGCCATTGGAATTAGCTCACAGGTAGAATTCTGAAATATTTTTTATAATGAAGCTGTTTTGATGATAAGTTTGCAATTTGTTTTTAAATCCTTTTCTCAATTTATCTGAAAATCGTTTATAATTTTTGTTATTTATCATTTATTTTGAGAGGCATATGCTTCTATTTGGAATGGCATTATATCACCAGCCCTTAGTTGGAAACTAAAGTACATACCTCTATGTGTTTGATGTCATGTAATTATGTGTTATGTTAAAAGCAATTTAAACTCGTTGAAAAATTAAAAAATTAAATCAATATGGCACTTACATTGTTTTGTTTCTTGTTTAACAATCCGTTGTTTGATATATTTAAAGAAATGTTTGTGAAGAGCACATATACAAATCGAATGAATAGCTTCATTTTCAGACTTGAATTAGTCTATTTTAGAGAGATAGTCTACGACTTCAGTTTAACCTAGACCTGGTGGATAATATTTGGCCATAGGCAAAACGCTGGCAGATCGATTTTAATGAATGAGTTTTGGCATCTGGCAGGCATAGCATGATTTACACATGTTTCTTCGCTTGATCATAAACCTTAGCGGTCGCTTAAATGCCGCTTACTTGTATCGGTAAAAAGCGGTTTGAGATCCAATGTCCGAAAGCGGTCCTGCAAAAGTTCTACTCTGCAATATTTGCAATTTTTAAATCACGCCCATTTGGAACTATATTTTTGTAAGGATTTCGTTTGAAATGCGCTGATGAATGAGGGACATCATGATTTCAAAAGTTCTGTCAATCACATAAGCAAATGGTACAATCAATTACCATATCAGAAACAGTAACTGCATATATTAGGAAATATCTTTGAAAATGAAATTAATACAATATCAAGTTCAACAATCACCTACTTAACAGTTTGCTGTACACGTGAAATGAGTGAAATTTAAATTACAATCTTGGAACGTTCAATGCAACACATAGGGAGTTTAAAACGGTTTATACTAGACTATTGGGAAAATATCATGATACGTTAGTGTTAATTTTTGGACAGGATTATTATCTACGCGTGGTTCTTAGTAAGTCAACATCTTATCTACGCAGATATCCGTTCACATTGAAGATTTTTTTTATCTTTTTGTTTTCACCTATAAACATGAAATGAGTTTTTTTAATATCTACTTGTTTTGCTCAATTATATCATAAGACATAACTTGTGTTTGATGATTTTGTTTAAGTATGATTATTTTCAGTTACAAATGGTATTTTAGACATCGGATACCGTTGCCCTATGCCAGGCTACCGCTGTGCATATGGCTCAAAGGTGAAGATGCATCAGCGCAGATTAATTATGCAACGGGCGTGAAGGCGGCGTAGATTGACATGGTGGGGGATATGAATCGGATACATTTCGTCCCTATCCTAGCAACGGCAAAATACATAAGAAAAAATATCGTCGTTCGATGAAAATGCACGATAGCGAATAAATACTTAACATTTTTTGCTTCACTTGTTGAATATGTTAAATATGCGGAAATGTGATTGTCTTTTTTTCATTAAACTATTTCTACAAATATGCATTTTGATTCATTCTTGATTGATGCAAGCGTTCGTGTCAAACATTTCATTTATCATGATTAAATTACTGTGGGTTATGTAGAATTCATTTTTAATTGCGCTTTGAATGCGGTGCTTGCAATTCTTGGCCCGACTTATGCAGTCGTTTCGATCAAACATTAAATTCATTATTGTAAAATTGCCTAGTACCATTTTGCTCATACTTTTCACCTTGGTAGTCTGCTGAAAGTGTGGCTACACCTTATGCAAGGCTTTTTAAGTAATTTCCATTGCTTTAATAACAAGTTTATACAAACGAATCAAGCGCTATAGAATAATATATTTTACGTATTTCTTACAAACAACGGTTTTCAGTGAAACCCGCATTCAACAGTATCGCATACCGTTGCCATGGTTCTATCCGTTAACATCGCTCAAGCCCGCAATTGGTGTAAGGGGTGTCAAGTATGAATTAATCGTTTAGGTCAGTAAACGATGTAAGCAAACCAAAGTCTGGTAACATTGTTCAAGCCCGTTAAGGTTGTTAGCAGTCATTAATTCGATAATAGCGCCTAAATCAGTAATTGATTAAAGCGATCCCAAGTACTTAACATTATTTAAGCCAGTAAGTGACGTAAGCGGTCCATATTCAGTAATCATCGTTGAAGCCAGTAAGTGGTGTAAGCGGATCATAGTCTGTTATCATCGTTAAGCTAGTAAGTGATGTATGCGGTCCATAGTCTGTTAACTTCGTTCAAGCCAGTAAGTGATAGAAGCGATCAATATAATAGTTTAACTTCGTTCAATCCAGTAAGTCATGTGAGCGATCAATATTATATTAACTTCGTTCAATCCAGTAAGTGATGTGAGCGATCAATATAATGTTAAATTCGTTCAATCCAGTAAGTGATGAAAGCGATCAGTTTTATGTTAACTTCGTTCAATCCAGAAAGTGATGTGAGCGATCAATATTATGTTAACTTCGTTAAATCTAGTAAGTGATGTAAGCGATAAATATTATGTTAACTTCGTTCAATCGAGTAGGTGATGTGAGCGATCAATATTATGTTAACTTCGTCCAATCCAGTAAGTGATGTAAGCGATCAATATTATGTTAAATTCGTTGAAGCCAGTAGGTGATGTTAGTGATCCATAGTCCGGTAACATCGTTGGAGCGGTCCATATTCTGTTAGCATCGTTGAAGCCAGTAAGTGATGTAAGCGGTCCATAGCCTGTAATCATCGTTGAAGTCAATTAGTGATGTAAGCGGCCCATAGTCTGTTATCATCGTTGAAGCCAAAAAGTGATGTAAGCGATCCCGATAACATTGTTCAATCCAGAAAGTGATGCAAGCGGTCCATAGTATGCTATAATAATTGACTATGTAAGTGATTGAGGCGGTTAACACATCACACGCAATAACATGATGTATGCGTTTCAAAGCAATTAGCAACTCTCTATCCAGTTATTGATTACAACTGTTTAAAGTACGTTAATATCGCTCAAGCCATTAACTAGTGTAAGCGATCTTAAGTGAGTAAACGTCGTTTAAGCCGATGCGTTATGCAATCCGTTAAATATCTGTTAACATAACTCAAGCTTAATTTATGATGAAAATAATTTGCAAAAGCTATTCAAACGTTAATCGATATTTTTATTATTGTTTAATTTTTGCTATATTTATTTAGCGGGTTATTTAGTTACGAACATTGAAATACTCGTTCTTCCAAGTTGTAATCCACTATTAAGATGCTGTTCCTCGATAGATAATGGACAATTTAGTTTTTTTCTCAAGACTTTTTATTACAAAAAAATAGTGCACATGTGTTAAATAACACGCTTACATTCAAGGATGAGAATAGGTAATTGCACATACACATAAGGTTGCATATGTACCGAATAATAAAGTAAGTGTGTAATAGTAGTCAATAAAATACAGAGCATCGAGTAAATCACTATTATTAAATAATAGTAAAATCTTTTTTTTTTAATTCCTTGGTTTATACAAAATCATGAAATTTGTTTAAATTTTGTCAAATTCAGTATTTGACACGCTTAACTACACAAACGTGAAACTAGCAATTCGAACTTTCACATATAAAGAAGGATGTTGAATAATGTTTTCTACATAAATATTTGTTGTTGTTGACGAAATTTAAGTCTACAAACATAGCAACAGTCTACCACATTAACTGAATTTGAAGTCGTTAGTATATATCAACTCTATAGTCCGAAAATATATCTTTACATGAGTTTAATTATTGCTATTTTTATTTAACGGGTCATTTAGTTACGAAAATATATCTATACACGATTAAAAAATTGATTGTTTTTTGTGTTGGATATAAAATACTGAACAGTAAAAGATGCATACATGTCATCAGGGATTTAAAGTTTGCATACTTAGCGTTAAAATAAAAGAGGCTTAATTATAATATCTACGGGATACGGAAATTGTAAAGAAACGTAGAAAATACAAATACATTTCCCAGTATGTATAAATACAAAAAATCAAACGGTATGCACACATTCAGATGAAAAGGCAGGGACACAAATATTGATGGGAACAGATTTTCATCACACATAGTTCGTTACTTGCAGTTAGGTTGAAAAAAAGTATTTTTTATTTCATAAACATATTTATGTTGTAAAGAGAAATAATATTATAATTTATAAAACAAGTGATACATACAAAAAAACAACTGATAACGATAACAGGGACAACGCAATATCATAAACACACTATATATTGATAAATAATAGTATTCGTTCATAAATTTATAACATCGAAATCTCAAAAGTATTCTTAGAAAAATGTTTTTTTTTTTCTCTTAATTTTTAATTAAGGTAATTTGTTACTTTCAATAGTTTAACGTAGTGATAAAAGTTTCTCAGTTAACGTATGTTTTATTGTTATCCACCCGAAGGCCACGAAACAAGAACAAACAATGTTTTTAAAATGTCAAATTTTACACAAAATAAAATGATAAACATTTGTACAACGTAACAAAGTCGCATTCTTGGAAAGTCATTTAAGAAGACATATACCAATCATTAGGATGTCACCTTGATTTAATTACAAAAATAAAGTTGAATAACAGAAAACATGATTATAGTAGTACATGCAATTTAAATGAACAGTGAGTAACGGACATTGACGAAAATTTCAACAATACAAAACGCACAGCTATTTCAAAGAATGTAGCTTTCCGTGATAATACAAAAGCTAGCGACAAGTAAAATAATATAGACTATTCATCTCACAAAATTTCAGCTCGTGGAATTCATACTGTAATTGTTTTTCTGTTTTAACAACTTCACAAAACAACAGCAACATCAAGATTTACAACAACAATTACAAGAACAGATATGCATACAACAACAACAACATTTATTAGTTTTTAAGCATACAATTGCCTTTTGGCCAAATGCATTATAATTCACAAGTGTGGTGACATGGATGATAATAATGGATGATAATAATCATGAAAATATGAAATGGAAGAAGTTAATAAGGATTGTTCTAATTCATAACATAATATATGTTCCTTTAACATCGATAATGGCAGTTGTTAATAAAATAATGAGACAAAGAGTACACTGTTTTACATAATTAGTCTCACTTTATCATTGATATAGANATTTATTTATTTTTGAAAGATTAATGATTTCTTTTATTTTTTGTTCTCATTAACTTATCAAACTTATTTAATGTTGGCCACGCTTGATACTATGACGTTTCATATGTTTTTCTAATATCTTTGTATACTGGACATATTAATAAGAAATGGTATTCACTTTCTACGACATATAGATTACAAAATTTACATTTCCTGTTATCCCGAGGAATATTGTGTTATGGACCTCGTTCTATTTCTAATCTATATGAGGATGGGCGGAATTGAGTAAGTGTTGTTTTAAATTGTTTCGTTGTAATGATATCCATTTATTGTTCTGTATTAAACGTAACCTTTGATGCGGCATACGATAAACTTTTATTTTGTTAAAATTCCTTATTCAGTAAACTCTTAAAAAAAGCAGTGAGCGTTTTATGCATTGTATCACTAACATTTTATACTAGAATATAGGTTGGTCTATAACTGAATTTTACGTTAATTCAAACTTTTACTTCCAAAAATGCTCCTTGATTTTTATCAAATAATAATATTAAATAAGGCAAATGACTGTGTGTAAACAATTGGCTGTTCTGTATCAAACCGAGGTGGTACATATGTGACATCTGATTGTTTTATTTATAACTTAACCATGAGTAACTGTGAGTATCTCGATCCCATGACTTAATGTTTTTTTATGTTTTTACCACGACTTACTAAGTCGTTCCGATGAGTTAGTTTTCTCGTTCTCACGACTAAGTAAGAAGATGTGGTCACATTAATTTGAAACGGAAACCCCATTTCGCACCACACCTCCTATACTTTGAAAAAAAAAACAAATAAAAAAATCCAATAAACTCTTAATTAATTTGAAACTAAACTGAGTGACGATTGAACAACAACGTACAACATACCAACACATTACATTTGTCATAGGCAAACTAAGTCTATAAAAGGGCACATTACATTACACTTCTTTAGAAATATTATCATGTCAAATCATCATTTTATTTAAACGCAGTCAGTTTGTTTTTTGTTTTTCAATATTTTTTCTTTTTAACATGAAACTCCCTTATCTGTTCAAACACATATAACCAAACAACCGTCGAAAACTATTTAAATTTTCCGGAATAAATTTCGATAAAATGATTGTTAAATTAATGTTCGCACGAACGTTCTTTATATCGCCAATAAACACATACGTGTCGTTGGTTAAATCTTTTGCATCAGAACTCCAAATCGCGGTTTGATTGCGTTAAGCTACAATAAATCGAAAAGAATAATAATGCTATTATTAAGTAACAATTTGGAACCCTAAAAGCTGGTCTCCTTTTCTCTGATTTCCGGGCTGTATATAATTGGCCAGTGAAACAACGGCAAATAGAACAACATCCGAAGAGAGGAAAACACTAGGATTTATAGTTCTCCCCAGATGGCTTTGGAGATATAACGACAACTTGCTCTTCCGTGTTGTAGTAGATACCCGAGGAATTTCCACAATTTTCATACATATTAGATGTTCTGTCTTCGGCAATCTCCGGAGTGTTCCAGTTATCGTCTGACGACTCCGGATTTGTGTTGGGTTTCGACATGCTACAATATAAGAAAATTTACACCCGTTGAAGATGGTTCAAAATAACATGTCCATGAGTATTGACACCCTGTGTTTCATTGCATGGCATTATTAAGAAGCGTTTCATAAAAAGATTTACTTTTTTACGACTTAGACATTTTCGATAAGCACCTAATAAAAAGGACAATGATTTTTTTGCAAGAACTTGTGAATTTATTAATTACACAACCAATAACCTTTTTAGCCTGCAGTAAATGGTAATGGTTAAGACAGCAGCTATGGCAGTAAACAAACCAACAGAGATAAGAGTAATGATGATAATCTTTTCCGTCTGGGGATGCCCTGAAAAAAAAACACGAACAACAACGTGGCTTCTGATAAACTTTGATTCACGTTAATAATTTTTTTTTTTAATTTAAGCTTTCGCTGTAATATCTTTATAAACAATTTTCGAGTAAATTAAAAATAAAAACTCCGACATCACATAAGGCATACACTTATTAATGCATGGTATTACCATCTATACTTGCATTATACGATACAGGGCAACAAATAAAACCAAACTATTAACATAACATTTATTAAAGCTGTTGTCAAAACATTCCATTAATCTTAAACTTATACGTACCGTCACTCTCCGGAGAAAGTATTGTGTTGTTTCCTGTAGAACGTATTGTGTTGTTTGAAACTCTTGGTGTAACACTTAAGTCATCATTCGTTTCCTGGTGGCGGTGTGTGTTGTCTCCTGGCATAGGAAAAAGCGTGAAGGTCAACGGCACTTTATAAAATTCAGTGCGTGACTCTTGTCCAACGTACGTCATTATGTCATGAACTGCTTCTGTAACATTAAACCATGGACAAAATGTCGCTAAATTGTGTTAAGTGAGCTTTTATGATAAAACGTACGCAACCATGCTTCGAAATAAATTGTGCGTCCAAATGATTCTTTGTTTGCTTAAACGTCCTGCAATAAAAATAATAGGACGACTAAAATTACTGTTTTGTCTAGCGAGTGCTGAAATAAAATTGATGGTATACACTGTTTGTTATATGTTCTTGTTTTGTTGAAATACTTAATACTTATCGGCGTATTCATAACAATCATCAGTTGCAACTATACAATTAACATAATCATCATTTCGATCCATAAAAGCACCACCATATTCACTTATACCTTGCTAAATGTATAATCACACAATTTGTCGACCGTATAATAGATAGACAAGCACGTACAGAGGTGACGTTGTGTTTTTGTCCGTGTTTTATTCCAAATAACGAAATCCTTACCATGTACACAGACTGAAGGATATTGTTCAGAACAATTGTTTTTCCTAACTTTCCAATCTTGGTCGAGCAAATAACACTGGGCTAAAAAAATAAATATACCGACAGTTTCCTTTGATCCAAATACAATCATATTGCGGAAACTATATTTGATTCGACAATTACTTTTGCACATAAAAGTAAACTATGCTGTGTAAAGGTGCAGCACGTGTTACTTTCTTACAAGTGTTTTTACCACAATACTGTTTGTTTTTGTGAATGTCTAAAGAAAGATCATTGAGAATCATATGAGAATTATGGTTTACAGTGAACAGTATATATTTGTAATTGTTACATTTCAGTAGGACATTAATTATATTATGATTGTTCGAGTAATAAATGCTCGTTAGATTGAAATATATATTTATTAAAGACAAGCAAATTTCCATAAGACTAGAACATGATAATTACCTCCGATGAATTTTCTGACACTAAGTGGTTGAATCCAGTATGGAACGTCAATCATGTCTCGAGCAACTCGAAACTGTTCTATATTAAGTGGACTCACGGTAGGCAACTTTGATTTATGTGCCATGCATTCATTTTTAGCTGCTTCCAGNTTGGCCATAACTTTTGCAATATTGAAGATAGCAACTTGATATTTGGCATGCATGTGTATCTCATGGAGCTGCACATTTTGAGTGGTGAAAGGTCAAGGTCAATGTCATCTTTCAAGGTCAAAGGTCAAATATGTGGGTCAAAATCGCTCAAAAGGGGACATAGTGTTTCACAAACACATCACTCGTTTTTTTTTGGTTTTTCATGTGTATCTCATCGAGTTGCCTATTTTGAGTGGTGAAAGGTCAAGATCAAGGTCATCCTTCAAGGTCAAAAAAACTTTTTTTTGTTTTTCATGTGTATCTCATCGACCTGCACATTTGGAGTGGTGACGAGGTCAAGGTCAATGATGACCTTCAAGGTCAAAGGTCAAAAAACAACATCCAAGCACATTGGCCATTACTTTTGCAATATTGAAGATAGCAACTTTATATTTGGCATGCATGTGTCTCTCATGGAGCTGCACATTTTGAGTGGTGAAAGGTCAAGGTCATACTTCAAGGTCAAAGGTCATTTTTTTGGTTTTTCATGAGTATCTCATCGACCTGCACATTTGGAGTGGTGAAAAGGTCAAAGTCAATGATGACTTTCAAGGTCAAAAAACAAAATCCAAGCACACTGGCCATATTAGCAATATATTTAATAGCATTCATTGAAATGTACTCAAGTTGTTTTATTTATCCCACTGAATACATTGTGTATGGTATACAAAAACAACAACAAAACAACATTTATTTCAGCAATAAAGCTTAAACAAGCTCTTAGCCTACACATATGAACATGCATTTTTTTATATATATACAATTATGGTTTATGGTATACATCGTACAATACATTCGTTGTTCGTATTAACCAGAAATAACATATGTTTCAAGGTATTCACCTGAATGTACAAACGTTGTATACATTTATCGGAATAGACATTCGTTTTTCATATTCATCGGACAGAAATGCGCTATTTGCATACGTTGGAATGTAATATGTTGTTCTTAGTCTTTGGAATGTATATAAGTTGNAGTTATACATGTGAGTAATAGCGTTTGAACGCTTTATTCTTCCTTCATCTTCTGATGCTAGTAAACCCCAATAACTTTACCTTTCATGCATCTCGTTCTGGCTTTCTTATGGCGCTCAAGTTGAGAGAAATTAAAGGTTCGGCCTGTAACGTAAAATGATGTATGGGCATAACGCATGACGTATTATATACGCACTGTCAATTAATCAACCGATGTGTGGAAATATATTAACACTTGTTCATTTTCGAAGAGAAGACATGTCATCTAACAAAATATGTAACAATCAATCCACCACTTAAAAATAAAATCCATAGATTATGGTTGATGGTGTTCATAATCGAGTCGCGTTTTCATGAATCCGGACGACATCAAATGGCACAATGTTAGGCAAGTAACAGTATGCCTTTACGCCAGGCAAAATATAAACGTATCGAGTANGATAAAATCCATAGATTATAGTTGATGGTGTTCATAATCGAGTCGCGTTTTCATGAATCCGGACGACATCAAATGGCCCAATGTTCGGCAAGTAACAGTATGCCTTTACGCCAGGCAAAATATAAACGTATCGAGTACAACACAAGAACTGTCACATTTCGATGACGTATTTAAATACGCATTTTTAACCACGAAATTCTTGCTTGTTACACTAGAACTTTAGTACAGTGGAATGCACGAAGAACTGATAAAAAAAATTGCTGAATAATTTAAGCTTCAGTTTATATCAATACAAAAGTATGACAAATATGTTGTGGGGTGTTTGAAATTAAGAAAGAGCAACTAGTTCCGTTTGGCACATTGTCGAGTAAATATTATTGACTGTATATCATACTTGTATTCTCCCCGACGTGTATTTGTACTTCAAAGTCATAGAGCCACACAGGGTATGAGATATTTAGGTCAGGTCGACCTCGATCCATCCACATCGGCAAGCTAAGCATGGTCTGGTTGTAACGATGGCATGTTATGTGCCAGCTATACCAGTCTCTCCTTTCGACAGTGTGTGTTTCCGCACATTTGACTGATGCTATATTTAGAAGTATAATTACCTGATAATTTAATAACAGCGTATAAAGAGAAGGACTGTACAAAATATCAAAATGTAAAAGCAATTATACTAGTATTAACAAATCATGGAAAGCCCTTTGTTAAGAATTGTGTTTTATTGAGATATTAAAAACAATTTTTTGGCCGGAATCTATTAAGTAACGCCACAATAACATATTGACGAATCGGATAGAATGTTGACTACTGCATAGCTCTAATTTTCATTAAAAAAACTCACTAACAAACAAATAAAACCGTTGCTGTCTGATGATTAGGTCTGTATCGTCAGATCGAATAAAATAACAAAATATATGTCAACCAAAATTCTTCCTTGTTTATTTTACATAATCTTTTCACTTGGTGCTAGATCTGCTACATAAAACAAAATATGAAACAGCAATCTGCTTTTTGCCTCATAAGCTTAACATGTTCGATTTAAATCAATGATGTACCGGTAATTAGTCATTCTCTAAAGCCAAGTTTATGTTATTTTTGTTTTTAAAAGACGACCAATTGTCACTCTAAAATCAGCCAGGACTTATGCACTCGTTAAAAAATCGATATTTGTATCCTTTGACTCTAGAAAAAAGTAAGTGAATTCATATAAAAATATTCTGTATTGAAATTATTTAAGAAATTATTGTGTTATAATAATAGTTTATAGCTGCATGTGCGGTGATCATTGTTGTAACATAAAAATCAAACATAAAGCAAAAGTTTGAAAACTGTTCTTATTTGTGAGTCAATATAAACCGAATTTCATCTTTAACTTGCCTAAACATCCAGCATACAGGACAAAGATCTGTAACATTCTTGGAGAATTAACAGTCTCTACATTGTAAGTTCCTTCAGCAGTCCAGTATTTAAAAATAAACTTTGTCACACACCGTATATCATAATTGCACCGTTGCAATCTCAGTTAGTAGCAGTTGAAAATAATGTTTTATTCCGATACGTGAATAAATCTTTTCTACTGATATGTCGTGTACATTATTCATCGCTTTTCTGTTCCAGTCATTCTCCCTCAAAACGAAAAACAAAGTTGTTCAATATTTATTTTCCCTAAAGCCTTTCCACACGTGCAAGAACAATTGAGATGCAGATTGCTTACTCAAAGAATCGAAACTTATCTAAGATTTACGTCCGGTGATTTTTCCCTTAACGCACATGTTAGCATTGTATCATATTATTAGTAATAACCACTTTACAAATGTATGCACGCACTTCAATTTGTCCAGTTTTATCATGCCTTAACTTAGAAAATAGCAACATGCTTAATGATACCATTGCAATAACAATAACAAAACACTTAAAAGAAATGCAAAATAACAAAAGTCCAGGATCTGACGGCATCACAATTGNCAGTACTTACGGCTGTTATTTTTGTTATAAACCTTAACTGTATGTATTAAATTACTCGAAAAGGAATAGCCTTTTACAAATATGTTATATATTTGTTCTTTCTTATATTTAAATGATTTTTAGTTTATGAGAATAAATGCTGGCTGAAAAGTCTCTAACAACACCGTTAATAAATGCAAACGTATATGCAAACCTTGATTTAATTTATTTTTTCTTGAGGTAGAATGTAGCAATCATCATACATTGTCACCTAAACAGTCTTGAACAGCTTTCGTGTTTGCCTTGGTTACTTAATTGACGGTATCTCTAGGAACATACCTTAATAACGAGTTTGTCTAATCTTAATACGGAGTGTGTAAATCAGAGTTGTCGTTCGTTTTGTCTATCTAACCGCTAACATGTTCGTATCACCAAACACTGCATAGGCGGGCTTAATGACAACGAAACAAAATGCATTTTGCAGACAATGATGTTGCAACTTTAGAACGACATGATAAACTTAGGTATAAATGGACTTTAAGCAGTAATTGGTCAAAATAAATGTTACCTTTTTTAATATTGTATGCTCATTGACGCAGATTTAATCAGTTGGCAGATATAAAAAACATGGACAGAGTGGATACATACAATGACCATGCGACTGAACCAACACGAAGTGTTTAGCCTACTTCATATCGGAATGAAATATGACGGTGGGAAAGATTTAGTCTTTTACATCAGTCTTATCATGACTGATGCCATATCTAAAGCAGGAGGAACATGTAAGTTGCTAGTTGCTAGGTGAAAAATGTCAGTTGCTGATTGGCAATTACTTTATTCCAGTGTCTGATTGTTAATTCACGTCAGTCATATTCCCCATGCCAGTTGTTGATTACATATTGACATTTGCTAATTGCTTGTTGCTAAATGCAAGTTGTTTACTGCCATTGTCATTTGCAAGTTGCTAATTACCACCGTATGGACGGACGGTCGGCTATGCCATTTGCTAATTGTAGGTTGATGGCTGCTAAATGCCAGCTGCTAATTGTAGGTTGATGGCTGCTAAATGCCAGTTGCTAATACGAATTACTTTTTACCAGTTGGTTATTGCTTATTTATGGAAGCTCTGTGTTCCATGCCAGTTGTAAGTTTCGTAAGTAACTTTTGCTTATTGCTAAGAAAACGAAACCATAGAACAACTGAAATGGCAAAAGTCATCTATAAAACCCATATAAAGCGTTTCAATAAATTGTCTAACTTTATAATATGACATTCAGTTCAGATGAAGATTCGTACGCATGTAATTAAAACAAATTTGTTTTCCACAAATTAGAAGGCTTTGCGGCGTCCATAACATCGTTCAGTCTCGGACCACTTACGTGCATATCAATGTTCTGGTTTGTTAATAATCAATTTGAAATGCCATTATTGATGTTATTATACGAAACAGATACCATAATATATTTCAACCGTTTGATAGGGGAACGATCATGTGCAAGGGGAGACTTGAGCCGTTCAAACCGCGCAATTCAATAACAATTGAATCGAGCAAGAACCTATTCATGTATGTTTAACATTATTTACGCAATGATAATTATAGTTACTCGGAATTTGTATGGCACGTGTATGGCCATAACATCTTAATTTTATTGTTAGAATATCAATTCGACTTGTAAATGTCAGATGTTTCTAATTCGTAAGGTTGGATTTAGACATAATCACATAATCTATAAGAATTGATCGAGCTACATGTAATAAAGTAATGATATAGTACCAACTTGAAAAACAGATTGACTAATATGAAAATTCATGTGTCAAGTCGTCATAGCCCAATATATGAGAACGATAAACGTGAGTTGTAGTTTCAAGTGAAAACATTTTCTAGGGCGTTACAACTATATTTCAGATAAACAGTTGGGACTTCCAGTAGAAAATATTTGCATAGATTTTAGTGAGTTTTTTAATAAGCAAACAGAACACTTTGAAGACATTTAAGTATAAGGACAACGCCTTTAATTGTTTAAGGTTCGTCCTCCAAAACAAAACACTGTTTAAATATACAAGCAAACAACCATGCAGTTATAATCATATTTGATTAAAAGAAAACACTGTCAACTCAATAGAAGGTCTTGACTGTGTTCGCGTCAAAAACCCTTATTTTTGATGCCGACACCATACTCTGTTTGTTTTGGTATTCCAGGTCGAGTTTTCATCATTTTTGTCACTTTCGATCATATTTGTACAATTAAATAAAAGGTAGATGTTCAAGAAAAATATATCAGGACGATTTCTGTCATTGAATAAAATTATAAAGTGGGGAATAACTTGTGTATAGTAAATAGGTAACGAAAACAAAACTTTTGTCCACCTACCGCCACATATGTTGGCGATACCTACTGTCATATATGTTGACGATTTTAGTGGAAACAAACAACGTTATAGTTCTTATACTCTAGAGCATTTAGGAAAGACCAGCCAATACATTTTCAGTGAAATAATTAACCTTCTTTAGTTAAATCCAGTACAAAACGACGTTGCAATTTATGTTACTGTTTAAGTCTTTCAACTACTTTAATAACGTTTCAAGATATATAAATTTTAAAATCTTTTTACTATTGTATGTCATTTTACTATTTTATGTCTACCGTTTTTCAGAAATTGATCACAATTAAGATGTTTATACAGCTTGAATATTCCTAAGTATTGCTGTCGTGAAGCCAAGAAACATAAAATATTGCTTGATTCTATCATGGATAAAGTCCGTATAATAAGTGATTTTAAGTTACATATTATAAACGAAAACGAACATACGACTCGTTATTGAAAACATAAAGCATCAGAATGTTGAAAAAAAGATTTTTGCAATTTTTTCGGCTACTTTTTTAAATAATTCATTTCATATTATTGATTTCAACGTCTAAGTTTAAAGCATTTATTTCACAAACGTCGCTGTTGAACACTTGAGCATAATTCACGTCATTAAATGTTTGTTCGCTTGAATTTTTTTAATTATTATCTTAACATGAACTGTTTTGTTCTTTCTTATAATTTAGGCAAGTGGAAGGCATTGGCGATTTAACGAGGAAATTAAAGTGAGGATTAGGATTTGTATTTATATGACGAAAATGATGCATTGGGTCACCCATTGGCAATTCTCTCTTTTTGCATTCCTGTTGAAATAAAAAAAACAAATCTAGAATCTTCTGTACAAAGGGTTGGAGATTGACATATGCAGACGGTCCAATGTTCCATTTGAATACAAGTGAAATTGCACCCGTGTGCATTACCATTAAATGTGCTTGTGATAGTGGTGTGAAATAGGAAAGCGAGTCGTCATGAAAGTTAACAGATTGCGGTAAAATATATCTAAATAACAGCTGTAACAATGGAAAACTAATGAAATGACAATGCAATGAATGCTACAATAAGGGCTTATTTAGTGGCTCAACTGGCTTTCAAGGAAATAAATACAACAGTAAATTCAAAACAGATCAACATTGTAATAATATGTGGTAGGTTGATTGTGCTCCTTATCTCATACTAGAAAGTAAACGCACAACAATTTACATTGTTAACAAGGAAATTAAAGTGAAGTTAAGTACATGTCTATATACGAAGAAAATTGTGCATTTGGTACAATATCATGCATTGGAACTGATCTCTCTCTTCGAATTCGTGTGCAAATAATAATTAACAATCTAGAGAAAAAATAGAAAATTAGTGACAAGTGAATTATTCTCACGTGTTTATCAGCGACGTTTGAAAAAATAAATTTCTTAATTTAAAAATTGTAAACATAAGCTATAATGATTCTTGCAGAGCTATATGAAATAGCCGAAGACAGGTTCGCGATTCCTCTACCTTATTGCTAAAGGTTTGGTTTTCCAGTTTGGATAACATCCTTCGTGAGGAATCAAACCAATAATAATTTATGTTAATAATTATAAAACGAAACAGACTTAACGTTTGAACGACATCACACTAAACAGAGTTGTCGTTCGTAAGGAATAAAAAAAGAGGGTTGGGATGGGGGCTCATGAATGTAAATATCCATTTATTTGCAGACGTATACTAATATAGTCCGTGACGGAAAGTCCTATACGAGACAATTACTGTAATTTTACAAACAAAACAAAACATGTACATTCATGGAATATGAACTGAAATGAATATTGAATTCATCTCACTAGCATTTCATGATACACTTAAACAAAAGGTTTGTTTAATGTAAAGAAATATTTACAATAACTAGGTTGGAATAAATATCTACCACAATGCTGGACTGGTTTCTTGGAAAATGCAAGCGTGGTCATTACATTCATTTTGAAATAGAACAGTTATAATTGATGAGAATCTTGAATCAGAACAATGAATGATTATGATTGCACATTACTTCTATGGGGGAATGATGTTGTAGTCTAGCCGGTGTAATTAATATAACGTACGGCTTATGTGGCTACATGTTTATTCATTCATACCTAAGCTACAAGTTCACAACAAACTAAGAAGCATAATCATATAAATAGAAAATTAACAGTAGATACAACTCTTACGGGATAATTCAGTATAACACAGTAATGTCCCTTTACCTATTTCTGGACAATATGTAACAAATGCTCTCTGGACAGAGGACAGAATTCCCACGCAAAGAAAATGGACATTTCATAACAAGGGAGATACTAAATTTGCCTAAACTACAGAAGGTGTCGTTATAATTGTCAAATCTAAAGTGCAACCCAACACTATTTGAACTTTGCTCGTGCGAGATTACACTTAAAGAGTATTGTCAATAAAAAAACACTAAAGGTCACAATATACTAAAGGATTTTCTCAGCACATTCAATGTAAAAGCAATTACTTTAACAAAAACATAAGGTCAAACTTTTTCGCATGGAGACCCTCATAACCATACCTTTTCTCGAAGAGCATTCCAAGCCGAATTGATTTAATCAATAACAAAGATAGGTCATGTGTGATGTAAGACAGAACTCGACACGAATCAACGGTCACTGTCTTACGGCCATTTAGAAATGTTCTAAAAATAAGTCATTAAAAGTGCCCTTATAGTGTCTTCAAATAAACGATGCTCATGATTTATGGGGAATAGCATTGTACACCAACAATATGAAGTATACTGTAACCTATACGAGACACGTATTCTGAAAAAATGTGATTTTCTTGCATAGTTTTATATTCGTATTATATTGCACCAATATATCAAGTGTGGCTCGTTTATCTGTCCATTTGGCCATTTTATTCCATATTTTTAAACTCGGGTGATTTCGGACCGACGAAGGCGATTTCGACGCTCTTTAAGCTTGAATGTCCCTACAGGATTATACGCTGGTGTATTCAATATCGGCCAAAGATGTCCAAAACAAACCAAATAAACCTTCACGTGGGGCTTATGTGGGATGAGTAAAGAATAACTTTGTTAGATACATTCACTCTTAGCAATTTTGAGAATGTATATTTGTCACCCCCAAAATGTCAATTGCATATCAAACAAATCCAAAATATTATCCAAGACAATAAGCAAATTAGTCGAAATGAGTGATCAAAGATACATTGAAGTAAAGAAATCAATCAGCTTCCAATAACTTGCCGTTTCACACTAAGAAAGTGTGAAATCTTAAAAGCACACTATCCGTCGCAGCCCCTTTAATTACCAGCCGCAAATAAAATATTCTAGTATATAATGTCGAACGTGCCTGTAAACTGCAGCAGGTTCAAGGGAATACAAAGTTGCATATTATGGGCACAACATAAGTACATTGACTATGTTTATGGTGGCAATCTGGTCAAAATGGGGTTAATAACCAAGCGACGTCTCTATTTCTTATTTATGGGCGCTAGGTCTTAATCTTGATAATTGTTGTTTATGATTTTAACTATTAATGCAGTCTTAATATTTTTCATACGCGAATTCAGTCTTAAGCATTCTAAAGTACTCTAATTTCGGTTGGTTATGAATTGTATCTTGCCCATGTTGGATATATTGATAATTGAAGATAAATTGGATCAATCATACGCATAAATACATAAATCAATATTGCGCATACCATTCATGTAAACTACAAATACAGTGTATCATAATTTGACAATGCACATATCCATATCCATATATTATATACATATATTTTAGAGAAGGCAATATACAGCGAGAGTAGTTGCATACATATATACCAAAATCCTACCCTAATCGTAATATGTATTATAAGTATGTCTTATTTCCCATGCTTTATAAATATACATAGCTAATTTTTTTAACAATATTATTATTTGGAGAGGTCAATAAATCTATAAACTTTAACATATTCGGTCTTATGTAATGACATGGTTTTAAATAAGCTTTTCTGACATCAGTATATAGTGTGCAATCCATAACAAAGTGGTATTCATCTTCTAAAACATTGCATAAAGGGCATTTTCTTTCTTTAAAAAGAATAGCTATTGGTTTTCGCCATCTACCCGTTTCAACTTTTAGCATATGTGCAGATACTCTTAATCTAGAGAGGTCCATTCTGTACTTTGGAATGTTTACATCACTTACATAGGATTGACATTTTAAATCGGATTTTAATATGTATGTTTTCGCTCTAGTTGATTCACTCAATTCAGTTTTCAAATTTTGTATAAACATATCTGTAACTCTTACTCTAAATTTTTTCAAACATATGTCTACATCCCCTACCCCTTGATTCAGCCACACATCGGTAAAACCACAATTACCTTATAGACTCTTAACCTAATTCTCGAAACATAATATCATATAAAAGTTTTAAATATTTAATATCACGTGTGTTTACTATCTTTAACCAGTATCTTATTACATTAATGCTATGTCTGACGGATAAAGATGTTCTTCCCAGTTTTCCATATATGAAGTTATTCTGTGCTTGCCTTCGCACGCCTAATAATACTTTACAATAATTTAAATGTATTCGTTCTATCTTTATATTTCTTTGTGATCCCCATATTTCAGAGCCATAACTTAAAACCGGGTTAATTAATTTATCAAACATATATATCCTGTGTTGTATTGTAATGTTATACAATTTCGACAAACATTGTCCTATTTTAAAAAGAGCTTTCAAAGATTGTCCACACAGGCTCTAGAACGTTTTGGAAAATGAGCCCCTGACGAAAGACAAAACTCAAATACGTTAATTTATCAGCAATTTCTAACACTTTGTTATCATAGAGGAATCTCATATTTTGTCTTAGTCTACCGCCTTTTTTATATAAAACCATGACTTTAGTTTTTTGTGTATTAACCTTTAACTTCCATCGATCACAGTTTTGTTTTAACAAATCTAAACCTTTCTGTAAACCAGTTTCACTTTCTGAAAACAAAACAATATCGTCGGCATATAACATAATGAACAATTTTTAAATGTCTATATTTATTCCGTCATAATTATTTGTCAGCAAATATTCATCAATGTCATTCAAATACATTGCAAATAAAAAAGGAGACACGGATATGTTTGTGAAAGTTTAAAGAGGCTTGTAAACATTTATAAACAATTAGCATCTTTTTTTAAATCAAAAGACGTTTTCTCATAGCATCAAAATGTTGGTAACTTGCTGCGATTTATCGGCAGTAATTAACCCCTTACACACTGTGTCAAAAAAACCTTTCATTAAGCGAGGCTTAGAAAACCTAAACGACGAGCCAATTTCTCACATCATTTTTAAAAGTCTTTGAGTTTTTATTTTCGACAATACATAACACAATTCATCGTGGCAGCTTTATCCCGGTCATGCTGAAGTTATGCAATGCTTACTCATCAGGGGTTTATTTCGACAGTGCACTCCTGATGATTGGCTGAAATTTCTACACCAATACTCACTCAATTCATGTGGCTGAGCCTAGTTTCAAAACTACGATCTTCGGATATGTGGTCAGCTCACTACAAACTAAGCCAGCTAGTTCAAATACAATTAAAGAAAATAAGCAAAAGAATGTGTATTTATAAATTGCATGTTATATTTAATACCAGTTATATGGTTAAACAAATCCACAAATGTGTGACTTTTCTTTATTATTTGTAAATCAATCAAGGCCGATTCGAATGTATGTGTCATATAGACTAGTGTCCAGTATGATACAAAATAAATCATGGAAAGTTAAACTACAACGGCAAATGACAGCTAAAATGTTTAACAAAAAATGAAACGCTTACACTTTTCTGTAAGAAAAACTTGCGCCCATATGTCACGGTTGCCAACACATTCCACGTTTCTCTAAAGTAATTCACTTATGTAAAAAAGACTCTGTTTAATGGTCATGGTCAAATGTGACCTTGGACCTTTAAAGCCCCTATAACGCTCAAAATAAACGACAATTGCGTAAAATATATCGTGAAAACAAGTTAACACATAGACAAGCAGTGTTCCTAATAGCAATAGCCAAAATGTCAACGCTAGATATGTTCTGGTAACATCCGTGGATTTTGAGCGTTATAGAGACTTTAAGTGTGACCTTGACATTTTAGGAAGAGAGAAGGGTGATACACGCGAAATTCGATTTCATTGTGGTCATTTATGGTAAATTATTTTAAAATTGCACGGCGGATGTCATCATTTCAGTCCGGACATTGATTATACATGTGACCTTGACCTTTGCCGTAGGGAGTCGAGTGTAGTACCAATCAGGTCGTCGTATGATGATGTTTGACACCATTGTTATATTATTTAAATTGATTAATATATGGCAAAGATATGGCTGGGACAGTCATGTTCGAGCGTACATCAGGACAAAGAAGTACACACGGCCAATGCTAATGATATATACCGAGTTCTTCAAAGGTGGTGGCATAAAAACAATATATTATGTAATTATTACATTCTAAAAATTAAAATAAAACGTCAGAATGAACCATTAAAATAAATAGTTAATAACAATTAAAAATAACACCCCTGCCTTAGTTTTTGGAAAAAGTTCACGAGAAAGCAACATGTGAAGGTTTCACTTAGCAAATTGAAGGGTTACGTCCTTTCTTTCATTCAATGAAGACCATACAAGTCATGTGAAAACTGTCATATCATTAAAGAGTATATTGATTACTATCGTATAACTTCGTCTATTACCAATAAATACCTAATCAACCCTATTTAGGTCGAATAGTTCATTCGATATTTCAAGAAATTACGGCCTATACGCACTCGGTGAGCATTGTCAGGTCGTTCAATAATAGAAATCCATTACTAAACAAAATAAATAAATAATCATAAACGCCTCTTTGAACTTTCTCTGAGCGCAAATTCATAAGGGCGTGTTCTCAAACGCAATTAGATTCGTGAAAGAGCACTCGACCATTGTATGGAAGCTCATAAATAGTAGTTAATAACTTATTCAATTCAATAAACACCGTATAAACTCCCTCTACATTTTCACTCGACGAAGATGGATACGGACCAATTAAATCTTTAATGCAATTTAGACTGTATAAGCACATGTGAATGTTTGCCGGGCGCAGAATTATACGGGCTCATTCGTTATAAAACTAGACTTGAACATAAGCACCTATGAAGGTTGTTTGTATGCAGATTAGTAGGAGTTCATTAGTTTTCATTCGCAATTAAAACCGTATGAATACACACATACCTACGAAGATCGTTTAAACACAGATGAATATGGATACAATTAAATTAAAATATTCGTATGTTTATTGTTGCAGATATAAATAGATGAATCCTGAAATGACACAAATGCACTTAAGGCAGCAGCACACTAAACTGCCATGTTTGTCACCCATGAGTGACAGTAGAAACTACACATTTGCAGTAGTCATTGGTATTTTTTAGGTTAAACACTGCACCAGATGATTGCAATAAGAGTTCATGATTTTCAGTATAGAAGCGTTAAATATGTTTGGCAATAATTTTCAAAGAATATGGACCGGATATGTATTTTATTCTGCGCCTCTTGCTTTCCTCTTTGATTATATCGTAATAATCGTATTTGTTTCATTAATTAAGAAAATTTTCATCTGTTTACGATGTGGTTTGACCGCGTTATGAATTTTGTTGTCTCTTGAACGCTTGTTTCATTTTGAAACTGAGAAAATAAATAACCTACGCCACACACTTTTTGCGAGACCATGAGTTAACACAATGCCCTAAACACATTTAGTAAGTGTGGTTATGATAGGTCGAGAAGTTTCATTGACATGGCCGACTGATCTTCCTTGGTTTGCTTACAATTCCGACTTGCATGTAATCAGTGTACAGCAATGGCATCAAAATGAAGTACGAGTTGGAAATTGAGAAACACATTATTTCAAGACGAGTGTTAATAGATGTAAATTTATTCAAATATGGCATTGGTTTTGTAGTTATTGGTGATAAAAAAGCAATTTCCAAAATTTACTTTTATATTTCAGGTGTAGAACAAGGAATCTAAATAAAAGGGTGTAAAGACGTTTGATGATCTTGTTTTTAATTTGTCGCAATCTTTTTTCAAAATTTAAGCGCAAAACAAAATGATTACTTTATTTTGCACACAAACGTGGGCATATGGAAACCAGTTGGGGCCTATGACTTTGCTACGGCTGTATCTCCGAATGTCATATGCTCTTACATATTTGTTCGCAGACTGAAAAATAAAGGTAAATATAAACAGTACACACAAACACTAACAAACGCAAGGAAGAGTTATCGCTCTTGTCTTGTGCACTGAATTTCCCTTAAATTAAATCTATCAACCTATAGAAGTTCATGTTGGTAACTCATTTAGAAATATGCCCATTTTAAATATAACAATATGAAATGACAACAACTCTCAAAGTATGGACGCAATAGTCATGGTTCTTGCACTGCACTTCCCGTAAAAGAGACCTTAACACCTATACAGTTTAAACTCTTAATTTGCATTATGCCCGTTTTGCTTTGGAGCAAAAATAAACCGGTTCGGCTAAACGTCAATGTAAAATTCATTTCATATAACAATGTAGTTTAATCGCTTTTGATTTGAACAACCCTCCCTCATTTGACGAACTGCATTCCTTTTTTGTTGTTCTATAATTTTTGTCTTTGCTGTCCTTGGATTTGTATTCAGACAGATTCAATGTGAGCACGTGCTCTTCAAGAGTACACTGGAAATGGTTTTACTTTTTATTGCTGTAGGCTTGTTGTGTGCTTGATGAAGATAAATAAAATTCCATCAAGTTTAATAAAAAAAAAACAAGCACCGTACTTACAGAACACCTATTGAACACATTTGTTTTGAAAAGAAAACAATTGTGGACGTTAATTATATTGCTTTTTTATAATTATTCATATGTGCATTTTTTGTATATTAACATCGACATATAAAACAAGGTAGATGTATTTGTTTGATTTACTTTAAATTCATATCAATCAGAAGTTCAAACAAACAAGATCCCTATATGAGTCACAGCCCATGCATAATGTTGCGAGTAATAGTTCAACGCAGTAACACAGATATGTCACAAATGTAGTTCGCACGCTTCGCTGGCATACTGAATAAGCAATTATTTCAAGTTATTGATATGTTAAAGACAAGTGGTCCGGCTCAATGCAGAAAACGCGTGGTTATAAGAAGAATTGATTGTTACTTATTCGTACCCTGCCTCATCAAAAGAACGACATAGAAAGCGTGCTCCCGATTTCCATGCTACGTGGAGCTTGAAATAAATACCATGTACTTATTTTTTTAACATATCAAAAACAAGACTGGGTTTCAGGAAATACCACTTTCAGAGTAAAACATCACAAGCCGATGAAGCAAACGGTTATTTTGAGTGTTGTTAATTGCAACTTTAATGGTAAACATACACAACAAGCATCATCTTTTAAGAATATCGTTTCAAATCTTCTAATATCGGACGAAAGGACGATCATCCAAAACACGGGACTGCTCCGCCAATATCCGGAGGTTTGGCATGCACAACTTTCCAGCGTTCCTAGCTTTTTAAGTTTGCAACTAGTTTTTTCATTTAACAAAGGTCCTTGTATTCCTAGATTTTCAATTGCATCATTATTTCAGAAAGTGACAACAATGAGTGTTCAATTTATTTTAATGGCCTTTTAGAAGAACACAATCTAGAGTAACTGTTTGTGCGTCCCATTGGTGATGTGGTTTGTTGTTACCAACCCATGAGACAGACTCGAAAGGCCCACGGGACATGAGGTCCTGTAACTTGTGTTTTTCTTTCATCAAATGACCTTCCTTATAATTCAACCTATGTCCATATTGAAAGTGTTTGAAAGTTCATGTTTTACAACTTAACTTTGAGACTAAATCACTTTGTTATCAAAAATCAGTCTTAAGCATGCATTTAAATATTCGGGAGTTCGAACAGATCTTAATATAACACTTTGATTCTCATTTCATCTTCATTTGTTGCTTTTTACAGACCATTCCTTATCAACTCGTACATCTCCTATTTTGACATTTGCATAGGTTTACTTATGGTAAATCAAAACTAAAAATTGCTTAGTTAACATCAACTTGGTACTCTTGTTTATAATTTATAAAACAGAACGCACCTGTACATTTTTTTAAACTTCTTAGGACAAAACATCAAGCATATGCGTACGATTTCATAGAAAAATACACAATTTACGATAACTGAGCAGAACATGATCGTTGTGAGCATGGGTGACCCCCCTTTGTTCGTTTTTCTTTAACAACATCAACCTTGTGATTATAGTTATGATCACTCAAGAGTACGGAATCCGGATAGTGCCATAATATCTATAAACACGACACACGAAGCGATACACGATATTTGCGCGACACACGAAGCGACACACGAAATTGTGAGCGTTACTGATAGCGACTCACGATATTTTGCGCGACACACGAAGCGACACACGATATTTTGCCAATCTTTATGAAACTTGGTTAGAACATTTGTCTCGCCATTTTTAAAAAATGAGTCACATGAGATCGAAAACTAGGTCATTTGGTCAAATTGAAGATAAAGCTCATTAAACATAAAGTGTTTCATGTTTTCCCAGTACTCATGTCCCTTGCTTTGAATATTTCCTCTCATCATATCGTGTTCGAGTTCGATTTCCAAAATGATTATCGGACGTTAAAAACATTGTTTACTCAGAAACGCTTTCGCAGCATGGTTTGTATTAACATTGGGAATTGTGTATAATAGGGATGGGGAGCTTTGAAGTACTTGCAATTTAGAATAGACAGGGATAAAATTATCCTATATAATTAAATTGACATTACGAAAGAGATTAACATATGCTTTGTTTAGCTTGATGGTGTAATTCAAGTTTTGATTTTGTTAAGTCAACGTGGATTTAGCGTTTCAGCTTCAAAACAACAATACTGATAATATACTAAGATATTAATATTATAATTATTATAATTTACCATATCCGGATCCTCAACGTAGAGCGGAACTTACGTTTCTACGTCGATAGTTGGTTTTTAAGCTGAAAACCGCGATTGCTCAAGTAACTTAATACAATAAAGGGCACACATTTGCTCATTTGTGTTATTTTGTGTATATGACCCGTTGCAACACTTATACCATTTCAGTTATTGAGTGGAAACATGAAATCCCTACCAAGAATGAAAACATTAACAAACGGTATTCGTATTTACCGCGCCTTTAGAGGTTCGATTTCCCTCCTTACAACTGACTAACAAGGATCTTGATTATCTACATGTTTAATTGCCTGACCATGTGTCTTCAATGATACCAGAGATTCAACTTCAAATTCATTCTGCTTTAGTTTAAGATTCTTCGTTCCATGCGACCGATTGATGTTTGTTTGTTTGTGCCTTTGGCATGATATATATGAAAAATAGGATTTTTTGTTCATTTCTGTTTCGAACTTTGAATATAAAAATTACATGTGCTGAACTGATGTGACTGTTACTGATTTTGGACTTCTTAATTTCCTCAAATACGCTTATGCCAGTCAATTCCGGGACAATAAGCACGTTATTCCGCTTCGTAAAAATAAATCTTCGCCGCTGGCGCATTTCGGCAAATGATTTAGCTAGTTCCTGGGGCACATGTGAAACCTTTATTTTAATGCAATCAAATGTGGTCGCTTTGGACGATACATCGGTTTTAAAACGTTTCGGCAAACTACGTCCCTTACATATATCCCCAGCGCGCACGAATACACCATTCTGTCTTTCCACCGCAGAGGAACGTCATTATATTTTTAATGTAGTGTGCCGGGGGAACTCAGTCAACTTTTTTGCAATTGAAATTCCGACTGTTATTCGCGTTACCTCCGATTCTCTCTGACACACTTGATGGATGCAGCTCAGAAAGTTGCAAAGTCTTCGTTATTTGTTTGGAGCAGAGGTAGTCTGTTGCCATGTTTAACGCGTTTGGCTGTATGTGAACTATCTAGAACTGTTTTTTATATTGTCTCTACATTGTTTTAACATTTAAGTAAGAGCAAAATTTAACAATAACTTTACGCGTGTTTTGTTCTCCTTGGTTTTCTGACCGCAATAATATAACTAATTTGAAAGCAACTATTGCCTTTTCGTGCACAATGTTGTTATTAGTTGCTGAGCAGATTGTATGTTATGTTATGTTATGTTTTAGCTAGTTATCGAATATTTTTAAGTTAATGTGTGTTTAAAATGTGAATATGTTAATAAACAATTGCCACATACGATTTATAATATAACAATATTGTTGTCATGCTAATTCATATTAACATACACGCTGTTGAGGTTTTTGACTGTTCCTCACTTTTCTAATAGCAGACACATTTATTCGGCCAATATCAAATTTAAACGTAACTTGGTTTTTTCTTTTGTTTTCTGACCTTAATAATTCAAACGCAAAATGGCTACAGCTCACTATCAGAATTTTGTAATATTTTTTCATATTTATAATTATGAACAAAAAAATCTTTGTACATCTCAGTCCCATTCCTTACGTCAATCCATGTGAATTTATAAACAATGTATGAACGAAATTTACTTTTTATAATAAAAATATCTGCATAAATATAGTCATGAATTAACCAATATGTATTTTCCTCAGATATTTTGTCTTATAAAAGAAATTGTGTTAACTTAAATATATTCGCGTCAGTCGACTGCCCGACGTTCAGACATAATACTCAATCGGCGGATTTGTCGGAATGTCTTGGGCGTATTGGCATGTCGTCTTATATGGCAAAAATCAGCCACCATATCGTATATATTTATTGGGGTCGGAGTTCGCATCACCTATGAATGAATAACGAGCCCCATACATTCTTATTTTTGATGTTTTAAATGGATTCGTTAACATTTGATATTTAGTGATTTTCACGAAATGTTTAGATTTTAAATCAGTATTTTGTTTTATTTGTTATTCAAACACTGGTCTTGTTAGGAATCATGTTCGATGTTTTTATGTTTATGTGTTTGGCATTGAATGTATTAAATAAAAGGACATAATTGGGCGGTAAGTACGCAGGTTAGGTAATGCTAAAATACCACTAATCGACATGTTTTTGAAACGTGTTTCCAGGTTACACCGATATATTGAAACAACCATTGCATATTATTACACATTGATTGGAAGGAAAACGTAATTAAAAAAAATCATTCTTGCAGGTTCAATCAAGAAAGTATTCCATTTGCATCAAGCTCTATCGAACATTATATTAAATGTATTTCTTATAAACTCGCACTCAAAAGAATCGGAGACCGTGGCCATAGTGCTGTCTGTTAGCATCGCTTAAGCCCGTAAGTGATCAAGGGATTTCAAGTAAGTTAACAGCCAGTAAATGATGAATGCCAACCAAAGTCCGGTAACATTGTTCAAGCCCGATAATGTTGTAAGCGGTCATCAGTTCGTTAATAAAGACTAAACCAGTAAGTGATTTAAGCGATCCTAATTGAGAAATCATCGCTAAATCCCATAATTGGTGTAAGCGATTCCAAGTCTGGTGACGTTGTTCAAGCTAGTAAGTGATGTTAGCGGTCCCAAGTACGGTAACGTTGTTCAAGCCAGTGATATAGGAAGTCCTATTTGCTCACATCGCGCAAGCAATTTAATGATGTATGATGATTAATGTCAGCTGTCAAAATTCCGTTAACATCGCTCAAGCCATACAATTATTTAAACGGCCCTAAGTGCGTAAACATCGCTCAAGCCATTAACTTATTTAAGCGTTCTTTAGTGCGTAATCACCGCTCAAACTATTACATTATTTAAGCGATCCTAACCGCGTAAACATCGCTCAAGCTATTGAATTATCAAAGCGATCCTTAGTGCGTAAACATCGCTCAAGACAATAAATTGTTTAAGCGTTCTTAAGTGCTTAAACACCACTCAAGCTTTTACATTTTTTAAGCGATCAAAAGCGCGTAAAAACCGCTCGATTATTTTATTATTTAAGCGTTCGCAAGTGCGTAAACATTGCTCAAGTTATTACATTATTTAAGCGATCCTAAGCGCGTAAAAATCGCTCAATCTATTAAATTATTTAAGCGATCCTAAGTGCGTAAACATCTCTCAAGTTATTACATTTTTAATGCGATCCTAAGTGCGTAAACATCGCTCAATCTATTAAATTATTAAAGCGATCCTAAGTGCGTTACCATCGTTCAAGCTATTAAATTATTTAAGCGATTCTAAGTGCGTTAACATCGCTCAAGCTTTTACGCGGTTCTTATTGCGTCCAATTCGCCCAAGCTATTTCATTATTTTAGCGATCCTAACTGCGTAAAACCGCTTAAACTATTAAATTATTTAAGCGATCCTTAGTGCGTACGATTCGCCCAAGCAATTACAGTATTTAAGCGATCCTAAGTGCGAACAATACGCTCAAGCTATTACATTATTTAAGCGATACTAAGTGCGTAAACATCACTCAAGCTACTAACTTATATAAGCGAGCCTAAGTGCGTAGACATCGCTCAAGATATTTCATTATTGAAGCGATCCTAAGTGCGTAAACACCGCTCAAGCTATTACATTAATTAAGCAATCCTATGTTCGTAAACATCGCTCAAGCTATTAAATTATTTAAGCGCTCATATGTGCGTACAATTCGCCCAAGCTTTTTAATTATACAAGCGATTCTTAGTGCGTAACCATCGCTCAAGCTATTAAAGTATTTAAGCGATCCTAAGTGCGTACAATTCGCTCAAGCTATTCAATTATTTAAGCGAGCCCAAGTGCGTAAACACCGCTCAATCTACAACATTATTTAAACGATCCTCAGTGTGTATCCCCGCCCAAGCTATTGCATTATTTAAGCGATTCTAAGCGCGTAAACATCGCTCAAGCTATTACATTATTTAAGCGATCCTAAGAGCGTAACCGTCGCTCAAGCTATAAAATTATTAAAGTGATCCTAAGTGCCAACAATTCGCTCAAGCTATTACATTATTTAAGCAATCCTATATTCGTAAACATCGCTCAAGCTATTTCATTATTTAAGCGCTCCTAAGTGCGTACCATTCGCTCAAGCTATTACATTTTTTAAGCGATCCTAAGGGCGTTAACATCGCTCAAGCTATAAAATTATTTAAGCGATCCTAAGAGCGTAACCGTCTCTCAAGCTATAACATTATTAAAGTGATCCTAAGTGCCAACAATTCGCTCAAGCTATTAAATTATTTAAGCGATCCTAAGTGCGTAACCATCGCTCAAGCTATAACATTATTTAAGCGATCCTTAGCGCGTAACCATCGCTCAAGCTATTACATTATTTAAGCGTTCCTTAGCGCGTAAACATCGCTCAAGCCATTAAATTATTTAAGCGTTCCTAAGGTCGTTGACATCGCACAAGCCATTAATTTTTTTAAGCGTTCCTAAGTGCGTTAACACCGATCAATCTATAACATTATTTAAGCGATCCTAAGTGCGTGAACATCGCTCAAGTTATTACATTATTTAAGCGGTCCTAAATGCGGACAATTCGTTCAAGCCATTGTATTATTTAAGCTATCCCAAGAGCGTAAACATAGCTCAAGCTATAACATTATTTAAGCGATCCTAAGTGCGTACAATTCGCTCAAGCTATAACCTTATTTAAGCGATCCTAAGCGCGTAAACATCGCTCAAGCTATAATATTATGTAAGCGGTCCTAAATGCGTACAATTCGTTCAAGCTATTGTATTATTTAGTTATCCCAAGAGCGTTAACATCGCTCAAGCTATAACATTATTAAAGCGTTTCTAAGTGCGTAAACATCGCTCAAGCTATTACATTATTTAAGCGATCCTTAGCGCGTAAAGATCGCTCAATATATTAAATTATTTAAGCGATCCTTAGCGCGTAAACATCGCTCAATCTATCACACTATTTTAGCGATCCGAAGTGCGTAAATATCTCTCAAGCTTTTACACTATTTAAGCGATCCGAAGTGCGTAAATATCTCTCAAGCTATTACATTATTAAAGCGTTTCTTAGTGCGTAAACATCGCTCAAGCTATTACATTATTTTAGCGACAATCCTAAGTGCGTTAACAACGCTCAAGCTATTACATTATTTTAGCGATCCTCAGCACGTAAACATCGCTCAAGCTATTTAATTATTTACGCGATCCCAAGTGTGTTTACATCGCTCAAGCTATTAAATTATTTAAGCGATACTTAGTGTGTTAACATCGATCACGCCAGTGCAATCCAGATCCGTTAACAACGCACAACCCATTTATTGATGCCAGTTGTGTACAGTCCGTTCACATCACTCAGGCTCCATTTATCATTTAAATAATTTATATAACCTTTTCAACCGTAAATCGTTATTGGTATTTTTGGTAAATTGTGTATATGTTTTCTATTGGGTCATTTAAGTACGAACATTGAAATTCACGTTCTCTCAAGTTGTAATCAAGTATTTAGAGGCTGTATTTTGATAGATAATGGATAATGATTTTTTTCCACAAATTTTATTACAATAAATAGTGCAAATTATATACAAAGCGAAAAATAACGCGCTAACGTCATGCATTCAATGACGAGGAAATGTAATTGCATATAATAATAATAATGATGCATATGCACCTCATCTGAAATTAAGTGAGTAATACTAGTCAATAACAGAAAGAGCATCGAGCAAATTATTAGGATAAAATAATAATAAAATCTGGATTTTGACCTCATTGGTTAAGACAAGATCCTGTCCTTTAATTAAATGTCTTAAACTGTAGTATTTGACTGACTGTACTGCACATAAGTGAAACTAGCAATAACACGTAACACATAAAGAAGGATATTAAATAATGTTTTGCTTCATCAATTTTATCATTAAATTAAATTGTAAATTAAAGTCAATGAACATTGCAGTGTTCTACAAAATTAAATGCATGTCAATGTCTTTAGTATATTTAAACCTGAACGTGTGAAAATATATCTATACAGGTGAGCTACACATATATTTGCATTTGTGTTGGATATTTATCACAAAACAGTAAAAAATGAATATATCTCACCAGGGATTTACCAGTTGCATACTCAGCGTACAAATAAATGAGGCTACATTATACAAGCTACGTGATATTTATACATTTATGGATCAGGTTTGCAAGATAAGTAAAACAAAATTGAAAATTTTAAAGAAATGTAGAAAAAAATACATTTTTCGGTAAGTATAAATTATAAAAATATGTAGAAGTTATACCAACATTGATTAAACGATATGTACACAATCAGAGAAGAAAGCACAGACAACAATATTGATATGAACATGTTTTCATAAAGCATAGTTATTTACTTTTACTTGCATTTAGGTTGTACAAAAAGTAATTTTGATTCTCAATAATATTTGTAAAAGACAGAAAAGTAACATAATAATTCATAAAACTATTGATACATACACAAAAAAGAACTTACACTGAAAACTTTTAAAGGGACAACAAAATAGCATAAGCATATTACATATTTATGCAATATTATTTGTTTATAAATGTATTACAAAGTAGTCTCAAAAGTATTCTTAGAAAATGTTTTAGCACTGTAACAGCAACTCGAGCTCACGTGCTTTTAGCCCACTTATCGACCATAGACACATACATCAGAAACCAATGTTACCAACAGCAGCTGCGGTGATGGAATGTTCTCTATATTCTGCATAAATAATATCTTAAGCGATTTCATATATACAGATATAATGATATGACAAAGAAAACAAACATGCACTAAGTATTAGAAATATTAGAAAAAGTTATATCTTATA
>VMBQ01000589.1:26474-96474 GCA_007657795.1 Dreissena rostriformis | reverse complement strand
ATTTCTATTAATTTATTGTGCATTTTACTGTGAATTACATTGACGCAGGTTATAAAAACGTATTTGTTCTGTTGTGTTCTTTTTTCTTAGAACAAACAGGACAAATCGTTTTACGTTTGATGAAATATTGTCTAACTTTTACATTGTATATAGGTTGATGCAATCGTAATTCCAATGTTTAAAACATTGAGCATGAAGTAGACTCTTAATCGTTAGGCTAGGAACACATACTTTGCACGGTACACGTCACTTACAAGTGCACGTGTGTGGCAAATTATTTTGAAATTGTCCGATGAATGTTATAAGTTACAGTCTGCACAAACTGCTCTGTGCTTATATTTGACCATATGAAGTTAAGGATCCGGGTATGACATTGGCCACTGAGTTTCTAGGAACACAGGTCTTTCGCGGTCTACACGTCAGCTCCAAAGTGTGAAATGATGGTGAGCTATTTTGTTTTGGAGCCCGATGAATGAGCAAATTGCTAACCGGAAAATTGAAAGCAATCTCATTTATAAAATTTGACCTCTTTGTATGTCCTTAACCTTTGAGTTTGAACCCGAAATACAACCTACGCATGCTGCAAATGTATGGTATGTTTTTTAATATTGCCTGATGCATTATGAAGTTACTTTTCAAACCAGTTGTATTATGCCCAAAATTGACCTTTGATCTCTAAATTTGACCTTACACCGTTAAGCTAGTGACACAGGTATAAAACGCGACACTACGTCAACAAAAGGCAAGCATTTATGATAAGTTATTTCACAACTGCATGATGCATACTGAAGTTATAGTCCTAGCAAGACGCAATAAGCCCAAATAGACCCTATAAATATTCCCGACATCGAGTTCTGTAGGAGCTGCCTCTCTTGATAAAACGAACCAAGAACGAAGCTGACGATATGGAAAATGATATTTCCCATAGAGGCAATATAACGTTCAGTAGATAAAAACTTCCATAACAAAATGTTGTTTAATTTATCGTAAGCCGTTTTACAAAAATGATTTAAACTTGTATATTTGGATATGTTTGCAATTCTTAATGTATAATACAACATATATTTTATAATAAAGCCACTGTCGCTATTTCAACTGTGATGTAAAGCATTATTTTGTAAATGTTAAAAAACGATCATTATTTAGATCATACGCGTATGATTGTCGAAGTAAATCGATATTGGCTTATCTCATTGAAGTGTTCACCATTTATGAACAAAATCAATTCAAATAGAACTCTGACACCCATGGGACGGGTAAATGTTGGAAATACGCACTCTATTATAAGATTGGTGTCATTGCATATCGAATAGCATGTGCAACAAAAACATATTGTAAATATGTTTTATCAAAGATTCAAATTAATGCATAAAAGCATGTTGCTTTAAAGGTCCAAATAACATGTATGATACAATGGGAATTCCGATTATATTTTGATCGATTCGAAAACAAGCTTCTAATACAGTTGTAATATTCATTGTAGGATTATTTGTCGAAGAAAGAACTTTATATGAAATATGTTGCTTGCTGTAATATTATTTCGGAACAACTAAACAATGGTGATGACAAAATATAATTGTATTATGCTCCATTATAAATAACTAATTGATATTGACTAGATTTGTTTTCTGAGTCTTGGCCATTTATTTTTGACTCAAATGTAGTAACACTCGGTAAACATGTTTAGACACCAAACCGCGATCAAACACAAGGCGTCAAACCTATAAATTACTAAACAGTTAGTACTAATACTCCTTAATATACCTTGCCTATTGAAAGGCGTGACACTAACTTTTCATATATATATTTAAAAAAATACTTGCAAGAAAAACAACAACAAAAAACAACAAAAACATTTGATGCCCCCCTTACAAAAAAAGTGTTAATTGTCATTCTTTGTAGAGACCCATCTGTGTATGAACATCATAAATATATACATCAATAATTAATAGGTAATGGTAAAAACGCGTGTACAATTAGTAACATTCTTTGTTCATCGACAGCAATATGAAATATGTATTGTCTTGAATAAAGTTTCTTTTACTTTACACTATGCTTAAGTGTTACTTAAATAGAAGCCAACATTCATGAAGTAAGTGTCATAATTGTCGAGACAGTGACCCATATATTATTGCACGCATTGGTATGATATCATGTTGATGACACAATCGCCAGCATGTCATCTTGAACATAACTACCCAACTATTCACAATCTAGTCACAGAGCGTTCATTTTTTAATACAAGATTTTAACCTAATAATTTATAAGACACGAGTTGGCAGCAATGCGTCGACTGCCAATCTCGTTTAAAGAATCCTTGTCAAAATTGGATTGCTCCTCAGTAGAGAAATGTTAATATATTATAATGACACTAAACCTTATGTTCATAGTTTAATTTTAAACGTTTAGATTGTTTAAAAAATAAAATGTATTTATTGAACATATATTATAAATATATAAATATTAATATATTAATATATTCTCGCAGACATCAGTATCCAATAAACAACTTCACACCGGGAGCCTTGTTTACGATTCGTCGATATATTATTGCGTCGTGATAATCGCTCAATGAATATGAAAGTCGGCTATTTTAGCTTTGATGTCTAAGTGTGACATTGTCTTTTGAGCTCGTTACATGGGTCGTTAAGATTTTGTCAAAACAATCATCGTTACACACACATTTGAATTTTAAACCACAAGTGTGACCTGTATGCTATGGGCAATGATTTCACGCTTGACACGCAGTTTTCACAAGGTGAACATGTGTGGTAAATTATTTTAAAATTTGCATGGTAAATGAGGAAGTTTCATTCTGGGTAAGCAGAATTATGCCCATATTAGGACTTGACTTCTAAGTTTGACCTTGACCCTTGAGATATTTACAAGGTTCTTACACTCAACCACTGTCTCCACTTGGAAAACAAAATTATATTATTGATGAAATTACAGACCGGAAAAGCTACGTTTGACATTATTTTCTAAGTGTGAAAATGACTTCTGCGCCGGATAAATAGATCTTTCACATGATACGCTGTCTCTACCATGTGAACATATCTGGTATGTTATTTTAAAATTTCATGAAGAATTGGATTAGGAATTATGAAGTTACAGTCCGGTAAAGCAGTATAATTTGCCAAATTATAATATTGACCACTAAATTTGAACTTGACTTTTTTAGCCAGGGATAATAATTGTTTTGCAGACAGATGAAAACATGATTAACAAGAAACAGATATTTGGTAAAGAAACTTTTCCCTGTTATGTAATTTACACTAATTAAGATTTCAATGAAAACGATTTAACGACTCTAATATTTATTTCAATTCAAAACGAGTACTTTTATTTTGTAATAAGTTGCAAGTGATTGATTTAATACACTGACATTTTCAATGAACGATGATTTGGGCTCCTCACTTAATGAGATGCAATTAACACTATAATAGTCGGATAGTTTGCAGATAAAATAATTATCCCTTACCCTAATTTGAAATTCCCGATTTTAGGTGCAGTAGTTATGCATTTGCAAACTACATACATATTGAAACAATTCTGACAAGCAATAAAACATTTACCGCACTGACCATACACAAAATACAATGCCCCTTAAACAGAATGAAACAAACCTGCATGTAGAACTTACGATTGATACACTGCGGCTTCGGAATCCAGTTTCCGTCAATGCATGTCGTAATACTGGCTCCAGACTCTTCGATGTAACCAGGATTGCAGATGACCTGTTTACGTGACCCATTTTCGTTCATATTGCCTAACAGGCTTCCATTTCCGACGTTTAGGCGCGGGCATTCTTTTGTAATATGAAACAAGTCTTAATAAAAGTATACATAACACAAACATGCCGTCAACATAAACGTTGGTTTTATGGATTCCATAATATGTATAGTAGTAAAGATTGTTTATATGTGCGAATCTTTGAATAATGTTAAAAACATTCTTCATATATGAATCCCTCACCGTATATAACGAGCGAAAATTTGTTCTTAAGTTCGTCGTTTAGCTTTTAATTGTACTAGTATGCTTTAACAATATCCAAATCTACCTACCGGGTTTAATACATTGCTTACGGTCCATGTCGCATGCGACATACTGCCCAGGACATGTCTTATTTGCCAATGTCGAGCACTCGAGTCTTAGTTGGACGAACTTTAAAGTCAAACGGAAAACAAAATAAGTCAGAATAATGAAAGTTGTTACACTCTCCAAATTAAAAACTGAACTATATATTAGAAATGAACAACATTTTAAAAATAAATATCTCATTTATTAATGTTGTTCTATTGGCATGCAGAAACAATATCGTATTGGTGTGGCTTCGTCATTCTAGCCAGTACTTGATTTAAACACATTTATAGGTTGAATTTATATCAAATTTATTTCATCTTAATTATATTCGTTTATATAATGTTTGCTTTCATAAGGTATTTTTTAAATCAGACATTATTCAGCTAAACCGTAAGTACATTGTTTACAACGCCATTCTATATCTGAATATGCGCACATATTTGAATATCTTATTTAACATGGGTTTTATGTGTACGTGTACTTTTTATACTTCTATGCATTGGATATGCAAAAAGAGAACTTTGGTTTGATTTGGATCATAACAACCCACACACTGTCTAACGTGCAACATTATCATCTGACCATTGATGAACAGTTTTTATGTAAAATAAATAGGAACAAATAACAACATTTAAGGCTTTTCTTAGATAGTTTTATGAGAAACATTGTCTTAGGTAAGCTTTGTTCAAAGGTTTGCACGATTGTATACATTACAAACTTTATATTATAAACACACATAGAAACGTTCTTTACAACTTAACATGTAAACATACTATTGAATTATATTGTCATTTGTAAAGGAGGTTTTGCTTAAAACATGTCGACATTTATTGTGCGTCTTCCCAAATATCAAGTTGTTTTTGATAGTCTTATACATTGTTATATTATTTATAAATAACCTGTAGATAATCCGACTGAAATATCGATTAGTTTTTGGTATAAAATACGGCAGATATGATCAGATGTCTGTATATCACATTATGAAATCCCTATTAAACCTCGTGATAACATGTAAATATTACGTTGTTCAATATAAAATATGTTTATATTCGGAATTTATAGATCATTTGTTGCGTTGATGACTTTACAGTTGTTTTTCATCGTTATAAGGTATATAATAAATGGAATATTTAATGGTTGTTGTGTTCCGATGGTTGGTGTCGCGCTCGTAGATTGTGTGTATGGGATATATAATTTTATTTCCTCCAGGGTAGGAGAGCAGAACATATATACAGCAAGCATGCATTCAGAATTATGTACAGTTTCACAGCACATTGTATGTAATAGTGACATATACATTGTTTTTAGCAAAAAATAAAATAGATTGAAGTAATGAGTAGGTACATTAAGAATATCGATTCGACAATTGACAAAATCACCATAAAATAACATAAACAATAAACAGTGCGAAAGGATACGTGAAAATATGTAATTTAATACACTTTAACTATTAAAAGCTGAAAAGCAGCCATCGTAATAGAAAAGTTTGAAAAGCGCCCATTTTCATTTTCTGAGCTGAGTTGCAGCAACGATACTGTTTGCCCAAAGGCGTTCATTGACATAAATGTCGTAAATCGGATTATTCCGATGTGGTTAAAGACACGTTCCAAGAGCCGCTTTCGCTGTGCATCATTGGTGGTACAGAAACACATCAAATGTACAGTAATGTTATCAACGATAAGGTTACACAGACAACACTTTAGAGAAAATGGGCGTGACGTCATTAAAATGCTGCTCGAGCAGCATTTTTTTCTGTTGCAGCATTTATTTTTAGATAAACCCCTTAAACCCGTAAGCAAATCAAATTTTAGCGGCATCTATTTTTTCCAAACAAACTAGTTTCGCATCGAATGGCAAATATAACAAGAGTTCTCATTGGCTGATGCCATTATATAAGAATTAATGCTGCTCGAGCAGGCTTTTCTGCTGCAGTTTAGTAAAACTCAATGGCCCTTACTATCCAGTATCTTGCAACACGTTGAATTTACATTTTGAATTTATTACCTAAAATACACGTAAATTAACAGTTTAATTATGTAACAAAAGACATGTGGAACCAAATGAATGATTGGAAACAAAACTGAAATTGAGTAGTCTTAGAAAATAATGATTAGTATGCATGATTTTTTTAATTTAAATTGAAAGCCAATATATTGAGTAAGTTTTATAAGGTCCAACGTGCATAATCGCACGTGGCTGTGCAGTGTCACACATTATACAAGAAGAACGGATATTAACTAACTCTCGAATAAAGCATTCAAACTTCAAAAACAGTTTGTCAGCTTGTTCAATGCTGTAATTTATTATATTTTTTCAGAAGGTTTTGATCAAACGCCGAATATCTATTTATGATTCAGTAATCATATAGCTTCCACAAATTTGACGAACAATGAAGTTTCAATGTTGAGGACAATAAAGAAACATAATTAAAAAACACCCAAGAAATCCCTGTCAAATTTTTCGAACACGGCAACGGATAAAATTACATTAAGAGAATTATGCATCGGAACAACCTGAACTAATACGCCTGTACACCAAATAGGGATGCTGCATATCATGTGTAATAAACGTCTGATCATTAATTCGAGATCAGACGCAGAAAGAAAACATTATCAAAATGGCAAATAAATCGCTACAAAAAGCACGGAGTAGAAAGATCTGACAATTATAACATGTCCACCAAAAACGCAAAGTTTCATCAAATTCCAATCACTACTTTCTGAGATTTTGTGCTGGAACGAAACATCCAAAAATAACATATTCATAAACAGAGGGCAATAACTCCCTAAACATATAGGACCGAAGCAATATGATAATATGCGCATATCCACGCAATCTGATAATATGCGCATATCCACGCAATCTGATAATATGCGCATATCCACGCAATCTGATAATATTCACATATCAACGCAATCTGATAATATGCACATATCCACGCAATCTGATCATATGCACATGTCCACGCAATCTGATAATATGCACGTATCCAAGCAATCTGATAATATGCACATATCCACGCAATACGATAATATGCACGTATCCACGCAAAACGATAATATGCACATATCCACGCCATCTGATAATATGCACATATCCACGCGATCTGATTATATGCACATATCCACGCAATCTGATAATATGCACATATCCACGCAATCTGATAATATGCACATATACACGGAATCTGATAATATGCACATATCGACACAATCTGATAATATGCGAATATCCAAACAATCTGCTTATATGCGCATATCCATGCAATCTGATAATTTGCACACATCCACCCTTTAGCGCTGCTGAATATCGAGTTCCATCTTATTCGGATGATGAGTATTTGAGATCTCGAGCGGAAACGAAGAGATGACGGACGGCGGGACGGACGTACGGAAGCTCGTACGGACATCGATTCGGTCGGAAACGATTATCAGGCAAATTTATTTTAGACCCACGCAAACTCAATTAAATCAAAATTAGATTTCGGAAGGTCAAAGCGGAGACTAGATGCCCCCGCCTTTTAGGGAGCGTTACAAGAACTAGGCTTATCATGTCACGTTGTCTTCGGATTGTTCGGTAGACACAATTTTTAGCACCTAGCTGAGTGCGCGACATGCATTATATCAACCAAATAACAATCTCTCTCGGCAAAATATTACTCATCCTAGCAGCTTCCTTTTATTTCTATATAAAATAAATTAATCAATAAAAAAATACATATTTTTCAAAGCTTCACATTCCTGTGAAGTGCTCTAAGAGTATTTACTTATTACATCTTACCTTTGCGGAAAAGTTGTCTGCATCCACATACTGACAGTATCCAGCGGTTCCTGTTGTGTCTAGAACTGTCAAACCAGTTTCAGAGAAGAGTTCACAAAGAGGATACTGACGTCTGTATATCAATGCCGCACACCAGGGTCGCAGTGCGCACATTTTCACACATTTGGTAATGGTGACGTCCGTTCCGACATACATAGCGTCACTTATAAGGTCTGTAGGGCAATGTCGAAATTCAAACGTCTTAAATGGCGTTTGTCCCTCGGTTTTGACTCCACATGATGCTACCAACAACGCAACGAATGTTTGTTTTAAAACTTTTAAACCTGCCATACTAGTAAACTTGAATGTATCCACGTTTTACATTTTCAGAGTTATGAATTTAAATGTAAAATTGATTTCACAATCGAAACAGGTGAACAAGCCTATCTCATACAATGCATGTTTGAATGCAGTGAACAGCAGAAGAAGTTTCCCAGAATGTCAATCACAATTCGATTAGCCAACCATCACACTGGAATATCATCGAATACTAACGAGGAGGTGCGATTTGTTTATTAAATAAAACGTAGCACGTGGTAGGAAAAAGTAATTAAACAATAGCTGTGTAGGAGTTTAAACCTTGGTTGGAAAAGACCAGGATCCGCATATTGGCGAATCGTTATGGCATCATGTCACTCCGAATTATTTATGACGGGTTTCAATATATCGTCACTGCTTAATTACTGTGACCAAGAAATTGTTCAAGCATACATAGTTCTAAATTTGCGTGCGATATCGCGTCCGAATGCTTGGAAGTGTGAAATTATTGCAACAAATGAGAACATTGATAAATGTTAATTTATTAGTTTTAGGTCAATTGTCATAACAAAACATTTCCTAGAATCGAATGTTTTAAAGTTCTATTTTTTATGAACTAAATTACCTTGTTGCTTTGGACGTAACTAAATGACGCCTTGCAATCTGCCAAATATAGTATTCAGTAAAGGTGATAATAAAGTTTCTATCTATTCGATAACTGGTGATGACTCTGGAATAAAACAAGTTCACTACGCTCGTAACAATCGTCTACTAAAGTATATATTCTATGCGCACTAAGCTCTTGCAAACAGAAACTTAATTATGTAAAAACAAACATAATTTATTTAAAAAAAATCTTCAAGAATCAACACTCAATTTTGGCTAAGACAGTTTTGACGATTTAACATATTGCTGTCTTTTTAAGACACAATTAAGCCATTCAAAAGATTGTCATTTTAAAAAGACAATGAGTGAGAGGTATATATATAACTATTGAGTCTATATTTGCTTAAAACTGCACAAATGTTTACTAAATGCTGAAAACTGATATTTAAGTTCTAAATTTGCACTGTTTTCAAATATGCCTTTTAATAGATAAACATTATGATGTTGTTTTTTTTTTTTTTTNTTTTTTTTTTTTTTTTTTTTTTTTTTTTTTTTTTGTTATGCTGTCAGACTGACGATTGCCAGGTCGTTCAATAATAAATATTCATTACTAAAAATAAATTTAAATAAGTAGTCATATACGCCCATTTGAATGTTATCTGGGCGAAAATTTACACGGGTTTATTCTCAAACGCTTTGCAATCGTAAAACAACAAGCGAACATTGTATGGACGCGTATGAACAGTAGTTAATAACTTATTCAATTCAATAAACACCGTATAAATACCCTCTACTTGTTCATTCGACGAAGATTGATACGGCCCAATTGCATCTTTAATGTAATTAAGACCGTATAACTTAAGCACATGTAAATGTTTACTGGGCGCAGATTTTAAGTGTCTCATTACTTATGCAGCCATACTTTTACATAAGCACATTATAAAAGGTTGTCTGTGTGCAGATAAGTATGAGCTTATTGGTTTTCAGGCGCAATTGAAACCGTTTAAATAAATACATGCGAAGATGGTATAAACACAGACGAATAGGGTTAAAATGAAATTAAAATATTTGTAATTTTTATAAGTGCACCTAAAATGTTTTCATTTTTTACCAACACCTGATTTTTCCCTGAAGAGCTATCATTCCTTTATATAACGTTATATAAAACAAAATGGCAGCATTAAGTTGATTGATCGAGTCTAAAATAACAAAAAATGTCGTTTTCCCTCTATATGCTCGAGTTCCTTGAAATCAGTTGGTTACAAATATTGTTTTCATATTTATTTCACTCAGCTATGAAATATCGCCCGAAATGTTTCAATTTATAACTTTTGGCAATTGGTGTTGTGGTTTACGGCAAATACAACAAATAACGCGTACACAATCAACAAACTTGAAATATTCATTATCCTTACCAACTCTTATGATTTTATTCAATGGACTGAAGGCCGGTAGACTTTAATTGTTGCCTATGATTATTAAGGATAGGCCTCAAGTTACAGCTAACAGAATGAAGAACTAAAAAAACAACAAATATACTCTGCCTTTCGAAACTTCACATTAGCAAAAATCATTCTTAGTTGTTTACAATAACTTATACAATTCACGGACAAATATTGCGTCAGATTATGATTGTATTAAGAGGACATTAAGCGCAATTTATAAAAAGCTTTGAATGTCTTTGGTAAATTGTTCAATTAATATGGACAAATTGTTTTTTTTTAGCTTTCCGATCTGCTGTCAAAATATCAAATCAGGAATCAAATATTTTTAACTTTCTTTCGCACTTCCCATTAATGCCGTCTAACAACTGATCATTTTGATGTTGTATTATCGATGTTCAGAGACATGTCAAAAGACCTGCTTCCATTTTAAAAATGAGATAATGAGCCACGTATGTCACAACCTTATACTGAGACCAGGGCCCGTATTCACCAACTTCCTAAGTATTAAGGAAAACATGTCCTTATCTAAGAATTTACCTAAGGCAAGGATTATCCTTAACTTTATTATTCAAAACGTCCCTTAGGTATCACCTTAGGTAAGATTTATCCTTAAATACTTAGGGAAAATAAATGTGTTTTCGTTTCTTAAATAATTCTTAAACTTGACCGTTCACTCAGAAATATTTCTATATTTAGTAACATGACGCTAGGAAGTGCTCTAAAAATGGAGGAACACGTTCACTGGACGAATGTGTAGTCAGAATAATTCGTAATATTTCACGTGGTGGATAGTTAATCAATAATAAAAGTGCATAACGTACGAGGTTTACGCTTCCGACATCTGTCGAAACAGTTGTCTCAAAATATCTGTATCGATGTTATGCTGTTGTCCTCGATCTCTTTTTCAATAACAAACGTATCACACATTTTCATGATTTTGACAAAACACGGAACTAAATGCAGGAAAAAGTTGAAAAAAAAAACAGCGAAGCGAGAGCCCCGAATTTTGTTATTTAAGAAACTGTCCTTTTCGCAAAATTAATGGGCAAGGGCTTTAGAAACTTTGGAATTTCTTGATATAAATTTGACCGACAGATTACTGTACCAGTCGTAAGTTTTGTTATTATGAAAATTCAATGATTTACAAAAAAAAATACCAATGAATTGGCTTTTTTCTTTTGCATATGTATGTAAATATATTTATTGTCGATAATTTTATTCCTAAACTTTTTAACGCTATAATAAACATTATTTGAAGTGACTGCCCCACAAAGCAAAAAATATAATAAAGTATTTTATTCATACAAAATTTATTGTTTTATCTTGATAAAGAGTTTATTGAGAAGATCCATTTATAATTGCATATATTGAATTCGTTTTCATATTGCTTATTGTGAAGTAAGTGGAATCTTTTTTTGAGTTTTAGGTTTGAAAGTTAATAATAAAGAATATTATTTAATTGTTAATGAATTGAAATAATTGAATTTTTAATTGGTTAACAATAACATATATAGGCAATGGTTGAATGAATGTTTCATCATTTCATGATGTAGTTGATTTGCACAAGCATTTTATCAAAAGGAATATAAAACAAAAAATGTGCCCACACGACACGGATGCCCCCGCCTGTAACTTTGTCACTACATAAAAGCATAACTGTGTAAATGTTTTTGAGAAGTGGAAAAGTATATGCCGCAAGTTTGGTGAAGATCGGATGAAAACTTCTTGGCTGCATGTATTTGTGTCTCTGAAACCTGGCTAGATGACTCTGTTCCAGATTCGGAAGTAAATATCAACAACTACTCTATTCAGCGAAGGGATCGAAACAGACATGGCGGTGGTGTTTGTAAATACGTCAGGAAGGACTTATCCTATAATATTCGTTCCGATTTGAATCGCGATGATCTTGAAGCTATATGGATTGACATTTTATTACCGAAATCTAAACCTATTTTATGTGGTGCTTTGTATAGACCTCCTTTACAACAGAACTTTTATACCAGTCTAGAATCTTTGTGCTCTTCATGCAATGATTTTTTAGAACATGAATCTATTTTACTGGGTGATTTTAACACTGATGTGTCCNTGACCCCAATGTATCGAGTTGACCCCAATGTATCGAGTTGACCCCAATGTATCGAGTTGACCCCAATGTATCGAGTTGACCCCAATGTATCGAGTTGACCCCAAAAAAGAGATCTTGACCCTCAAAGTAGAGGAACCCAATAGTGAAGCTGCATATAAAGTGTCATCAAATTTGGATAATTAGTGTCTGAGATCTTACAGGGAAAGGAATCATCATCAAACTTCCTGAAAAATCAAGCATGAGCAACCACATGACAATATGCCCATGTCCACCTTAAAAGGAATGTGCATACAAATATTCATGAAAGTCCGATCATTACTTCCTTAGACCTCAGAAACAAACAATGCATTAACCCTTTGAGCGCTGGAACCGGATTTTGAAGGCCTTTGCAAACAGTTTGGATCCAGATGAGACGCCACAGAACGTGGCGTCTCATCAGGATCCAAACTGTTTGCTATTCTGATAGTATTCTTTGAAAAAAAATCTAAGAAAATGCTTATTTTAGAAATTCAGCAGACGACATTTTAGCAGACGACAAATTTCCCAGCATGCAAAGCATTAAATGACCAATTAATAATCAAAGGGCAATACTTCCCTGAAAAATCATTGAACTGGAAAGAAAAGACAAAGATGCACATTTCTTTCCAATATGAATGCTGCATATCAAGTTTCATCCAATTTGTATCAACAGGATCTGAGATCTTGTGTGGAAATGAAAAAAGACATATTAATAATCCAAGGGACATAACTTTTTGAAAAATTATTGCACATCATTGACTTGGCAAAGATGCGCATGAAATTCGGGCCATTTGTGTAAAAGACCTTGCGCGGAAACAAAAACAGATTTATTATAAATCAAAGGACAATAACTCCCCGCAAAATCAATTGACCAGAACTTGACAAAAATTCACATGTTCATACTACAGGGATGATGCATGACAAGTTTCATCAAATTCATATCATTAGTGTCTAAGATCTTGGACGGTTGCAAAAAGTAGCACATTAATAATCAAAGGGAAACAACTCCTTGAACAGTCAATTGACCAGAACTATCTGACATGGATGTGCATGTCAACCTTATAAAAATGCTTTATTCAGAAAATTTGTTTCAGACCCAACAAAAACTTGATTCCTTTAGAATAAGAATAATGACGGTATGGACAAAGTGGTGACTATATGCTCCCCTCTGGGAGCATAATTACCACCCACCCCAACCAGCTCTCCCTTCAGGGGAGCATAACAATAACACCTTATTTACAAAACTTAACCCCTTTATGCCTAGCGTCTAGAAAAAAGGCGTTGGCAAACAGCGTAGACCCAGATGAGACGCCGCATGATGGGGCGTCTCATCAGGATCTGCGCTGTTTGCTTAAAGAATTTTTTCTGTAAGAAATATTCTAAATATAGAAATAAAAATACTAGACATCCCTAATTTCAGAAATAAATTGATCCAATTTAGAAGGATGGGAGAGTCCACAAGGCATAAATGGGTTAAGGTACTTCCCAGCCATAGACAGATTTGTTATCTCACAAGAGATGAGCCTCACAAACATGACTCATAGTGTCGCGTTCTGAGAAAACTGGACAAAATGCATGTGCGTAAAGTGTCATCCCAGATTAACCTGTGCAGTCCGCACAGGCTAATCTGGGACGACACTTTCCGCCTTAACTGGATTTTCACTAAGAAGAGACATCATTTAAACGAAAAATTCCATAAAAGCGGAAATTGTCGTCCCTGATTATCCTGTGCGGACTGCACGGGCTAATCTGGGATGACAATTTACGCACAAGAATAATGCCCAGTTTTCTCAGAACACAACATATATTCCTGCAAAGCTTCGTAAGCTATGTTTAAGGGCAAATTACTCAGCAATGTGTGGATCACTGGGATTGAAAAAGTCTTGCTCATATCAACTTTATGGTGAAGACATATCTGTCTGAAGTTCACATTTAATTGTCGGGAATTACTGAGATATTTTGGTCCAAAAACATTTTACTGACTGACTGACTGACTGACTGACAGAGTGACTCTAATATACCCCTCTCCAACTTCGTTTGAGTGGGTTTGATGTGTGCTTACTTCCTCGATGACATCTGAGAAGAAGTTGCGCACCTCCTTGCTATGGTTGAGGCCGTATGCTATACTGATGATTGCTTTTGATGTAGTCTGAAAATGACAACATAGCACTGAAAGTTCCTACTAATAAATCAGCCTTGCTCTGGAAAAAAGGGGGCTTAATGCATGTGCAAAAGTCTCCTTCCAGATTTGCCTGAGCAGTCCCCACATCAGGGCCGACATTTAACGCTTTCATCAAATTGTTTGCTTAGAGGAGGTATCTTATAACGAAAATCTAATTTAGGACCACACAGGCTAATCTGGTGCCACACTTTAATCACATGAATTAAGCCCCGTTTTCCCAGAGCTCAGCTCAAATAGATTCATACAAAAAATTAGGTCAGTCAGATATGAAATGAATAAACCAGTAAATAATTTGACTGTTTTCGATGTACAGGTTTGCAAAGCCTTCAATTTATAACTTGCTGACCTTTGTATTTGCCATTAGGCCATGGACATTCTATAATTGAATGTCAGACATGTGAAATTGTATAAATGAATGTCAGACATGTGAAATTCTATGAATGAATGTCAGACATGTGAAATTCTATGAATGAATGTCAGACATGTAAAATTCTATGAATGAATGTCAGACATGTAAAATTCTATGAATGAATGAGACAGAATGTTAGACATGTGAAATTCTATGAATGAATGTCAAATTTTACCACTGAATGTCAGACATGTATAATTCTCCTACTGAATGTAATACATGTTAAATTCTACAACTGAATGTTAAACATGTGAAATTCTACAACTGAATGTTGAACATGTGAAATTCTACAACTGAATGTCAAACATGTGAAATTCTACCACTGAATGTCGGACATGTGAAATTCTACAACTGAATGTCAAACATGTGAAATTCTACAACTGAATGACAAACATGTGAAATTCTACAAACTGAATGTCAGACATGTGAAATTCTACAACTGAATGTCAAACATGTGAAATTCTACCACTGAATGTCAGGCATGTGAAATTCTACAACTGAATGTCAGACATGTGAAATTCTACAACTGAATGTCAGACATGTGAAATTCTAAAACTGAATGTCAAACATGTGAAATTTTACCACTGAATGTCAAACATGTGAAATTCTACCACTGAATGTCAAACATGTGAAATTCTACCACTGAATGTCAAACATGTGAAATTCTAACACTGAATGTCAGACATGTGAAATTTTACTGCAGACACATTAATATTCCTTTTCTACATTGCTTTAAAAGGCCAAATTTCTGTAAACCAAAAATACTGTTAAAGCGGAAAGTGTCCTCCCTGATTAGCCCCTGCAGACTGCACAGGCTAATCTGTGAAAATACTATGTTCCCCATACACAGTTTTCAGTTGCGCAATAACCTTGTAGTTTTCTTCTAGACTCTCATGTCTCTTCTTCTTGAGAGACGTCTTCAAGATGTTCAGCACATACCTGCAACAAAAATAATTATGTTTGCCATCTCTTACATGTTGGTTAACAAATATTTTGCAGAAGGTGCTTTCACTTTTGTTTCAGGTTTGCTACTACCGTAAATACTCTTAGTTTTCGGACACTCAATATTTTGGACTCCCCCGTTTTAAGTCAAAATAATGAATTTTTGTGTTTCTAAATTTTCGGATATACAGGTTTTCGTCCATAATAAATGACTAACTTTCGGACAGTTTGTTTAATAATGCTATTTCACCAGAATTAGTCCTGTTGTGCTTATCTGATGACACCTTCANTAGGGTGAAGTTTGAGATTCGAACTTTCGTCACGGATTGGCCCATGGCACACCTACACGGGATCCTATACGCATACCGGTCACTTGTAGATGTGCATTGGATGAATCCGTGACGACAAAATCTAAAGATGTGAAGAATTTAGACAATTTTTTTAGCTGTATTAAAAGACCGTATACCATACAGGATACATACACGGAACATATGGACGCTTAACGGGAACAGGACTTATTTTGGCGCAGTGTGCAAGCAATAATCAACATCCGGTTAATTTTTAATCGCCGATTAAACATTGTTTTGTTTGGTAAAGATGTGTTAAAACTTGAAATTTTAACCTTTTCGGCCAGAAATACCATCCGCCCTGCAGGACGAGCGCTGCCAGAATATTCACTCGTCCGGAGCCGATTTCTACTCGTAATTACGAGCGGGCAAGTGGATTTGTCGAACCCTGTATATGTGAATAAAAGTTGAGATTACTTTAATAAATTTTTAAGTCTTTTAACATAAACCTTGTTTCTTGCAGGATAGTGCTATTTAGCTCTTAAACCATAAAATATCACTCTGTTCCAGCAAGAAGAAATAGATAAAGCATAAAAAAAAATAAAAAAATGGAAGTACAGGTACAAGAATATTTTGTCTGACGTTCAATTTGAACACACAGTATTGCATGTTTGCAGCCTACATATTATTTCTAACATGACCTGAATTTCCATTAATGCATCTAGTCATGTGTTGTCCAAAATTGTACAGGCTCTGTGTACGTGTGGGACCTATATTGAATACAATGCTACCCTTTGTAGCCCATATTTAGTACAATGCTGCCCGTATATAGCCCATATTGAGTACATAAGCTGCCCGTATGTAGCCCATATTGAGTAAAAGGGCTGATCGTATGTAGCCAATATTGAGTAAAAGGGATGCCCGTATGTAGCCCATATCGAGTAAAAGGGCTGCCCATGTAGGACCCATATAGTCACCTATATGGGTCCCATGTGGGCTGCCCACATGGGACCCAGATGGGGAATGCAACCAGGCTCTAATGGGTCCCATCTGGGCTGCCCCATATACATACATGGGGCAGCCAAGATGGGACCCATATGGAGCCCAGTGGCACTCCCCATCTGGGTCCCAAGTTGGCAGCACACATGGGGCCCATATAGGTGCCCACATGGGACCCACATGGGGCCCATATAGATTGTTAGCTGGGATGACCACCATGAACCCACCCTGGCGGTCCCTAAATCCATAGCACCCTTCTAACCATAGCACCCTATAAACCATAACACCACTTAATGGCATAGCTGCACTTTGTAGCCCATACTCCATAGCACCCCGTCTAACCAAAGCATCCTATTATCCATACAACCACTATCAGCCATAGCAGCACTATGTCACCCATAGCAACCATTCTAACCATAGCATCCTATTAGCCATAACACCATTCCCAGCCACAGCAGCACTATGTCACCCATAGCAACCCTTCTAACCATAGCACCCTATAAGCCAAAACACTACTACAAACCATAGCAGCACTATGTCACCAAATGCACCCCTTCTAACCATAGCATCCTATAAGCCATAACAACACCACCGGCCATAGTAGCAATACATGTATATAAACCATTTCACCACTTCCAGCCATACAAACGATAACACCCCTAACAGCCATACAACCACTGCCAAACATACAAGCTATATAATCCCAATCATACTCAAAATGTACATTATCCCATGGTAACACATTTATCTTCTGAATATTTACTATTCAGAATACGAATTCGAATGATTACACACATAAAAGTCATAAGTATCTAATACGTGTGTTGATTATTCATGGATAATACGATATTTTCACGTTCATTAAGCGCAACAACAAGATAGCAAGGTTCCTCAGACGTGCTTGCACAAGTACTTGTACATTTGTCATGAAGCTAAAACAATCTTTCTGCACAAAAACGTTATACATGTACATGCATTCTACTATTTCACATGTGGCATTGATCAATGCATTTGAAGGTATCATCATGTACATGTATAATCAAACAATCATGACAAAAAAAACAGTGGATATTTATGATATCAGAAACATTTTTTAATATATTCCGTTAACGCAAATGTATAAAAGTAGTATCATACTGTAACAATTTAAACGTACACTGACTTACCATTTGTACCGCGAGCGCGTGTTAACTCTCAGTGTCACACACTGATGTGTATATACGCTGCTGCAGCATGAAATTCACGAGGAATCATTCTATGTGGTCTCAATAGCATTTCTTACGTATAGATATTTGTAATTTACTTCTTACAGATTTATTAAAGTGTTGGTAAATAAAGTTGTAAAATTTATTATTATTTTTATAGAAATGCTCTCTAAAACGTGTTTTAAGTGATCTACCAGTCTGCCCAACGTATTGCGCACCGCAACAGGGTACACTTCAAGTAACGACATACATGTATAGAATTCCATGAGACATCAGATTTAATGTTAACTGGCAATTTGCGGTTAGTAACAGATGATAGAAAAAATAAGGACCTATTTAAATACCTGCAACATAAACACTTCCCGTAGTTGCACTTTTTACCTTAAACTTTCAGTACATAAGAAAACAAAAATTATAACACTTTTAAAAATTTCAAATTTTTAATAAAAAAATTATGAAGAATTATCTCCAGGACGCGACAGTCCAATGTATGATACACGCAACTTAGAATTAACTAGAACTCCGCGAGTTGGATGTGTCGCCTGATGGTAATGGGTTAACCAAGAAATTGGCCCATTTCAATAAGTTCCAAAATAAGGTCAAGGTCAAAATGAGGTTGGGTGATGCTGGTGTGTGCAGGCTGATGAGAGACAACATCCATGCAAGTATCAAAGCTCTGTAGCGAGCGGTATTGATGTCAGACGAAACGGTCAAAATGGGTTAACCAAGATTTTCGTACGGAAGGACGGACGGACAGGACAAACGCTATGTGCCTCCCGCATCGTAGATGCCGGGGGCATAAGAAAAATCTATCAAAAAAAAAGTAATGTTTAAAGTAAAGCTCAAGACATAGTAGTTATGAACCATTCTTGGGTCGCGGTCGCAGATTTAGAAATCTTCACGCGGACCCTATGTTCAAGGTCAAGGTCACAGGGGTCAAAACTTTAATGCGCATGGAAAGGTCTTGTCCAGATACACATGAGTACCAAATATGAAAGCAATATCTAAAGGGACACAGACGTTATGAGCTTTTTTTGAATCGCGGTCGCAGATTTCGAAACCTGAACGCGGACCCCAAGTTCAAAAATTTCATGCGCATGGAAAGGTGTTGTTCAGATACATATGCGTACCAAATATGAAAGCAATATCTAAAGGGACACAGTAGGTATGAGCCTTTTTCGAAATGCGGTCGCTGATTTCGAAACCTGAACGCTGACCTCGAGTTCAAGGTCAGGGTCACAGGGGTCAAACATTGTATGTGCATGGAAAGGTGTTGTCCAGATACACATGCATACCAAATATGAAGCAATATCTGAAGGGACGCAGTAGTTATGAGCCTTTTTCGAATCGCGGTCGCAGATTTCAAAACCTGAACGCTGACCTCAAGTTCAAGGTCACAGGGGTAAAAATTGTATGCGCATGGAAAGGTGTTGTCCAGATACACATGCATACCAAATATGAAAGCAATATCTGAAGGGACACAGAAGTTATGAGCCTTTTTCGAAAAGTGTGACGCCGCGGACGCCGCCGCCGACACCGCCGAAGCAAGTTACACCTTTATGTCCCCTGACCATAGTCAGGCGACACAAAAATCGCATTAAAGCACAATATTAAGTCAGGAATGGAACAAAATAATCAAGAAAACCTAGCTGCTTCAGACTAAGTAAAAATTCATCAATTGACCTCCACAGTAAAGGACTCAGTTCGTGTTATGGTCCCATCTCACATATACACATCGACTTTCATCATTGCAAAATTACATGTAAAAGTAATGTAACACATTATTTTAACACATATATATTCATTAAGGGGCGAGAGGGCGGGTCCCTTTCTATCTCCTTCTTCATATCGTATCCCGTCAAATACACACCTCGAATGGCAAATCAGTCGATTTGCAACTCATATAAACTCAAAAACGAGAAACCCGTGTTTTTTCGCTTTAAGCCCTAACCAAGAAACCCGTGCATTTTTCGCGCTAAATCAATTCCGCACTTTAAAAATAACCTGAACAATACAAACACTATACCTTATTTATCAAACCAAGAATAATTTCATATCTATACATTCATGATACCAAATAAGGTGCAACGAGTGGAATAAAGAAAATATAAGCACACAAGTATTGATATCTCCCATAAGAAAACTAGAAAAAATACTAATCTATCATAAGCCATAAACAATAACTATTGAAAAATATAAAGGCTGACAGAAAATAACTCTGAGCATATAAAAAAAATTCATGTATTTATGATCAAAAACTAGAAAAACGTTTCGGTTTCACCGCACTTACTTAAAGTTCCAGCTTCAATTGCAAGGGGGCCTACGTTTACACAATTTGAGCATTTTATATGTTGCATAAACTTCTGAAACATATCGTATTTATATTCAGTTATCACAAACTGCTTACAAGTATGATTTACATAAAGAAATCATTTGTAAACGAAAGCAATCGGGCACGAACTATTTCACTTTACTGTTAATATTTTTTCCCACCTAATTATTGATACTCATAATGGCATAGTTTCCAAATAGAATAGTTCAATTGTGCACACGTATGTTTAAATTTGCGAAAATGATGGATACTAGTAGTTCATAATCCACTCATATCGTAACAAAGAATGTTTGTTTATGGTACCTACACAGATCAGGAAGGCGAAACTCACGTAAACCTTGGAATTTATAACACGTTTTCTATCGTGTATAACAGGAGAAATTTTCACTTGGAAATGATCAGTTCAATATTTTTTCCTAACCCATTTATGCTGAGTGTACTCTCCCATCCTTCTAAATTGGATCAATTTATTTCCAAAATTATGGATGTCTAGTCTATTTATTTCTATATTTAGAATATTTCTTACAGAAATTCCTTTAAGCAAACAGCGCAGACCCTGATGAGACGCCGCATCATGCGGCGTCTCATCTGGGTCTACGCTGTTTGCCAAGGCCTTTTTTCTAGACGATAGGCATAAATGGGTTAATGTAAAAAAAAATGAATTTATTAACAACACTATGATATTTGGATATTTTGAATAGTCAGTAAAAAGTATAATAGCAAAACAAACGTCGATTAAAAACGTTTTCATGCCGCCAGAATTAAACCCGGGACATGTCGATGTAAGAGCGTATGCTTTACCTCCACACCACAGAGGCATTTGCATTACAACAGTGCATATTAGAACTGATATCTTGTTTTGATTTTGACCCTATTCTTCTAGGTTTACTCACATAATTAGACAACGTTCGAGGTAAACGCAATATATCCAAAATTGAAGCTGTTTCTCTGCAGTTTGTGTGGCTTTGTGATAATAGTTAATGTAATTTTCTGTATAGAATTTACAACAAACCTGTAAACTACAACAATTGTGATATTGGAAAGGCTGTTTTATATTTCTTATGATGAAATATACGAATAAGTATACGATGTTTCTTATATCATTGCAATTTGCTCGTTTGTTCAAACGTAAATGTAGTCTTAGCGGGTATAAAAATGTATTTATTTTTTATTTTAGAAAGGTGTTTCTTAGCTCATTTTTAAATATATGCGTTCATGTACCTGTTAATGGTATGGTGTTGCTAACCATTTAAATGAATGTCGTCTTATTTTCTAGATTACTGACGAAAATCGTAAGACCAAAAAAATATAAATATCGGTCGAATAAAAATACAAAAAAACTATAGCAATGAGGGATTTTTGACTAAACAAATCCCAATTAGAATAGCACACGAGAATAAGAACCGTCCTCAAATTCTCGTTTACATCACACCGAACATAAATGACGCACATTGTACACATTAAAGGATGGATTACCAATACTGCTCACCCCTGGGGCAACACACATTTGTAGGAAATAAACGTTTTCTATTCAAATTTTAAACGTAAAGCAAATACAGTCTACTCTCGTAATCTCGACATCGCATAAATCGATTTTCTCGATATGTCGAGGTAAGCTCAATGTCCCAACTTTTTTCCTTCTTTATCTATATTCATAAACATCGCATATCTCGATTTTCGTTATCTCGAATAATTCGATATCTCGATATAAAAATTTGTCCCGAGTGCCGATAGGGGGACTAAGCGGAAGCTTGAACTTAAAGGGACTGTCCACTAGATAAAGCGTCGCGCGACGCGAAACGATATTTTGGGAACCTACGAGGATTGCTTATATAGCTAAAAAATACATCCGGGTTAAAAATGAGCGTCCGTGGTCGAGTGGTCTAAACAGGTAGCTTTTTACTCTAGGACTCCAGGAATCTGGGGGTCAGTGGTTCGAGCCCTGTTGAGGGTAACTTTTTTTCCTTTTTTTTAAATTGTATTCTTGTTTTTTACTGGAGATTTTTAGTTCAAATGTTTAAATTTATCAATATAAAGCATTTAAAGCATTTAATGACAAGCTTCAATACATGCCAAAATCTAGTGGACAGTCCCTTTAAGTCGTTCAAGGACAAGTACGCGGCCATCAGAGAAGTCGAGAAAGGCCTCAAGACCAAGAAGAAGATAGCAGAAGATTTTGGCATTCCGCAAAATACGCTCTCAATATGGGTCAAGAAAAAAGGACGAGATTAAGGCGAAATTCCTGACCAGCGATCTAGAGCCAGCAAGGAAACAAGCGCGGGCGGCAAAATTTCCTGATATAGAAGCGGCCTTACTGGCGTGGTTCAAAAACGCATGTACAGTTCAGTATTTTTAACATCAAAGAATCGTAAGAAACGCGCATTGAATCTCATACAGTAATTATTACGCCGTTGTGAGTATTATGTCACACGGTGACGGCTTTAGTTAGACCACTTAGCAGGAATTAAGATGTTAAAAACAAGGTACATTTTCGTCTCATTTTTTCTTTGAAAACGCTTAATCGGATATCTCGAGCTCTCGTAAGCTCCATATTTTTTATTGTTCCCGCCGACTTCGAGATAACGAGAGTAGACTGTACAGGACATAAGCTTTGGGGTCATTCTGGAACAGGTGGGGCGGTAGGCACGTGCTCTCTGTGCCCCAGCATCAGGATTGAAGCATTGACGTTATACGGATAATCACAGTTTCACCACCATAATCACAAGCACAGAGAGCTTAAGTTATACATTATACCAGTACTTAAGAGAGCTAAAGTTGTACTGAATCAGTACTTAAAGAGCTTAAGTTGTACTGAACCAGTACTTAGAGAACTTAAGTTGTACTGAACCAGTACTATTGAAAGCTAAAGTTGCACTGAACCAGTAATGAAGAGAGCTTAAGTTGAACTGAACCAGTACTATTGAAAGCTAAAGTTGCACTGAACCTTTAATGAAGAGAGCTTAAGTTGTACTGAACCAGTACTTAGAGAGCTTAAGTTGTACTGAACCAGTAATGCGGAGAGCTTAAGTTGTACTGAACCAGTACTTAGAGAGCTTAAGTTGCACTGAACCAGTACTTAGAGAGCTTACGTTGTACTGAACCAGTACTTAGAGAGCTTAAGTTGTACTTAACCAGTACGTAAGAGATCTTAAGTTGCAATGAACCAGTAATGAAGAGAGCTTAAGTTGCACTGAACCAGTACTTAGAGAGCTTAAGTTGTACTGAACCAGTACTTAAGAGAGCTTAAGTTGTACTGAACCAGTACTTAGAGAGCTTAAGTTGTACTGAACCAGTACTTAAGAGAGCTTAAGTTGTACTGAACCAGTACTTAGAGAGCTTAAGTTGTACTGAACCAGTACTTAAGAGAGCTTAAGTTGTACTGAACCAGTACTAAAGGGAGCTTAAGTTGCAATGAACCAGTAATGAAGAGAGCTTAAGTTGCACTGAACCAGTACTTAGAGAGCTTAAGTTGTACTGAACCAGTACTTAAGAGAGCTTAAGTTGTACTGAACCAGTACTAAAGGGAGCTTAAGTTGCAATGAACCAGTAATGAAGAGAGCTTAAGTTGCACTGAACCAGTACTTAGAGAGCTTAAGTTGTACTGAACCAGTACTTAAGAGAGCTTAAGTTGTACTGAACCAGTACTTAGAGAGCTTAAGTTGTACTGAACCAGTACTTAAGAGAGCTTAAGTTGTACTGAACCAGTACTTAGAGAGCTTAAGTTGTACTGAACCAGTACTATTGAAAGCTAAAGTTGCACTTAACCAGTACTAAAGGGAGCTTAAGTTGCAATGAACGAGTAATGAAGAGAGCTTAAGTTGCACTGAACCAGTAATGAAGAGAGCTTAAGTTGTACTGAACCAGTACTTAGAGAGCTTAAGTTGTACTGAACCAGTACTATTGAAAGCTTAAGTTGCACTGAACCAGTAATGAAGAGAGCTTAAGTTGTACTGAACCAGTATTTAGAGAGCTTAAGTTGTACTGAACCAGTACTATTGAAAGCTAAAGTTGCACTGAACCAGTAATGAAGAGAGCTTAAGTTGTACTGAACCAGTATTTAGAGAGCTTAAGTTGTACTGAACCAGTACTTAAGAGAGCTTAAGTTGTACTTAACCAGTACTAAAGGGAGCTTAAGTTGCAATGAACCAGTAATGAAGAGAGCTTAAGTTGTACTGAACCAGTACTTAGAGAGCTTAAGTTGTACTGAACCAGTACTTAAGAGAGCTTAAGTTGTACTGAACCAGTACTTAAGAGAGCTTAAGTTGTACTTAACCAGTACTAAAGGGAGCTTAAGTTGCAATGAACCAGTAATGAAGAGAGCTTAAGTTGTACTGAACCAGTACTTAGAGAGCTTAAGTTGTACTGAACCAGTACTTAAAGAGCTTAAGTTGTACTGAACCAGTACTATTTAAAACTTAAGTTGCACTGAACCAGTAATGAAGAGAGCTTAAGTTGTACTGAACCAGTATTTAGAGAGCTTAAGTTGTACTGAACCAGTACTATTGAAAGCTAAAGTTGCACTGAACCAGTAATGAAGAGAGCTTAAGTTGTACTGAACCAGTACTTAAGAGAGCTTAAGTTGCAATGAACCAGTAATGAAGAGAGCTTAAGTTGCACTGAACCAGTACTTAGAGAGCTTAAGTTGTACTGAACCATTACTTAAGAGAACTTAAGTTGTACTGAACCAGTACTTCAGAGAGCTTAAGTTGTACTGAACAAGTACTTAAGAGAGCTTAAGTTGTACTGAACCAGTACTTCAGAGAGCTTAAGTTGCACTGAACCAGTACTAAGAGAGCTTAAGTTGTACTGAACCGGTACTTAAGAGAGCTTAAGTTGTACTGAACCAGTACTTAAAGAGCTTAAGTTGTACTGAACCAGTTCTAAAGGGAGCTTAAGTTTCAATGAACCAGTAATGAAGAGAGCTTAAGTTGCACTGAACCAGTACTTAGAGAGCTTAAGTTGTACTGAACCAGTACTTAGAGAGCTTAAGTTGTACTGAACCAGTACTTATAGAGCTTAAGTTGTACTGAACCAGTACCTAAGAGAGCTTAAGTTGTACTGAACCAGTACTTCAGAGAGCTTACGTTGTACTGAACCAGTACTTAAGAGAGCTTAAGTTGTACTGAACCAGTACTTCAGAGAGCTTAATTTGCACTGAATAAGTACTTAGAGAGCTTAAGTTGTACTGAACCAGTACCTAAGGGAGCTTAAGTTGTACTGAACCAGTACTTCATAGAGCTTAAGTTGTACTGAACCAGTACTTAAGAGAGCTTAAGTTGTACTGAACCAATACTTAGAGAGCTTAAGTTGCCCTGTACCAGTACTTATGAGAGCTTAAGTTGTACTGAACCAGTAGTTAAAGAGCTTAAGTTGTACTGAACCAGTACTTAAGAGAGCTTAAGTTGTACTGTACCAGTACTTAGAGAGCTTAGGTTGCACTGAACCAGTATTTAAGAGAGCTTAAGTTGCACTGAACCAGTACTAAGAGAGCTTAAGTTATACTGAACCAGAACTGAAGCAAGATGACGTTGCAAGGAACCAGACGTGCACCACGTGATAAAGATGAAATGATCCAGTATGAATGATTTGAAGTTGCGGTAAATTGGTTCTCAAGGGGGCTGAATGTGTGGTTAAAGAAACTTAAAGACATGGCATAAAATTACCAGATAAGGCAAATTAAATCACAAATTAACGTTGCAACGATGACAAAATTCGTTGCTTTAGTTTTTATATGTGCTGCGCAAACTAGCTTAATTGTTTACGCCAGTACAATTTAAAGTTTCTTCTACAGAAAACCTCTACTTCAAAACAACCAGCCAAATAGCAGATCCTTTCGCAAATCTAGGAAGTCATAAGATTTGTAATCGGACATGGTTTAAAGCGGGGGCGGTCAACTTCAAATTGAGATTATTTGGAAAATAAATAATGGAAAACACACCATTCATACCGCATTAGGACTGTCGGAAACGTGTTAAAGTATTTGCATAGAGATCAAGCGAGTGATATTATATCAAAATAAGTAAAATAAATTAAGTTCTCTACTTTAAACGCACCACATGCCCTAAGATCTAAGGCGAATGAATGTATTTGCATCCTACGCGTGGCAAATTAGTGGTTTTGGTGAAGATATTTTTCCATGTATCCGTCTTTATTGGCCATTCGTGCCAACAACGATTTGGAATTCTGACAAGTTTACAATAAACTACGAGGGCCCGAGCGGTGTTTAGTCACATATTGACGCTTATAAGAGTTTTTCTTGTCCGATATACAGAGATTAACTATTTTTATTTTAATTTAACACGAATTGCAAATATTTTGAAGTTGGAATGAGAACTTAATTTTAATTCAGAATAAACATTATGTTCTTTTAATAAAAATGGCATTTTGTACAAGTTTTTGTGTACGTAAAACTTTTTATTTACTTAAATGTTACGGAAAGTCCATAATTCTGTTATATATTAAAGAACCTTAATGATGTTTACTGGGGGTAAAATGTTCTTGGCGTAAGGTAATAAGGGTGTTCTTTAAAGAATGCGCAGCGCCATAAATAACGTGTTTATCAATGCTCAAATGTTTAGCGCTTACATACAGAATGGTAACGTGTTTTTGTCACGACACGCTACACATCGCAAGCAGCAATATTTCGTTATGAGATTAAATGTGTCTTTTTCAACAAATTAATGGAAACTGGCAATAAATGCTTTTGAAAAAACAGGAACAATGAATAGTACCGCAATGGTCGAATACAACAACAACGGACACGGGCGCATTTATTGCGCATTAACATTGCCATTGTCATGCTATGCGTTTAAACTTCACCGCATAAACGAAACCGTGATTGTTTAGGGGCGACATGCATGTTTTTTCAGTCTCAATCTGGAAAAAACTGGACTTAATGCATGTGCGTAAAGTGCCGTCCCAAATTAGCCTGTGCAGTACGCACAGGCTAATTATGATCAACATTTTTCGCCTACACTGGATTTTCGTTTTGAAGAGACCTCCTTTAAACAATAATTCCATAAAATCGGCAAGTGTCGTCCCTGATTAGCCTATGCAGGCTCATCTGGGACGAAACTTTACGCAAATACATTAAGACCAGTTTTTTAATAGCGAGGCTCATGTACTGATCATCAGGATCCTGTTTTATCAAAGATCTTAACATAATGTTAAGTTTCGACTTTTTGTGTAGCTCACAACAAATAACCATTTATGATCAATACTTTAAAAATAAATGTATTTTGGAATGTTTAAAAGATAATACACGCAAGACTCTATATAACTGATCATTAAGGCTGGTGCTGAGAAACTACAGCCCTTTCAAAAGTACCATCGTAACTTAATGTTCTCGCACGAAATTTGATAAGGCGGACTTCAAACGTACGGCATTACTTCGTTCGCATACTGCCCAGTGCAGATATGTCACGCCATATGTTCGTAGCCGACAGAATATACTTTAAAGGTCCATCCAGGTGATATTCCCATCGACAGTGTAAAAATTGTGGACGTCGAGTAAGCCAAGTAAGTGTATTGAGTCCATATACAAGTACTACTGGATGAGTCCATACACTGACGATTGCACAAACAAAGTTCGTGCACGGACAATTTAAGGGCATGTGTTCAAGAAATGAACGTGTAGAACATCATTTGTAAACGAAAGCAATTGGGCCCGTTCATATTTCTTTGTTCATCTTGCTCACCTAAACATTATTCAGAATAACTTAGTTTCGATACAGAATATTCCATTGAGCAAACGTATGTTAAAATATGTGAAAATGATGGATAGTTTATAATCAACTGATTACGTAACAGACAATATGTTTGAATAGTACCTACACAGATCAGTACGGAAATACTCACCCAAACATTTGCATTTAAAAAACATATAGTATAATGTATAAGACAGGGGAAATTTTAACTTGAGAAATAAATGGACTTTTACACATGTTGTTATTTTTCTATATCATCTAACCCATTTATTAACAACACCATAATATATTTGAATAGTCTAAAATAATATATTGCAAAAATGTTGATACAAAAAAATGCCAGCCGCTGGAATCGCACCCGGGACCTCTCGATGTAAAAGTGTTATCTGTAACTCTACACCACAGAAGATTTACAATGTGAAGCTGCGATATAGAACCGCTGTTTTGTTTTGATTTAGATTAAATACGGGTAGTTTTACGTTTATACTCGGAGACCACTCGTGGTGACGCAAATGTAAGGTGACGCAAAACTAGGGCGATATATCACGCAGTTCATCACTCTGGATTAGCAGACGATTTATTTAATATCTTGCGTTAGGGGCGACCACGGTTTCTCGTATTTGATTGTTGAAAACGAAATGTATTGATGGCCGAAAACGATGGGTTTATAAGATATATAAACGTAGTACACTGCACCTCGGTTTAACGTCTCATGTGAAAGACGAGTTTGTAGGTTAGGGTCGAGCGGGGGATCGAACCTGCGACCCCTGAGCTCTGGGTCCATTTGACAAAAACTTCGCTGGGATAAGGGTCGTTCGCTCGTCATAGTGGCGTTGTGTCGCCATGTACGGAATCAAGCAATGTATATGCATACATTGGCAGTTTTTGCGCCATGTGTGTAATGAATGAAACAAGAGGTATACAATTGTAAGAATAAATACACCTTACAGAATGTAAATGTCATTGTTTCCGATGCTCTCTTTATTCATGTAATGGTTTACAATAAGCTAATATTCGGTGCCAAACGACACACAAGTGTTTGAGTTACTCTTTATTTTCTTGAACTGTTTTTCACAGATTAAAACTTTTTGTATAACAGTTGAAGTATACATTTTCGAAGGTTCTGAATACGACAGCAACAAGGGAATGTCGTCTGCAGTAGTACCGCATGAAGCTGCTATCAGCAGCACCCGGGCTCCAGGATGACGTTAAAACCACTACCGCCGTTGGCCACGAGAGTCGAGTTTCTGAAGCCAGCGGCGGTGACCGTCTGACGTCTCAGGAGAAAGGGTAGGAACAGGATCGCCACGAGTGCGGGATCTGCGAATACAGAGATATTTGATATCAAACTCCCAATTGCCGCGCACAGACTTTGACTGGTTCCCAAATTAACCTGATAGGGGATGTAATATGTGCGAGGAGTTTTTCAGTGTCTAGGCAGTGGTTACCTCCCCGATAGGTTAAAGGTAGATACGAGCTGTGAAAATAGCAGATGATATGCTAAGAAATTGTGTGCGATGTTTTCAATCGAAGTAATAAACTGTTTCGTTGTCAGGCAATGCTTGTAATTTAGTTGTCGCATATCTTGTATTACCTCGTCACCCAAATATTATTTAAAATGCTAGATATCTTCATTTTGTCATGAGTAAGATTTTTATACCAATGTATTCGTCATCACGAGCTCTCTTATATGGTATGATCTATAAAGATAATGAGGGCATTAACAAGTTTGATATGCGTATAATATACCAACATCTTTATCTAAGAAAGACGTTAACTGAAAAACTTTAAAATGGTGAATAGCACCGCTCAATTCGGGCGACGACTTCTCCGGTGAACACGCATAGAAACCATGTTCACTCCCATAGATGCACATGTAAGCGTTACATTCATAACCCAGGTGCCAGCCAAGTTATTATTTTTTTTATTATTATTTTTTTTCATTCCAAAAAACAACAAACCACGCAGCCTTGAGAAGATGATCCATTAATGCCAGGAACTAACCGCTAGACAGAACCCACCGGCATCCCAATTGTATCTTTGTTTCTGCCATGTGCAAAGTTATCGCGTATTATATATATTTGTGTACTGGCTAGAACTTGGCACGCGTCCATTGGAGCAAAAAGAATCCAGTGTTTGCAAAGTATGACATACTTTAACTAAAAGGTACACTGTCACATTGATCGAGAGCGACAGTGTAATTTTTACGCCAATATAAAAGAGCGACCACTTGACTTACACGCACTTATACAATAAATGTCAATAATTAAATATGTATGCACTCGTTATAACGTGTACCGGTACTCTACTTAACTCGTGTCTCCAAACTGCATAACAGCAAATAAACACTAATACAATGGCGACAGTTTTCCCGTCAACTTAAAGAGATTTCACTTACAATAATCGTTGACGCCTTTTGTCTTGCCCTTGTACCAGTCCAAGTTGTCCGGATATGGCATGCCTAGAGCCAATGCAGCACACAGGACCGCGCTCACTGCTACCAATATTGAACGACGCATTCTCTAAAAACGATAAAAGTAATTTTCATTTGAATAATAATGATGAGTATAATGATTATAGCAAAAAAATAACAACAATAATTATCATAATTTGTATACCTATAACAGGTATGAACATTTATGATTTATGAATGATGAATCTTCTTGTTACACGAATATGTTATATTGCCAGGCTAAAAATACATACAACAAATATTTGCTTCAAAGCCGCACACGTTTTGAAAAACTATTATTGACTTTCTCAAAATTGTGTATATAACTAATAAGGTAAAACTACGTCTATACATATTGAACTGATAAGTATTATTGATTGTTACGAAGTTTACAATCGACATTAATCGCAAAATGAATGATGAAGTTTGAAAATTGTCAGATTTATCTATGGACTGGGTCCTAGAGAAAGTATTAATCAATGTAACCTGTCAGATATGTCATTGCTAAATGTTGAGAATAGAAATAAGCAATTAAGATTGAATCATGTTTTTGAAATTGTAAAGAAAAGTGTCCATCATACTTGAAAGAAAATTTTGTGTATGTGAAAGATACCCATTCATATTCAACAAGGGCAAACACATACAATTTTAGAGTGCCCATATGCTATGGTAAAGGAAATGTTACCTTTTATTACTGTGCAATTAGCGATTGGAATGCTTTGCCAGATACAATAAAGAAAATTGATAATAAACATCAGTTCAAATTAGCTGTTAAGAACCATCTATTGTGCTTAGCTAAAACACTTTAATTGTACTTTTATAATATTTGTGTACTAGTCATCATGGCAAATATATTATAGAAACATGATTGTAACAACTTACATGTATACTCAAATTATCAGGGACTTATTGTTCATATTGTGTAACTTTCTCACAGGATTATATTATAGTAAGTATAACCTAAACTGGATCCCACTGGAAATAAGCTTTCGAGCTTTCATGGGTAATCCAAGGTTTTTACACTATATTATCCAAGTTTTTTCTTTTTACGTACTAAGTTTTCCCTAAAGTCGTGAATTTGTTTCTATAATATACCAAATTACTAGTCTGTGCTGAAAAACTGTGATAACAAATATACATGTATGTGACATGTTTAACTGTGATAATCAAGCAATATATTATATTCCATTACAGTAACATTAAATCATGTTTTAAGTGTGAGGCAGTTGCTGATCTGTTCCTTTCAAATCTAATTTGAGGTGATACGCTTCCTTAAGACTATTTTATATTGTTTTACTTTTGTGTTCATTTTGTTTGTCAAATCATATTTTATATTATTTTATGGCAGTTTTTATACTATAGGTTTTGATCAGCAGCAATCTCACAAATGCTTTTAGTTAAAATTGTTATGTAAATTTGAATGATAACTTGTATAGTATGTGTTTTAAAACCTGAATAAAAATCAATCAATCAATCAGTGATGTATGAACATATTATTTTTCTTTTATTAATTCACGTGAACGCATAAATCCCATATAGGAATAACACCATGCAAGAAAAAATATAACAAAGATGGAAAATCATATTTCCTTCCCCTGATATTTTCCTTAAAATGCTTTATGAAGGTTTATATACATGAACACTTAAGTATTTAACAAAATAATTCAATAAAAAACATTATACTATATCACATTAACACAAATATCTCACGACTATATTTTAAAATTTAATGTACCTGTTCTTCTGGCCGTTCCCTTGCTACTGATGCTTGCTACTGATGCAAGCCACCCATTATATATATATATATATAACCAACGTCAACCCCACAACCAGGAAGTCACGTGCTCGGTTTGCTAATGACCCCGTAAGCCATCGAAGCGGGTCATATACATGACATCTCGACGTCTGGCTGTCATAACCGGTTACACATTTTGTACTAACAAATCGCGCATTTCCCAGAAATTCAACACATTGATCACAACGTTGCGACACAAGCGTCGTCACCAGATATTATCATAAATGACCGTATAGCCAAGTACCCATTAGGGTTTGCGGAGTGTCGGTGCATCTTTCCTCAGCTATAGATATTATAGTCATACAATTTTGATAAGTGTTTTACATGAAAAGAATTGATACTTAAACAATTAGAATTTATCACATCATTCGGATATCCATTACAATTCCACATATATAAATTGACATTATCGCTTCACGCAAACAACCCTTCCGGGTTGTTTTTTTTGCACTGATAATGATCTGGGAGGGGTTGTGGATAAATTAATTCGCATAATTACTCACAAATATATTGTCCCCAATTATGAAGAAAATGGTTTATAATCACAACGAAGCAAACAAAAAATGCTTCTGCTGCTGCTGCTGCAGCTGCTGCTGTTACTGCTACTTCTACTGCTACTGTCACGTATGGGTNTGGAAAAAACCCGTGCTTGAACAGTGCACAAACAACTAGCACGCTGATGTAGTCACGTGTCGTCTACATTTGTCATGTACACGTGAAATTCACGTGAAATTCATCAAATTTAAATTGTTAGCGTACAGGGCCCATGTTTCAGTATCAAAAAAAAGTCTCAAACGAGAGTTTTCACGGACTATGGACTGATGCGTGCTTTTAGACCACACAAACACCTAACAAGCTGATATATAAACTTGTCGTTTAAATGCATCTTGGGCACATTCTCATTCATCCAATTTAGCGTTCTTGTATTAACTGTTGAACGTACAGTGCCCATGTCACAGTGTCGAAAAATGTCCTGAAATGTTTCTGACGTCACAACAATTTTAAATACAAAATATACTGCTTAGTTTTTATATGTTTTAGTGTTTAGTGTTTTTAAATATAATATGTAATTTAAACAAGCGTGCTATTAATGATTGGTTGAACGACACACATGTAGAAGTCTTGTTATTTTATTGTGCGCAAGAAATAATAACGGCGCCTACTGATAAAAATAAATAATATTTAAATTGCTGTGGAAATCGACGGAAATTTGGTAACTAGTGGTGCTACCAGGCAGATGTTTGTGGTTCGAGGCGGGCTTGCCTTAAATATATATACATTGTCATATGCGGAAATATAATGTTTACATATACATTAATGATTTGTAGAGTATGTGTTCAGTATTTGTTCATTTACCCCATAAACGGTTGGAACATGAGTATTATTTTACCTGTGTCTGTTGGGTTCCCTCGATTTTCAGTCAGCAAATCGTACACCACATCGTCGTTTTGTATATTTAAAAGTGCCTATACCTCTGCGACATCCAAGCTACGCCCTACCAGAGCTAAAAATATACTTTAAAAACTAAAATTTTAATCAAGCCCTCCTGAGGTCAATACGGGTCACGCTCCGGGGGTTACATGTTTTATAAAGAAACCGCTATGGTCAGAGGTTATATATTTAGTGTGCAACATCGTAAAGTGGACATTTACAATGTTGAGCTTATCATGCCCCTGGAGTCAAACATGGGCACGACCCAGGGATCACATAAGTTGTGCAGACTTTTATAGTGAATAAATATCAAAAATCTACTTTTCTGAAACAACACAATCAAGGGTTGTCAAAATGTGTCCTGCTTATGGATGTGGGGTATATATTGCCTTATGCAGCATAATAATAAACAATTCTATGAAACCACAAAGCAAACAGCCTCGATATGTTGAATGTGAATGTCGCGGTACCGAACTTAAGCGGGGATGGTGATAAGCTCAGTCGGTAGAGCACTCACTTTGATAGCGGGAGGTCTCGGGTTCGTGTCCCGGACTGGCTGCACACTTTCCATCATCCGGCGACAAGAATCAGATTGTGTTCCTTTACAAAAGATTGTTCAAATCCCGCCCATTGATTCGAAAATGGTCAGGCCCCATTACACAGGTGAGCGATTGTTTTGACCTGTTAAGTGTGCGGCACATGTCTTGCATGGGGCATGACGAAACTTTATGTGAGTTTTTAAATTACGTGATGATGATTTATTAGTCAAGACGAGTATATGTCTGCTCGCGTATTTCAACCAAATTGAGACCTAGGCCTTTGAGCACTGGACACGCATCTTGGTTGCGACGCAATTGGTAAAGTTTAGTATCTATCTATCTTCCATTAAGGTCGAACCCCTTCTGAGGACATAGACCTGTCGCGCGTCAACCGACAAGAGTGTTAGTAAGTATGAAATAAAAGGATATAAAAGAGAGAATAAGAGTGTGTTAGTTATTAAAAACAGGTTAAAACAGATCAGGTATTCTTATGGGGAGGTATGTTCCACCCGGCTAACAGCCAGGCAGAACTCAGGTCCAGGGAGGTTAAGGGGTTAGTAAGGGGGGTCATATATAAAGAATAACCAGTTCGCATAAATTGCCTTATGATCAAATTTTATCTTTAACTTCTATGCATGCTTTGGAGGAAAATAGGTATTGCACGGGGAACATAACTGGCAAGCATTTTGTTTCAATTTCTATGTTTTAACTTTTTCTATATGCAGTGTTTTGTCCATATTTAGCATGTAACCTGTTTCGATCTTGTGACAATATCTGACGGAATTTATTCTAGGCAAGTTTTAATTACTTCGTGGGTTGGCCCATCCACACATTTAACACAAACACATCGGGAAAATGACCGACGCAAATTTCTCTCTTTTTTTTTAAATCAGAAAACCTTAATTTTACGGGTCCATGAAAAAGCATTTTTTTTTACAACGAAATTTCATGGCGACGAATATAAATGATTTTACAGTATCTGACGTGGCACTTTTTCTAAGAATAAGTTACATGTGCAAAACCCGACAAAAAAGCAATAATTGCAAGAACAGATTTTGGTCTACGACAAAAAAAAAAGCACTTCATTCCAATGCATGTATTGGGCTCAACTCCAACGATTTCCCGTATGTGCGCGCTTTTAGATTCACCTGTTCACTCGCATACATTGTAAAGACGTGTGTATATCTGATACAAACGTCTGCCTTGGCCAACAGTGTTAGTACGTTTGTCGTTCTGCTTTGAGCCAAGTCGTATACGTGTTTGTTTGTTGTACATCTTTATCGTGCTTATCGATATCGGGATCTGTATCGTGACTAGCGGGTCTGCAGTCATGGTAATGTGCAAAACAGACCGGTATGTCGCCATCTGCCTGATGCCAATTTCGCGTATCATTTAAATTGCTATAACTTCACTTTTTCTGCACAAATATCTCCTGCGGAAATGTGCAAGGTAAGTTCCGTAATTGTCCGTGAAATAGGCCGGAGATAGCCCGATACGCGTCTACTAATGACGCATGTCAACATGGGCATAAGTTTAGCCTTGAAATGAGTCCGTTTCTCTACATTTCATCAGGGATGTATATTATACATCCCTGATTTCATCGACATCGATTTTGACACTATGATTCAGCAGATTTTTTGTATAAATGAACCGCGCTCTGTGAAAAGGGGGTTTAATGCATGTGCGTAATGTGACATCCCAGATTAGTATGTGCAGTTCGCACAGGCTAATCATGAACGACACGTCCCACTTTTATAATATTTTTCGTTTAAAGAAAGTCTCTTCTGAGCAAAAATCAAGTGTAGGCGACAATAGTCGTCCGTGATTAGTCTGTGCAGAATGCAATACACAGGCTAATCTGGAACGACACTTAACGCACATACATTTAACCCACTTTTCTCATAGCGCGACCCAAATGTAGCATACGAAATTTCCGGAGATGTATCACGATTGCGATTTTGTAGGAGAATAGCAACAACAAACGATTTGTCGGATAAATAACTTCCAGACTTTATAAAAACATAATTAAACGAATAAACGGTGTTTGCAAAGATCCACATACGTGTATACATTGTTTTTGTTTCACTCTTAAATTACCTTTTTTAATTTTAATTAAAATTTATTTTGAGGGAGTATGGTCAAAACAAACAAGTTGTTTTATAAATAACATAAATGGAATATATTAATGTTCTCAACGCTGATGCCAAACATATACTGCGCGGAAAAATAAGTTAGTTCCAATCTTAAAACCTTATAAAATACATGAATGCAATAAATAAGTCAATGTATAAATAAGTGATGACACACACAAAATGCTAAATCATTGGATTCAGTTGACCCCCATACACATCATGAAAATTCATTTAATAGTATTATACGTATACTTTCTACTTAATTTGTATGGTAATTTGAGACAGCTAACTTGCATGTTTTAAACATAATGCACGCACTCGTTGAAAAGCGTCAAGCACATCGATAAACATCCGATCAGAACATTTATTTTCACACAATGTTCCAAAGCAGAGTCACAGCGTGATTTTAACACAATCAAAATCGATATTTATACAAAGAAATATGTACATTATATAAAATAGAAACAATATCTAGTAACATAACCTTTAACATTCAAAGCGTATATTCCAATAAGATATCGTACTTGTTGCTTCTAAATTTAACGTTGAGTTTTACTTTCGTGCCTGGAGGATACGGGGTCTTCCCGAAGTCGATGTACGCCTCGTAAATATCGCCCTCCCCCTTATCCATCTTGTGCCAATCCTCACCGGCCTTGATTTGGACGTCGGCGGCATGTGGGATATAATACCGGAACGAGACGGGGTAGTTGCATCCCTTCTGGATCATCATGGGCTCGAACACGAAGCAGCTCTCCTGTTTCCATAGTGGGTACTGTTTCGGGTACGGCTCGACGTAAGCGTCGACGTTCTTGACGTGAACGAGATAGTTGAAGACGTTGATGAAATTTGGGCCGGCCTGACTGTTGGGTAGGGCGTATATTTCGAACTTGTAAAAACCCGTTTGCGAAACGGCGATGTTGAAATGGATCTCCGAGCCCATGTTTTGCGTGAACAAGCAATTATTCATCTCCTGAATAGGGTCCATGCGCTTGAATTTCGTCGTGAACCTCGTCTTCTCAGTCATTCCGATAACAATCTCCACCTTGTTCGTGTTTAGGCGGATCACGGGGTCCTTGTGCGTGACGTTCGTCAGTCCGTAGGACTCGAACTTGGCCTGTACGCCAAGGTAACCCTCTGTCAGGTAGGGAATATCACCGTCAGCCATGTTTTACACTCCTTTAGCTTATATCTCAGCGACGAGAATCGTATTCTAGTATTTATGGTACTTTCGTTTATTGTAGTATGTATTCAGTAAATTTGGAATAGATCTACTCACTCAAACACTAAAAAAATTTTTTTCACACTTTATCGAATATGCCTATACAATTCACCTTCCAATATTTAATAAGTCTATCAGTCTCTTAGTACTCTCATAACTATACTCATATAATACCGAGAGGATGGTTCCACGCAGCACTGGAAAGATGTAAGAATGTGTAATAGATCTACGAGATATAAGTCACCGTCGGCTGTGATTCCAGAGAGTTTTGTCTTTATCACAAACCACAGGCCATAGTCAAACAGGCCCCTAATAGTTCCGAAAGTATTCGATTGTTGTTGTAACCGAATCCTTATCGTATGTCTATATTATCAACACTCCTTATCGAATGTCTATATTATCACATCTCCTCCAATAATCGCCGAAATCTTGCAGCAGAGTTCAGCAGCTAATCAACTGATCATCTAATCGATACGGATTATTTGTGAAATTATCCAGTCCCTCGCTGTAATACAAATATTTCAGGTATGGCAAATTATTACTTAACCCACGCGATTAAGCAACACATAACACACGGATACATATGTTCTCTGAATTGCTGCAAAATGTTTCCTGAGTGTTCCTACCAGCAGTTACTTCCAATTAACGTGTGCGTATGTAGTTCATGAATAACACAACCTCGCAATAAACATCGGTTTCACAGACACGGTTTTTTCGATGAGCACAACGCACACTTCACTTTCTTTTACAAGTATAAGCACACGTTGATATTTTCCCTTTCTGTATGAGAGGCTTCCGCTCCTTTATAATGCAATTAATCTCAGGTAGCTCTCCGAATGTCTAAGCCTATTGTGTTTCCAGTTTCTTATCGGATTCCTGTCTTATTCGTACGCCATGAAACACCATAGTTACCCGCCTATTCTCCTTTGTAAGTCCGCCTCACCTTGGAAACCCGAAACCCATGTACCGACTGATGTGCTTCTGTACAGCAGCATGGCGTAGCAACGTACATGTATATGCGTCACGCGATATTAATACATTAAAAAACGGTACGTTTTGTGGCTTATTGTCAATCCTATTTAGTTTTGTTTTGCACAGTTGCCAATCACACATTGTAAGATCAATTTTTAACACATACGATACGTTCATATAGATGTTGTCATGTGTAAACACATACGACACGTTCATATAGATGTTGTCATGTGTAAACACATACGACACGTTCATATAGATGTTGTCATTTGTTTTGGCGTTTTTGAAAGTTGTCTTGTTCAGACCCTATACGCCGCAAACACACACAAACAACGATAATTCAGAAATCAATCCCATATAGATCAAATAAGTTTTGTACTTATAAGCATATTAATTTTCTTGTATATAATTTATGTTTCATCGATGTCTAAGTTTACAGACGTTTTGCTTAAGTGGCCGTTCGGTTGTGAGCACCTAGACCCAGGTAACGTAAATGTTGTACGAACAGACCAACCAAACCCGTCTATCATTATTCTCCTCGCTACGCGGTTGCAAATGCCCCGGCAGCTACATCATGGTCCGCTTGTAATCAATTAAACACGCAGCTTTCGCTAGTTACAACATATCGCGGACGGTTTTCACATTTTCTCTTCCATATATCCGTTTATACTACCACTTTCCCCGGCTTAATTTTGTTAACGAGTGAACAACATACGCTAGATGTATACCAGGTGTCTATTGAAGCGTGGCCCAGTGAAACTCGCATTTCACTTTTCATTCACACATTTGCTTTTGCATTTTAATGAATCTGACTACCGGTAAATCCCGATGCCTTGAGTTAACGGTTAATTTAATATAAAGAAGACAAACAGTCAATGGGTATACATGATAAACAAGTATAGTTAATACCTTTGTCAATAAATACATACATACAAAATAGCCATCTGTAAAATACTAATTAGTACAAGTAAATAACTATATGTTATAATATTCGTAGCAAAGATTATGGTAGCAATACACTTATAAACAACATCAAATACACGGTTGTAGGTTTTTGAACAACTTAACTTACGAGAGTTGTTCAATTAATTCCTAGACAGCTGGCTTTATCATGTGAATACCGAGTGCGAATTTGCAATATACATCATATAATAATAACTTGTTTAAGAAAATGTCTTCAAAAATGCATAACAACCATCCGCTTTTTTGCGGATTTGATAAAAAAAGATTGGGTGTTAAAAGATGTGTCGCTAGTGTGATTTATTACTAGATTCTAGATAAATAATTACACGAGTAAATTGTAAACATGTATTTGTCTTGCTGTTAAAAATAAAACATCGTATTTACCCGCAGCCTATGTGCTTTTCATCAACGGTTGAAAACATTTGAATAAAGCATTCAAAAAAGTGGTTTCGAAACCAACCTGTTTGTTACGGCAATAGTCCCTCATATGCAATGTATATAAAACCTACCCACCGAAACTTTTATAAGTGAAACTTCAACGTCTGTTAAAACAGCACAACTGTATATCGAACAGCAGCGTGTAAACATGCGTGATGCATGGATCCAAATCGCTTGTTTTTGGCAAACCTTCTGAAACCGAACATAGGCCCATCTTGACAAGGTTCATTAGCAATCGTACAGCGAGTTATCACCCTTGCATCACGCGGCTGTCATTGGCTACGTGCTTCATTAGCACGTGCAGCGAATTACCACCCTTTCATCACATGGCTGATATTTGCCACGGTCTACATTAGCATACGTACAGAGGGTTATCACCCTTACATCACGCGGATGTTATTTGCCACGGTCTACATTAGCAAACGTACAGCGGGTTATTACCCTTACATCACGCGGATGTTATTTGCCACGGTCTACATTAGCATACGTACAGCGGGTTATCACCCTTTCATCACGCGGATGTTATTTGCCACGGTCTACATTAGCAAACGTACAGCGGGTTATCACCCTTACATCCGTCATCACGTGGCTGTTTTTTGCCATGTGCTACATTAGCAAAAGTACGGCGGGTTATTACCCTTGCATCACGCGGATGTTATTTGCCACGTGCTTCATTAGCAGACGTAGAGCGGGTTATTACCCTTACATCAAGAAGCATTTGCCACGTGCTACATTAGCAATCGTACAGCGGGTTATCACCCTTGCATCACGCGGATGTTATTTGCCACGTGCTTCATTAGCAGACGTAGAGCGGGTTATTACCATTACATCACGAAGCATTTGCCACGTGCTACATTAGCAATCGTACCGCGGTAAATCACCGTTGCATCAAGAGGTGATGATGATACTACTTTTCATTATATAATACTTAAACAAAAGTATGTGGGAGCATGGAACGACAACTCTGCGCGGCGATCGAAGCAAACATACACCGGGCTATCACCCTTGCATCACGCCGCTGTCATTGGCCTCGTGCTATATTAGAAGACGTAGAAAGGGATATCACCCTTACACCACGCGGCTGTCATTGGCCACGTGCTACATAAGCAAACGTACAGCGGGTTATCACCCTTGCATCACGCGGCTGTCGTTGACCGCGTGCTACATTAGCAGATGTAGAAAGGGTTATCAACCTTGCATGATTAAGCTGTTATTTGCCACGGTTACCACGTGCTACATTAGCAGACGTAGGAAGGTATTTCAACCCTGCATCACGAAGCTGTCATTGATCACCGGCCACGAGATAGTTGTCTACAAAAAGTGCAGCGAGGTAAATTCTAATCTAAATATGCACGAGAGCAGATGGTGAGATACTGAAATCTGGTTTTTTAAGGAATGCATTAGACGTTTTTTGGTCCCCGTAAACACACTGCTGAAACTGGGTTTGAAATTCCGCGGAAGACAAATCCGTTTTTGTTTCATCTTTCTAAGGTATATTTGCGCGGCAAAGTTTCAGGTTACTTATTTTCGATGGATCAAATGGCAAACCATGTGAACACGTAGAAAAAGTAACACAATCTTCAAACTTTGACAGAAACGATTACTTAGGCTAGGAAGCCCGGTGCCCGTGCGTTTTTCTGTTTCCAAATAGGCGATTATCAATATACATTGGATATTTGATTAAATGAAAGATAAAATAAGCGACATTTATAAATATATTTTTTTTTAAGAATTATGTGTATTTGACCACATTACTTCATTTAATTATTCGTATACTTTGGATTGGTTTGAAAAGGTTGTGTAATATTAGTGTTTCCAAAAATTATAAATTATTAAAATAGTTATTTACCAGTTTGTCTTGTACTGGCTGCTGGCATTAGCCATATATACAATTATTTATGCACGCTGTAGCGCATCCAAGAACGCATTGCGGATTTTCTGTAATATACCAATGAATAAACTTGTAACTAGACACGGATACTCCCACATTGAACTTTTATCTCAAAACTTCAAATCTCGAAATAATGAACCAAAAAACACACGTGCGAAATGTAATATTGTGGTTTAGTATTTTGTATTGAGTTTTATCCCTGTAACGGCAACACTTTTTGAGTTACGTTGGAAGTGGGCGNGGGGGGGTCGGGCATCAAAAGGCGAAAAAAACAACACACACCAGTATTTAAGAAATGTATGAATTACGATTGTATGAGCAGCTCTTGAATTCATAACACAATTGTGATTTATGCGTATGTTAAAAACTGTATTGTGCAATTTTATAACCATTTATTTTCAGGAAAGTTGTGCAGGTCTCATAACAAACACAAAATACCATTGTTTACCTCAACTTGGGACACCAATTGTTCATGATTGTTGTATTCACAAAGTCAGTTGGTCATTCAACTGTGTTTGTGAAGACATTTAAATGTGAACCAAACACATTACATTTTATACCATTAGAGCAATTTGTATGGTGATACATGTTTTTCCTCATTCAAAAATGAACACTGTATATGTTTAATTCCATTCTAAACAGTGTAAAACCTGTCGACTTTCCCCGTTAAACCTGTATGTTTTGCATAAAACATTAGTCTCGAGAAATCCCCGGGAGGTGGTAATGGGGTTGCAGGGTTTATTGCAAGCTCAGGTGTCTAGATACTTGTATTCTAACTATTTCTGTAATTAATTTGGAGTGTACCAGTTTTACATCGGACTCGTATCAGTTCGAAAAAAAAACATCGGATAATTAGCAATAGAGAACTCGTGTTAAAATAACGATTCGACAGTTTTAGTTATTATTTAGTAATTGGCATTTGACAAATTTTAAAATAGAAAATACCAAATCACTGACATTAGATGGAGCCCACGGTCGTGTTAAACGTGGTAGAATAGTGATTAATATAAACTGTTTCACCGACAAAATGAATTATATTACATTATTTTACATTAACATTTTGTTTAATAAAGACGGTTTTTGTCAAGTTTTTTCTCGTGACGATACCACTGGTGGGTATATGACCAGTGTCTAAGCCCAGTATGGTGTTTGTTTGGGCGCACGATTAGGCGGCGGTCAGTAAATGGCGTAATTAAGGATGAGTTTTAATGAATGAATTGACAATTAAACACATAGGTGTTGTTTTATCAGGTCGATGAAGTTGGCTTGGAAATAGGTATTGGCCTATTGGGTATTGGGAATACAATACAGAGTAAAAATCAAATGCATAGCCAAGGACGAATACACAGCCGGGTATTTCGTACTCGAACTTACGTTAATATCGAGCCAACGTCGAATGCTCAGCTGGGTATTTGGTATTTGCCCTTTAGCAAATATCCATGAAAGATCGAATATCCAGATGGTTATAGGGTTTTCAGACTATATCGAATATCGATACAAGGTCGAATACCCAGTAATCTGGCTTGACATTCGCTTACGTTCGAATACCGATTTCGAAAACCGAATTCCCAGCTGGGTACCTGTCAGCTGGGTGAGTTTGTTCACTCGGTTTTCAAATCCGAATATCCATTACCATACTAACGTCATCACGCCGGGTATGCGGATACTCTGATGGCGGATGGCACTTCCTTAACAGAGAACAACAAACGTCACGCGCGAGATGAAAGTAGCTCAGTTTTTTTTTAATAAGTTATGTCCTAAAGATTAGTTTTTAAACAAGACACATGGTGATGTTGATAAATGGTGTATCCTTTTGTATTGGGAAGACAAAATTTCACGGAAAAATGGTTCATATTTGACCCAAAAATAGAAAATTCGGTCGGAAAACAACATAAACTTGATGAACAGTAAACATTTGAACAAAATAAAACTACTTAGAAATATTGCAAGAAATTGTTTGCTATTCCAGCATGTAGCGTAATCACTGCGCTTCAAATACTGAAATGTTGATAGTATTCAATGAAATATAAACAAAGATAGAGCATGTTTTAATAGGTGGTATACATAAAGATGCAGGCACTTCTATTACAGACAAAGGGCACTTCGGATCACGGAGACTTTCAACAAATTGGGCACTCTGACAACCGAGTTTTATTTTCTACCTTAAATGCATTTATGTATGTTATTGCTTTTTGTCAAACGCAATACGTTAACTCATGGCTTCGCCATATTATGTATGGCTACATACTGTGTTCATTCGATGCAAAACCACACATGAAATGCACAAGTTATAGTAATAAATCTGAATGTCGCGTTAAACCACACAAGACGAATGTAAGTATACATAAAGTTTATTTAGAGTTACGTTTACCCTTCGGTGTGCTACTCTGATTTTCCATATACTTGTTCTTTGAGTGTAAGATGTTGTACGCAATTTTGAAATGCTCTATTTTTTGTTATGTTTATTATGTATATGGGCCGCTCCATGAAATAATCGGATACCTCTGTGTAAATCTATACGTAAAGTGCCATCCCAGATCAGCGTTTGCACTTAAAGAACGGGGCGCCACCTTCCGTCTTAATGGTATTGTCGTTTCAAGAAGGCATATGCTTAACGAAACTGAATAGGAAGTGGAAAGTGGCCTTCCAGATTAGCCTGTGCGGAAGCTGATCCATTTACGGCACTTTAGGTAGATGTCAATATTCCCCTTTTTAGCATGGAATGGCCCAATTACGATTTTAGTGTGTTGTTCTTTTTTAACATTATTATAAATCTTTATACCTAAAACAACATTTTGCATTTGAAACAGAATTTGAGAGAACATTATGAAAGTGTGAGGACATGCTGATGATGAGCAATTAACCTTTAGTTTCTCAAACTAAATGTATACATATATTAAAGAAAATAACGCAAATGTCTTGTCATTTTAAAACTATTCTGTGTCTAAACGCAATATGTATAATTCTGCAGGTGATCATAAGTTATGTTATACCTCTGATGATAAGAAATATAAAAAAAAATCAGTGATTTTTGATTTTATTTAACAATAAAAACTTTAAAATGATAACACTTATAAATTGACGTTGACCCTCAATTACTCTCTGCATTTGAAATATACACAGGTGCTGTATGAGCAACCTTAAAAACGAACCAACCCGCTAACACCAATCAGTGAATGTGGATCACAAATAGTAACATACAATTATGAAATAATATGCCCGATGACCATCGCCTACTAATCAATTTAACAAATAAATCACAATATAGTTTGTAAAAACAAAGGTAAACAACATTTTATAACCCGAGACTGCACTTTAAACTTTTAATATACTTATGTGGTCTATGGGTTTACATCATAATCAACACGTGGTTAAGGTTAACTACAGCTCTTAAATTTCAAAATTCAAACAAGGAATGTGTGCGTATATTCCATTTTATAAATAAACCCAAGTGTCATAGAACTGTTTTTTACGTATAGAGCATGAAAAACATTCAATAATTTAAAATGTGGTATCTGCCTGTATTATTTTCACATTTTTTTTTTTTACATTAAAACAAGAGCTTTAAATCAAACGATTATGTCATAGCTGCATTGAACAATTTGCGCAAATCAATCGCCTACTGTATCTTTAAGCATCTGCAGAACACAATATGAAGATACTACTGCTACAGAATATTTGTTCATAACGAACACTTATTCTTTGTCTCATGTTCTTTTTCTTCTTTAAATAAGTTACACTAGACTTTGTGAGAAAGATGCAAATACAAAACTGTCGCTACTAGCATAAAAATGCGCATTAATTAGTTAAGTACACTAACTTGTATATAAATACTGATGAAAAAGCGCTTGAGAATTAAGCGTGCGATATGCATGTGTCTTCATGATTGTCACATCTTGTTTTGAAAATAAATACAAAATGAAAAAGTCAGAATCAATACAATCATGCTAAGTTAAATTTTAATCTTATCTCAATAAAATCAATAATACCATGCTGATATCAATCACTGAGAGGCAGTTTAAGCACAGTGATTATTCGTGATATCTAATATATAAGCCGTATAATGGCCGTAGAACCTTCATTAGGACATATATATACATGCTTTAGATCAACCGTTTCGCTAGAAAGAACGTAATTTAAAAATGTTTTAGCTCGTGTACTATGCGTAGATCCGGCGGTCGGTCGACTCGAAAACTGGAAAATATATGGTCATATAAACTGTACTCATCAGACATATCGAATTTGTTTCACATTTATCTTTCACATTTATACAAAATCATAATCATATTCCAAAGGGATAAGAAAATGTTTCGGTAATTTGTTTTTAATTTACGTAAGTACATACATTTTTATTTATTGCCTGCTTACTATAACAGTATTCCACAGCGATTTCTGCATTTTGATTCACTAAAAAGATGTTTTATATCTGGGAAAAAGTGTCCAGTAATCGGGAATGAAAGTGTCATTGTAATTGAGATGATCGGTAAACGAAGTGCACATGAAAAATGTGCATGCTACTCTTAAAACATTTGAATTTCCTCAAATACGTTAGTAAACTAAAAATGTAACATGTTGTAACATTAATGAACATATTGATCTTTTATTTCGAATAGTAATTACGTTCTTGATTTATTTCCAAGTATCTTTATTTTGTTAAAATATGTACTGATCATCCAATTCATGCTGATTATCGATGGAATTTTATCGTTTTTTTGTTTATAATTCACCGTTTTTCCGCGAATTTCTTTCTTCGAAATACGCTGTGCTATACCATTTATCACCTAAACAATGTTTCGTGTCTAAAAGCCAAATGAACAGAACATAAATGCAAAAAAGCTGAAGAATTCGCCTCTCGCGCGTGGCTTTTGTTGTTTTCGGTCATCGAAGTGCCATCCGTCATGAAAGTATCCGCATACCCGGCGTGGTCATGGACCTTGTTTTTATCGCAGGCTGATATATTATATTTGTAAAATCTACATAAACAAGAAATCCAAAGGAAACTTAATTGTTTCCATAAATGAAATTAACATACATCTATAATATCTACAAATACAAACATAAATGTATTTACAAGTAAAATATAACGTGACTGACTCGATCAACATTAAAAAATAATAAATTATTTCAACCCTTTCACATTTTATAAGTGCAAACATGCTAAGCAATGTGTGTTTCTATTTTAGGTCCCTTTTTCTCCTGTACTAAGAGAATGCTCACCTCGATTTTTTTTAGCTAATACGAAGTAACGTTATGTATTGTTCAAAATACTTATTTTGACAAAAGTCATCTGCATTTACCTAAAAACTTTTTTTACCTCAAAACCAGTGTAAATTAAAAAAAAAAACGATGTGAACCGAAGATTGATTAACCTATTCAAACCTATAACACAATCCGCTTGAAATCGTATTCCAAATGCTATGAAACAAGATGAAGTACATTTATTTGTTCGCTTCTGTAATTGCAATATTATTATTTTTTAAATAAAAAATAAGTATGTTTACATGTTCAAATAAAACCTGTGACTTTTATGTATAACAAACATACTTCTACCAATACAGACGCGCATGAATAGAGCTGGGAGCATAGCCTTGAAACGGCCCATGGCAAATATTGGTGCTTTAGACCGATGTTACCAAAACCTTGTGTTTAGCCAAAGAATATTCATTCTAAAGTGAAAATTACAATTAATATCATAGTATAACAATTGAATACAAAAGCAATAAAAGAGATTTTGTTTTAAAAGTTTAAATGACTCTATGTTTCGAGGTCATCCATAAAAAACTTTCTGAGACACGGCACACTCAACGAGGAGCAATATCACATGTCTGAGACACGGCACACTCAACGAGGAGCAATATCACATGTCAAAATAAACAGCCTTTGTATGACGCAGAGCGAAAGTGAAACCATTAGATGGAGAGATTCACAACCCTGTAATGTTTACAAATCATTCATACAAGTATATTAAGAACTCTTGGGAATGAGTCGTTTTTTTGCGAATGCGTGTATTATGCATGTGCTATTCGATTTTATTGTGATTGATTTGTTTTCGAATCATGAATACTAACATACGAATACGCAAACAAGAGATGCAAAGTGTAAATTTAAAGTTTCAGTGAACACTTCTGAAGTTCATTTTGTGAAGAAAAAAAAACAAGAAATATTCACAAGAAGTTTTTTCCCACAATTTTACCACGAACGATATACGTGTTCCTTGCTCTATATTATTACGGATTGGCTTCACAGAGCTGACATATCGAATCCATCTTCAAAAATAGGAACTAATCTTAATCATCATCCTGTTAACTTCCAGGCAGCCGAATGGCTTATCAGGTCTGTCCGCAGCAGTGAAAATGAGCTCGGTAGCGTACGAAATACATGCAAATATGAATTTATTATGATAACAATGCCAATAAACCCCTAACTGAAATATCTACTCGACTAAGCGGTTTTATTTCGAGCATATTAATCGGTTTTGTAATTGATCACACGATTGTTTCGAGTGTGTTATAAAGAAGTATGTTTGAAGTGTGTTTTGATTGCAAAAAAATCCCTTTCTACAGATAGGTCCACTTAATCTCGTATTGAGCAAATACTTGGAAGGTTAACAGTTCATTTCTCAATAATTCGCATGCACGTACTAGTAACAGCAGCAATGGAAGTGATCAATTTTTATTTATAGATCTATGCATACAATGAGCACTCCGCAAACCTTATATTAGTTTTTGCTTCCTCGCTCTCATCGGTGATTTGTCACATGAACTCCATTTATTCATATAGGCATAACACTCTTTTAAAAGAAATCAGCATTGACATTGAGCTAGTTTTTACCGTAAAGTATGTCTAATTAGGTCAATCAATATTAATCAGCGCTTTATTTCCGACTTTATCCCAGTCTATGTTGAACAGACGAATATTCTCCATTTCCCAAGTATGATTTGATTTAAAGGTTTTAGTGGAATAAGTGTGTGTTAGTAAATTTTCATCGATTTATTATGATTTTTTCCCCTAAATTTAAACAAATAGTGCATGTTTCATTTGGGTTTTCGAGAGAGCAAAAAAATCCAAAAACCAAGTTTTCACTTTGGTATGGCCTAATACTGACTCGTATAAGATGTTAAATGCTTCTTAAAATAATTTAGGGATAATATAATTATAGGAAGTACACCCGTAGTCAGTATAAATGTCAATTAGACTAGGCTAGATACAAAACCAGGTTTCATTGTCCACTTAAGCAAGTTTAAGCGATGTTTCACGTTATAACACGTTTTTAGTTACTAGTATATAAGTAATAATTTTCCATTTCTTTCACATCGTTTGCATAGTATACGTTTAATGAATACACAATTCGTTGTATCGGCGGGTTTTTAATATTGCACATACATGGATTACAAGGTCATTAGAAGAACTAAATACATCAGTCATACATTTCAATATTTTGAAATATGCATACATGTTTAATCTCTGACGTGACATGTAATATATTTTGATAAACAGATCGTAATCTCCCAATATCAGTAACCAAACATGCAATAAAACAGCGCAGTTCCGTCGTAAAACTACATGCATTCATGTGGTATTGTTCTGTTTGATTCTATGCACACATCAGATATACTTGTTATTTAGTACTAGCAGCTTGGAGTTCGCGAACTCTTAGAATAAATTATTTTGCGTTTGACATTCCGATTTATTATTCAGATGACATCGGATAAATTATTGGTTAGTTGCAATAAACCTTTTGAACAAAACTAGACAACGCTGTATTGTATAGACTGAACGTTTTAAACAATTCATAACGTATTTAATAGCAGTAAAGGGTTTCATGTATATTATTCAGTAGGAGGAATACGTTGTTTTTTTTTGAGAAAACATAACTAAATAAAGCTAATATCAACTTCTGTGTAAAACTTACTAAACTATAGCTTAAAGTAAACAAATACCACACATTTCCTAATTTGTAATACATTTGTCGAATGAAAAAAAAAAATGCACGCAAAATATATTTACCAAGTAAGCGCTTCGCTGGCTAAAATGCAGAACAATTGCACATCGTTGTGCAAAACAAACGTTGGGCAATCCACTTAGAGCCATTTATAAAAATAAAACCTTAACTTTAATTAGCAAGTAAGTGCTGCGTTCGCCCAATATTTAAAACATTTTGCGCAGCGTTCTGCAAAACAGCAGACCCGCTGCTGAGTCATAACTGTTTCGGCATGTCACGTGCTGATTTTTTGGGGAAAACTTGTATCTGGAGATAACAAGATAAGATGGTGAAATTGTATCACGGCAATGTCAGGCGGATACATCATTATTGCTATTTCCAAGAATAACCAACCCCTGCGACGGCCATATCTCTCTGAAATGATTGCACGGCGTTGGATTCAGCGGATCTTCAAAATTACGAATATTCTCAAGTTCGTATCAGAAGTAATCACTCCATGCTGAAGTCTCAAGCTAATATCACACCAAAGGTCTTGGATCATTCTTATAATTTGGCCACCTAAACGGTCAGCGGAAGTTGAAACAGCATCGTGCCGGGTCACAAACTAACGGAGAACGTTTATATATTCGCAACACAAAACCAGAGACGAGACGAGAATTTTAGAAGAGCGTTTGCAATAAGCCGTTTTACCAGGAGCAAAAACCAGAGAGTATTCCAGGCGTCTGCAGCTATAAACTGTATATAAACAACAAGTTTCACTCGGATTATTTGATTTGAAGTTAACAGCGATGATGGCTGGAAAACCGGAGCTTCCTCACGGCTACCTCGGGGCGCAGTCGAAATTCGTGGAGTTTGGCCTCTCAACAGAGAGCCATTTTGAACCTGAGATCCATACAGACACCAATCAGGTACGACATGACTTTTTGCAATACATTTTGTTAGAGTTATGTGTTTTAGTATGCCAATGTAATTAATTTGTTTGTCCATTTATGAATTGGTTAAATACACATTTTTGATGTTTTAATGTACAGTCACTATTGTCATGCACTTATGTATTGTTACAATTCAAATGAATTCGGACTTATATACAAAGAAACAGAACGTTGTTTTACTCGCATATTTTATACTTGAATACCTTTCTTTATTAGCAGAACGATATCGAAAACCGTTGTAAAATGTGAAATTAATAAAATACTTGAACTAAAAATGAAATTATCCTCTAAGCGCGGGCCAGTTTTGACCACTTTCAAGAAAAAAAACTCAAAAATAATTACTATTTTTGCTCGTTGCAAATGTTTGTGTGTTCACTTTTGAAATTTTATATGTCAGACCAGAGACCGTTATATGATTAGACAGGTCTATTAAAAAGCTCATGCATACATATGAATACATGTTCTTCACCGAAACTGTTCGCTTGTTCCTATATAATCTGAGAACTTATCTACAAAACAGGAACTTTCCACCTTACGCAAATGGTCTATGTTTGCTTAAATCGTTTAATCAACAGTAAAACACGTGTAATACGACATCATTTTTAGCTTAATGTGTTCTTGAAATTAAATAAAACCCTCTAAAAATCTTTCCTTGATTTAGCCATAAACACCTTAACTTATAAATCATTTTTTGTAATGGGCGTAACCAGAATATGAAATGTAAAAAAAAAATAACATAGTATATTCAATACAATCACTCGTCAATTGCATATCTTATGAGCCCCTAAGTTACTATAACCGCCTCCGAGACAAGTTTTGTATCATTCAAAGGTTAACGTTCTGATCTCCTCTGATACCATATCTTGCGCATTCATCACACCAGCGAATGTTTTATCACGCCCAACCAACACATTTGAAAGACATCAGAAGCGTGTGTGTCTTCATTTTTATCGAGTGCACCGGGATTGTCTCCCATATGGCCATCGCCCCCAGAAGACGTGTTAGTTGGTTACGGGGGATAGTGCAAGATACAGGAGACACCCCGTTCCAGAGGTGACCCTGGGTCTTTTAGTGCCCGGTGTATAGCACCTCGTACACTGCACCTCGGTTTAACGTCTCATGCGAAAGACGAGTTAGTAGGTTAGGTGCAGCGGGGGATCGAACCAGCGATCTCTGGATTGTGAAGCCAGTGTGTTACCACTAGACCACGGATCCGCTACACATCAGAAGCCGCAAGCTGTCTATGTTATAAATGTAATTTAAGATGTGTTTGACTTTTAATGGATGCTAGAATACACGTGTGTTTTGTCATTGTTTGTCATGTTTTCTTTTTCACAAATAAAACATGATTCTTTCGCATAATTGTATGAGCCGCGCACTGGGAAAACCGGGATTAATGCATGGGCGCAAAATGTCGTCCAAGATTAGCCTGTGTAGACTGCACATGCTAATCTGGGACGACACTTTCCGCCTAGACTGAATTGTTGTTATAAAGAGACTTTCTTTAAACAAAAAAAAACTGTTATAGCAGGAAAGTGTTGTCCCTGAATAGCCCGTCCAATTTACAGCGGACTGAGGATATCCTGCTTAATCGGTACATGTAAATCTGTTTCAACATACTTAAATAAACAATTCACAACGGACTGAAGAATCCCACCTGCTTTATCAGTATATATACATTTCAGTTGGAGGTCAAGATCCGTACGAGCAAGCCCTCTAAGGTCACGGCAAATCTGACGCATTGCGGAAGGTCGGAGGAGTTGCCCCAACACGTGTTCACCCAGACCAAGGATAACGTCGTCTCCTTCCTGGTGTCCTTGCCCGAGGTGGGCTACTACAAGCTGCAGATTTTTGCCTTGCTGTTGCCCGACGACAGCAAGACGCTTCCGGGAGTCTACAACTATCTTATCAACTGCACCAAGCTCTCCAGCGCGGTCGTACACTATCCGAAGCAGTTTGCGCAATGGAAGGAAGGCTGTTACATCGTCGAGCCCGCCAGCCTCAGTTCCCATGGTAACCTCTCCAACGTCCGCTTCGAGGCTTTTATACCGAACGCCAAGACCGCCGCCATCGTCGCCGACGGCACCTGGTCGCACCTGTCTCGAAACGCCGCCGGTCTGTGGGAAGGGCGTGTAGACCTGACCCCGTACAAAGGTCGCGACGCCAAGGTCACGCTGAATGCAAACTATAGCGACGACAATAAGTTTTCCACCCTTCTCGAATACAGAATATAAACTTTTCTCAGCAGAATGTTTAAATATATGTAGTACTAGTTATACTAATTGCTGTATTTGCATGATTGTGTCTGAAATCAGGTTAATAGTGCTACGAAATATTAATAGCCTTGAATTTTTGCAATGTAGCACTGATTTATGTAATTAAACTTTATTCGCATGGAAAAAACTGATTGAGAAATGCTTAAGTGGTATAATAGCGGCATATATATGAGCCTGTCTCTTTAGAAACCGGACTTAATGCATAAGCGTAAAGTATCGCCTCGGGTTAGCAGTTGCAGTGCGTACAGGCTAATCAGGGATGGCATTTTCCGCTTGTATGGAGTTTTTCGTTTAAAGAAATTCTCTTCTAAACGAAAATGCATCGTAAGTGGAAAGTTTCGTCCCTGATAAGCCTATGCAGACAACACAGGCTAATCCGGGACGATACTTTACACATATGCATTAAGCCCGCTTTTCCTAGAGACCGGCTCGTGTACATATATATTTTTATCTCATATTAGTATATATACACAGTATAACTTAGAATTCTTTTTCTGTAATATATTTGTGTAGTAAAAATGTACCAACAAGTAAAGTGATATGTATGATGTATTGAGTGTATTCTCGCAAACGCGGCATTTTAAATGAAAATGACTTATGCTTAAATTATGAAGTGTATTATTTTCATAGAAAATATATTCATGTACATGAATGTATCACACACTACGTATAAATATAATATATTAATATAACGATTTTGTCATTATTTTGTTTCTATCGTGTCATGAATTGATCATCAAGTATCTGATTGGAAACGTGTTCAGTAATATAGTTATTGATTGCTTTGTACATATAATTACGCTTGGTATAGATTGAAATATGCCGAAAAACAACACAACAACATCGGATTAAGCTGTCCAGAAATATAAATATAAACGTTTGTTTAAAATGTTTTCCTTCCTCATGGGAGCATGAATATGTACTCGCGAGTCTGATTACACAGCGGACTATGTAATGCACAAAAATCTGAACGACTATCGTTTTCATTCGCATATGGAGTTTGCCAAGCTTGTCCAAAATACGTTCTGTTACCAAGGGTCGTCCATCAAAAAATCTAATTCTATTGCATCTTGAAGCTGTTCTCTAATTTCCTTTGGAAGACACCGTAAGGGAATATCTTCCATGTACACAAGTATGCACACTAGGCGATTCGTTTTTATTCCTTCCATTGCAATATTCATTGCGAATTTGCACCATTTGTTCTTGATTAAAATACAAGTAAAACTGTCTTTCTGTTGTTGCCTGCACGATGTTCAGTACATTGACATAACCAAGCGGGAAGTCGCGGTCTCGAATATTTAGCCGCATGTTTGGTGCAACTTCAAGCTTATCATGCAAAGCCATGACAATTGTTTAGGTATTGTCAAGCCTCGAAAATTGACAAATGTTAATTCAGAAATATAATTGCATGAATAATCTAGACGAAATGTATTTTTACTTAGGGTTTGGGACGCTTTTTCTAGATGCATGCACGAGCAATAAACATACAAAAAAAATCTGTATGATCCTTGCACGGGTCCCTCAAGCTGCGCCATTGGGACACTTCTCTGGACTTCTATTTGGCATTAGTTCAATTATTCGAGGGTTAGCTGAAGTCTTTATCAACATAATTTGATTTAGTACTAAGAACGTTATTATGATACATGGCTTAATGTATTATGTAGGTAAATTTCAATATATCACATAGCCTTTGCCAATTTCAAAATAAGTTTCCTTATGAGCGTTTCGTCTTCGATATTTGTAAATTCGCTGGTCAAGACGTGATGCAAATCATTAATTCGCATTACAAAACATGTTTTGCATGTACAATTATGTTTACCACGAATTCACAAAGTCAGCAATTGTATGCACCAAACCGCTACCTCAATTGTATGCACCAAACTGCTACCTCAATTGTATGCACCAAACTGCTACCTCAATTGTATGCACCAAACTGCTACCTCAATAAAATGTGGTCAATAAATTATTGTCTTTTCATTTCACCTAGGCTATTAAATATATAATAATTTCATTGTATTCAAATTAACTGATACTTAACTGATAATTGAATGGGAGAAATGAAAGCGGGCACGTTCAGGATTTGTTACCTCACTTATTTACCGTCCTCGTTCAGTGTGTTATCACACGTACAAGGTAAGACGTTCAGAAAGTGGCATTGACATAAATCGAAAGTGGTTTGGTTTAAATTGTGCTAAAGGAATATATATATATATAGTATGATGAATCGCCTGGTTATACATGCAACTAATAAAAACGTACAATAAAAAATGTCGGAACAAGATTCGGGTAAATGTCGATATACTCAAAACAGCATACATGAAACTTACGGGTAACTAATATGGCATTTCTCGAACAATGAGTGGTATATCAGCACCATTTAGAAACGTAGTGACGCAAAATCATCTCTACCATAATCTTTATAATGTTGATGAACCAAATGGACAGCAAACTATATTTTATACAGGTATTCGATATCAACACTTTGCTTCTACGATTTTAATCAAGCATACACAATAAAACTGTTTTGACACTCAGTATATCTATCTGAAATTATATATTTTTCTGAAATTAATTGAGGCGTTATCAATAGCCTCGCACTGTTTATGTTGTAGTTAATGGCGTTAGTGTTTGAACACTGTTTTACAAACACAAGTAACGCATGATTCCTATCATATATCGATCACGGTTTACTCGTTCTTATATTATAGAAATTGGGAAAATCACATGAATGTGGTGGCCCGATGGGTTGTATGGCACTTGGCCTGAGTGAAATGATTAAACATTTTATCATTTCACGCGAGATAGAGCGAAATGATCAAGTTGTCGTTTACTGGTATTCTCCGCTCAAAATCCGCAAATGAAACTTATATGCGTTCATGTATTAGTGGAGTGATATTCCATGAAGTAACAATCAGGAGCTTTCTGAAAGTTTAATTTAATTGCTAATCAATTCATGTTATACTTGATTTGACATTATTTTGTTATTGTCAGTCATTTACAAATGCCAGCAATTGTATGGAACACTTAAAACGATATAATAGAGAAAATAATAAAGCGTTTGTATCGCTGTAAATCGTATGGTGTGGTGTAATGGTAGCGCGTTAGCGTATGATTCTAATCCGAGAGCTGGCACATTCTTTTTATTATGTATGTTTTCTTGTTGTTATTATTGTATTATTATTTACAACTGTTCCATTTTTAAAATGATTTTAGTTTATTCATTTAATGACATTTTCCAAAAACTAAAAAATCTGTTTTACAAGTCCCTTAAATATAATACTTCCGGAGTCCTGGTACCACCGAATACTGAAATGCGGTCGCAGGTAAGATACGTATTTATATACCAACTTACATTTTTACACTGTAGATGTGTGTTGGTGGTTGTTATATAGGTTACGCCGCGCAATTACAAGTTCAATTCCTTATTATTGTTATATATACAATATACAATATTTGATCTCAATGCAAACGTTATGGGAAAGATCATGGAAAATGCCATGTAAGTTTTAAACAACGGCATGTCAACAAGTTCTATGCCTTGAACTCAAAACGTATGCCTTAGAATAAACACATCCGTTTAGAGAGCTATAGTGGCAGCCATCTTTGGAATACATACATGGGACTATTTATCGATGAAAGAAATATTTAGAAGCAAAGTAGTGTAAAATAGAAAAAAAAATTCACATGTGTATCTGTATACTTATTGTTATCTACTTCAAAACGTATAGTTTAAATTGTATTTATAAAATCCAATACATGATGCACTGCAAAACATGTGTTAACCATCAAGCTGACAGACATAACTTCCGGTGTTCGAATACGTTGACTTTATAATGTTTCTCCTAATAAAGCGTTTTATAAAAGAATGTTTAGAACGTACGCCGCATTTACAGGTAGTAGGTAGTATTGAGACGCTTGCATTATTTGTATAAAACGTATTTTTAATAACAAAACCAAGAGTTCAAAATATGCAATTACATTTTTGCAGAATTGAAATAAAATGTCCAATATTCTGGCATTTTGCATCTTTTTGTGACGTCCAAAACATATGAAATACAAAATATGACGTTTCAAATCGATTTACTGACTTTTATATTTAATACTGGGATTATGGTTTTATTATCATAATACTAATCAAAGATAAAAAAAAACTTTGATTGTTTTTAAAANAAAAAAAAAAAAAAAAAAAAAAAAAAAACTTTGATTGTTTTTTAAATATGAGTACGCAGATATACGAACTACATGCATGAAATTAATAACGACTAACAATTAACTTCATAACAAATGGCACATGTACTCACACATCGAAACTCTGCGTACCGTCGGTAGTAACGGTCTTAGCCTCGTCGCCCGAAACCGATAGATAAGCCCTTGAATCCAGCACCACCTCCTCGGTATCCGCCAATTCCTCCGCGGAATCCGCCTATGCCTCCGCGGAATCCTCCCTTACCCCCTCATTTTGACAACAGCGCGTGATGCGAGGTGTTGGGTTTTGTACATTGGTTGATTTATTAGATGCATTTGAAAAAGCATAGGTATTTTAGTGGTAGTAATAGTAAAGTAGAAGTAGAAGTTAGTAGTCACAAGATGTAATAGTAATAGTTGGGATTGCTATTGTTGTTGTTGTGTTGTTTTCCAGATGTAGTTGTGTTAGCCGGTTATACTTGTGTTCTACTATACTTACATTCTCAAGAGCAGCTAACGAGATAGCTAACAGACAGATGACCGTATAATTAAGCGATCATATGTGTAACAATACCAGTCTGTTTTGTGTTGCCAATGGTCGTGTGTATTATTCATTATACAAGCATGAAAGTTGCAATATAATGTTATTACAGCACTGTCATAAAGAATCATCCTTCTTATGAAGATGTGCTTCATTTGTTTAGTATCTACACGTCACGGATGCAAACGGATATGCCAATGTTTCACAAATAAGCCACAAGAAAATGTATTTCTTTGTAAATCGTGTAAAGCTCATGCGCAGAAAAACAGATTTTGGCATGTGCCATCTATCGACAGGTTTTGCTTAAGTTTAAATGGGGTTAAACAGAGTATATTTACAAAGTTAATTTGAAAACCCATTTCGTTCTTTTATGTCACTATATTACAGTTTGGTAATTGATAGTGTTACTTTCCAATAAGTAGTACAGTCACAGCAGAACATAGTAAAATGCATGTTGCCGACTGTTTTTGTGAAAAAGATGCACTATATTTTACTTGCCGCATAAGGCACTCAAATAAATTTGACGAAGCTCACTAAAATAGAAATTATGTTTTCCCTGATCTTACAAACATGTTGGCGATATTAACGTCACGTCGCTTTTAAGATGTCATAGGTATTATGCGAGCACGTGTGTACATAATTAATGTGGAAAAATCGACGTTAGTCACATGCGATTTGCGCCGTGTTTCGATCGTGAGCGATTTGCACCGTGTGTCGACCATTAGCGATTTGCGCCGTGTTTCGATCAGGGGTGATTTCCACCGTGTGTCGACCAGGAGCGATTTGCGCCGTGTTTCGATCAGGGGTGATTTCCGCCGTATGTCGATCAGGGGCGATTTGTGCAGTGTGTGGATCAGGGGCGATGTGCGCCGTGTGTCGATCAGGGGCGATTTGTGCCGAATGTCGATCAGGGGCGATTTGCGCCGTGTGTCGATCAGGGGCGATGTGTGCAGTGTGTCGATCAGGGGCGATGTGCGCCGAGTATCGATCAGGAGCGATTTGCGCCGTATTTCGATCAGGGGTGATTTGTGCAGTGTATCGATCAGGGGCGATTTGTGCAGTGTATCGATCAGGGGTGATTTCCGCCGTATGTCGATCTGGGGCGATTTGTGCAGTGTATCGATCAGGGGTGATTTCCGCCGTGTGTTGATCAGGGGCGATTTGTGCAGTGTGTCGATCAGGGGCGATTTGCACCGTGTGTTGATCAGGGTGATTTCCGCCGTGTGTTGATCAGGGGTGATTTGCACCGTGTGTCGATCAGGGGCGATCCGTGTGTTGATCGTGAGCGATTTGTGCAATGTGTCGATAAGGGGTGATTTTCGCCGTTTGTCGATCAGGGGTGATTTCTGCCGTGTGTCGATCAGGGGTGATTTCCGCCGATTGTCGATCAGGAGTGTTTTCCGCCGTGTGTCGATCAGGGGTGATTTCCGCCGTGTGTTGATCANCCGATATGAGCTGCATATGCAGCTCCGAGGCATCACTGGGGAGCTCTTAGACCAACAGTTTTAAATGCACACGTCCCCGGGTCGACTCCTTTGTGATAACCAAAGACATATGTGCCATTGCTGAATTGCATTTTACCAAAAGAGAAACTGAAATCTTTACACATAGGCATACTTGCGAAATGGAACAAGTAATGATTTAGTGTAATGTAACATGTGAGACCTTCTCCGGACAATGCATGCTTTTGGATCGTTTGCTACAGAGCTACAGCGGGTGGTCATCGTACCTGTTCTGATAAAGGCAAGATTATTATGGCGGTGATTACGATTTCATTTTAATAAAGACGAAAAGGTGTTATTTGAATACTAATTTGTCATAATGGTCAATCATTATGAGGATGTTAATGAACTCTACTTAGTAATCGTACCGCCTTCCGTGGAAAGTTACCATATCAGAGCTGATGTGATAAATGTTCCAATAAACGACAATCTTAAAATAATATATCATACAGACCACAAAATGGTTGATATGAATTGATTCAGTTATACAGTCTATGTATTTTTTTCTTAACAATAATATACTTTGACATATAAACTATATTACGCGACCAACGTAAAAAGCATAAACATAATTTATATTTCAATATATAATGTAAGCAATACTTAATAAGAGTCATCAGTATTACAAACGCACTAGTATCGCAGGTTCTCAATCTCGATTAGCATGTGATTTCTTGCATAAACCATGATTACGGAGGATTCCGAAGATAGTCGATGTATCACGTTTGGCAGGTTCTATGCTGCTAGCGAAACCATGCATCACACTGTCACACACATCACACTGTGACTGTAAGGCACGCACGCACGCACGCACGCACGCACGCACGCACACACACACACACACACACACACACACACACACGCGCACATAACGCCTTATACACTTTCATCTGCCAGAGTAAGTTGTAAATTAAATGCGTGGGTGTTGTACTTTTTATTGAGTGTAATTGGATTCTCTTCAATACGACCATCGCCCTCAAACAACTTGTTAGTTGAGTAACGGGGTATATTAATTGCAAGGTGACGACCGTGTAGCAGTAGTATTAGTACAAGAGAAAATTGTTGTTTTGTTTGAAATATGTTTTTTTATGTTCTTGTATACAGTTTTGTTAACTAATTATACTCGTAGCCGTGTCTCTATAGTACACATGTTCACAATTCCGGAATAAACATCGTGATAAAATGGGTATTACTTACAAGGTCTTACTTTCAAACAGTTGACCTTATAATTAATCGATCATACAAACATACTTGTCAGTTCTGGGTTAACGCTGTTGTGTGTATTAACACATATGTAAATCAATCAATTAAGTAGGGAATGTCATGTTAGAAAATAGGTTAACGCGTGTATCCGCTTTTTATCCTAATAGAAATATGCTTTATCTCACATTCAGGACAAATCGGTCAAGCAATTGGTACGAAACACACTAAAATAACAATTACGTTTTCCGTTGACGCGTTGACATTGACAAAACACGTTTACTATATTAGAGGGACTTGTTCACAGTTTTCTTTGGATTTTTTTAGGGTGTCATTTAATGCCTCAACAGTGTAAATTTTTAAGGAATCATAGAGCTACGTATAACACATGCAAATAATTTTAAACCTAAAGTGTTTTTTTTTATTCGAACTTGATTAAAAGTATACGTCTTTCACCTCCCTCTATGATAATGAAAATTACATTGCATGCGTATTTTACCTCATGTCTTGTTATATCTTTATTCCCTCCATTTCCTTTCTACATAAGCAATACAATATTCAACAGTGAGAATAAAAGAGACAAAGTAAAATAAAGTAAAGTAAAGAACAGCTAAACAACATGATAATAATTGTGGTGCAATAACAATCACAAGAAATAACTGCCTTCTCCGTGTATGTAGAAGGCAATATAAATGAATGTCTAACATCAATAAGATACATCAGATAGGAAGGTCAAATGAGTTTTTTTTTAAATGGTAGATGTACGTTTTACATTTTGGCAGACAGAACTTTACCTCAGCATTTATAGCGCTTTCTCGACAGAGCGCGAAAACACAAGCGTTATGGAATACCGTAAGGGCAATCGTGGTTACACATTAAAATCCAGAGGGCGAGAATGCGAGAACGCTAGAGTACGATGGCGACAATGCGAGAATACGATGACGAGAGTGCGAGAACACGATGACGAGAGTGCGAGGATACGATGACGAGAATGCGAGAACGCGATATTACGATGACGACAATGCGACAGTGCGACAATACGATGGCGACAGTGCGATAGTACGATGGCGACAATGCGATAGTCATATCGTACTGTCGCCATCGTATTGTCGCACTGTCGTCATCGTATTCTCGCACTCTCGTCATCGTATTCTCGCACTCTCGTCATCGTATTCTCGCACTCTCGCATTGTCGCAGTGTCGCCATCGTACTATCGCATTGTCGCCATCGTATTGTCTCATTGTCGTCATCGTATTCTCGAACTCTCGTCATCGTATTCTCGCACTCTCGCATTGTCGCGTTGTCGCCATCGTACTGTCGCGTTCTCGCATTCTCGTAGTTATGTTAAGAAGGTTTTATCATTCTAGTTGTAAAATGTCATGTCTTAAATAAACATTCACTGTCCATGCGGTGTTTTCGCGCTCAACGGAAAAGTGAATTTATAAATACAGCATATTAAACTGTGGGTAGAGATTGCGTCATCGATCATTTCTAGAAGATACGCTAACTTTTTCCGATGTGTTGCATGCATCAAACAGGCGCCCAGGAGTTTGCTCAGTGCGCGGACGATCGTAGACGTGGACCCGCTGTGCCGCTATCTGCGTTGACGGACAGTTCAGCATTGAGTGTTCGAGTTCGCTTATTTCGTGGATCTACAAGCACCTAAAGCATGTTATAGGCTGGTCGGGTCGATGTTTGACGCCAAGACACGAACTGAAAATAGTTAATATTCGGCTGTCGGGTCGGACCGTAGCGACTTTCCTAATATTGGCGAGCCCGCGATTCGGATGAACAAGTCTGAAAAGGGTGTATTCACTGTGCTCAAGTTTCTTCGCATTTAAGAAAAGCACGTTTATCTATCGATTTTCAGACGGTATTCATAGGAATACTCTTTCGCTTAACACACATCTCAATTAGTTTTGGAGATGTTATTTAGCCAGGATGTTGTAAATATGAGGACAAACCAGAATTTTGTTTTGTCGCACAGGTGAAATTGATGCAATAGGTATATTAAGAGTTTGTTGAAGGAAGTTGCACAGTAGAACGTTCCATGGAACATAAGTGTTTAAATGTAAATATATCTTTCTATAGAGACCATTCACATCAGTACGGTCACCATGCTCGAGCGTGTAAGATAGGGCAAGCTTGTGTGCGCTTAAGGCAGAAGCAATATCTAATTGCTTCATATCTGTTTTGTTGATTGGGTTCCAGTTCTATTGCATTATCCATGTTTAAGCTCATGTTACTTATCCGCGAGTTTACATATATCACTAACGAAAACAGAAGAAAAACGCCAGAGTATTCAACGTTTTGCGTTTGTAACGCTTATTATTTTAACAATGTCTAACCATTATTACTCATAAATAAACTCGTATTTTCAGTTTATGTCTATGCCGATAGTGATATATCTCTCTATTGGGTACACTGTCCTTTTATTGTTTGCATCTGTGACAAAAAGTAGGAAAATTGTTAATACAAGAATCTGTTAACAGGTTTCTTAAACATGAGAACACGCTGATGATGTTTCAGTTATTTTGCCACTTATTTTGTGTATTGTTGACATTGAGATCAGTTATGTGGGAAAAAAAGAAATGCAAGTCACGTGCGCGTGTGACCTTCCAGTGTAAAGATGTTAAAAATGGTAATCTTAACTTTATTTGGACATACTTGTCTTAAAAAAAAAACAATTACAAAAAAAATCTAAAATAAAAAATGTGTCAAGAAACGCAGTGATGTATATTCCTACCGCGAAGAAAGTGCAATTGTACATTGAAAATGTAAATATGTTTGATATAACAATATTAAGGCTTACAACAAACAATACACAAGCATTAATTAAATCAATTTTGAACTTTTTATATTGGTGTTATTATAAAGAGTGTATATCTCCCAAAATGTGTTCCAACCGATGAAGTACATGTTTCAATTATAAAAAGGTAAACAAACAAAACGTTTTGTTTTTGCGATAGAATACTCATTGTAATAACCATACACATGTATATATTAGGTCACTATTGTATTCGGCTTGCTCCCGGTAAGAAATCATAAAGAATAACGTTTCGTTTATGATGATAAAAATAAAATGCACAAAAATCCTATGCAACCTTTAGCATTTGAATATTTTGAAAAAGGTACGCGTAACGCTTAGATATTCAGGGGTTTTTCTGCACTGTCTGCGCCTCCGGACAACGGAGGCATTCCCAAAGCAAACGGACCCGTTCCNATAAACGTTGAACATGCCCAATATTGCATGTGTATATATAAAGAAGACAAAATAACAAATAAAAACAAATTTATTTGTTAAACCACTGACTTATTTAAGCATGATAAAATTCCCAAATTGACCGTTTCATCGACTCGAAAATTCCCAAAATGGACAATTTTGTCGATAAAAATTCCTAATTTGGTCAGACTCCTTTTCCCAAAATAGGCAGAAAAACCCCTGATATTATATTGTATATATTATATATACAAATGTATATACACGTCATATAAACATATGATTTTAATAACACGTTATGACGCAACTAGACGGTTGTTTATAGTGACCTTTATTATAAAATACACTTTAAGTCTGTTAGAGAAAAAAGGACACGATGTTTTTAGTTTATCATTTATTCCTTATTAGCGCAAACATTGGAACAATGAAGTAAGCGGCCACTCAGCTGAGGCGCAGGAGGAGCCTGAAAACATGTTTAAAGTAGTTGGTTATTCATGAGCCTCGCTCTGTGAAAAGGGGGTTTAATGCATGTGCGTGAAGTGTAGTCCCAGATTAGCCTGGGACGACACTTTACGCACATGCATTTAACCCTGTTTTCTCAGAGCAAGACTCACATGGTTGGTTATTTATGGAATTTCACACTATTTTATTGCGACATTTTTGCATTGATTATATGTGAAATGGTTGTGATTAGCAGATTAAAAAATTAATATAGAAACAATCACGTTACATTTATTAAAACTTTTTTGATATTTATCGATTCACGCATTTTACGTTTCATTCGATGCCATAGAAACAATTTAATACGTTAACTGTTGACTTTCTTGAAAATAAATACGATCCTGCAAATGCGTTTATATTGTTTTATTATTAAACCCATATTGTATTGATTTACATATAAACCGTTAAAAAAAAACTTCAAAATTGCATAATATATAATACTTGGACAATGACTCACCTACTTGTTAATTTTGACAATAAGGAAATTTACAGCGCTGGCCATGGCGTTTAGGAGGCCATCGGTTTCTTATCTTTCTGTGGCCTCCCCCGCAGCCGTACGGTCCACATCTTTGGTGGCCGCCGCCCCCATGTCCGCCCGAATCAGGCCAATAACCACCTTGGGCCTCAGACACGTGTGGCATCACCACCAGTAACATTGCCACGAGCAAAACGCAAGCCAAAAGCTGGCGGTTCATCTTGATACTATTTTACTTCAGGAAGTCCGCTGAAATGCATTATAATTCATAAACTAGCATTCAGTCATGACTCTACACCTGGGGCATCGCCATAGTCATATTTCCAAGAGGAAAGCGAATGTCAAAATGTTGCGGATACATGCTGTTAAGTGGAGCGATTGAAGTAAACTCAGATAGATCAATTAAACTTATATACAACTGTATAGTTGTACTTTCGACATCAGCATTATCGCCACAAGGAAAACGCATGATTAAAGTTAACGGTACTCCAATATTTATTTATGACAGTTCAATTGCATCATATCCAGCAGTACGCTTAACATCAGAAAGGAAGGCATGCCGGTTCATTTCTAAACTTGTCAATGACGGAAGTAAGTTGGAAATATATAGAATATCAACGAATTTATTTTAATTCAATATGACGGTTAATTGTGATGCTTTACATTTATTAAATGTACATTAAAATGTATATTGTAATAGCTCAATAACGATTTATTACTGTACAGCGGTAATTACAAAATTAAATTAATACCATGTGTATTTACACAAACTGAGACTAGAAACACATTTTCTTAAAGTAGTAAATACACAATGCAATTGCAATCATAACAGTTTTGATAATATAAACCAAATATCAACTGCCATGTTTGTTAAAGCATAATTATGACTTCACGATATCCCTTATAATAACCAGAAAAAGTGCAACGTTGCTTTAACCGTGTTGCGTCAAGTGGCTAACAGACACAGCAGCAAACATACGATAACAAACAAATATTCCTCGTTGGATTTCAACCAGGAATTGTTTCCAGAATCACATTATCGTATTCAAGACCTGCTTGTGCCATTATTTGAGTTATTTTTATATGGGCAAAATCGGTCCCAACGAATTTAACCCGATTTAAAAAGTAGCAGTAAATTGGCAGCCACAGCGTCTTATCACTATAAGAGTAACTCTCAAGCTTTACAGTGGAGCAACAAAAAACCCAAACATTTGAATCGGTAAGTCGTTAACGCATCTGTTCCATTGTATCATGTGTTGTGTGAAATGTTGGTAACATAACTATACAATTCTCAAAGAAAAAGAAGTTGTAAACGCATACAAAACATTAATTAAGTACTCTTCACAAGTTCACACATACTAAAAATATACTCAAATGTTAAATAAGAAATGTTTAAAAACAACAACAATATAATAATAATGCAACTAATAATAATAAAACATCGTTCAATTAATGAACTGTAACACTTACTGTGCTCGACCACGCTGGAAGTTCAGAATGGTTTGATTTCTCCAAACTCTGCCTCCCTTTATATAGCTGAGGTACCGTTCTTTACATGAATGTATACAATTCTTTCGACATGGTTCACTAATGCATTTCAATAATCATCATAAATTGACATGATTGCCTTTTTAAGTTTTTAATGAGGGATTTACCATTGAAACATTGTTCCATAACACGTTGTACGCGATGCCATTAATTAAAACAAGAGCCTAAAGATGTCAATACTTGTTTAAAACGAATTCATATACGTTAGTGCTCTAGTTAACAATATTTGCTACTTTATTTTACAAAAGATAATTAAATAAACAATACTTGTTTAACCATGTATTTTCCGTCCATATATGAAACAAGACCACAATAAATAAGTGTTCTATCGTCATGCGTAAGTTCCTGTTATCCTTGTCCTGGTTTCATACATTTATTTCAACATCTAAGCCACGTTGAAATACCTTGGATAAATGAACTTCACAAAGATGGCATTTCTGTTACATGTATTGCAATAGGGACAAGCTATTATTGTATTTTAGTATTCGAAAACGGCCGAAATGAATAAATACGTTGATGAAATCCTTGTGAAACTTGTCTTTACACTGACCCAATAGTTTTATTTATTGTGTATTTATGGTGTAAACCGGCGGCATTACATAGAGTGTATGCATTTCAAATTTATACACCGCCGTTTAAAAACATGTGTTATATGATTGATCATAAACAGTGTGCTACTAATGGTATAACTGATCAAAATAATAACGAAAATATTTATAATTTGCCCATGAACTTGCGGTTTCAGATTGGTCTACACTTGTTGCAAAACGTTAATAGGTCCCCTGCTACACTGTGGTCAATTAAAGATCCAAATAAAAAATATAACTCGTGAATATACCGCAAAGTCATGCAGTGAACATTTTTACGGAAAATAGTACAAGCAGAGACTTGTTTAAGTTGTCTTCAACATATCGATCACTATACGATATGCCTACGATATTTTACGATCGTCGAACACTGGTCTTCGCGAACGTACGTGTGCGGACGAATTTTGAACGACTGTTTGTGACAAACACGACACGTGTCAGATGATGTTGTAGGCGAGGCTCTAAAACTCGTTGCCAGCTTGTGTAATACATACTGTCATACAACGGTAATAAATACGAACATACCATATGTGCTTACTTAATATTGTTTGTGAGAGAGCAGAAGTCTTTAGACATATCTCCGATAAGTTTACGATGAAAGAAATATCCGCAAGTAGCGTAGGGAATTGTAAACGTTTAACAATTTTGCCCGTCCTTGACTAAGTAAAGCGACATTAGAAAACGCCTTTTTATTGTATGCTGTTGAGTATTGTTAACACAGAGTTAGTGCTGAGTACAGATAAGTTAATGCTCCGAGGCTTAAAAAAAACCATTTATAACCAATACCTTTAACTGGCTAGTGGTTCATGTTTTCATGCCGAGCTAATAAATAGCTTACATTTTTCGGCACTTTCACCTAGTATTCGTTTTCCTTGTATTCTTTTTATGCAATATACATTTATTTTTTATTTATTCTGATTAAGAAAATAATGTCAGAAACTCGTGAAAACATCAATCGACGTCATGGAAACGAACAAAATGACAGAACATTGTATTTCGTGTGACAGCGTTATCAAAAAGCTATTTTTAAACGATGTGCACCAGTGGTGGTATTATGAACCTTTGTTATACAATTTTTATCTACGAATTTAGAAATTGTCTATGCTAATTGATATTTGTCAAACATGTGATACGCTTTAAATCTTATCTTTACCTTAAACAATTATTGAACTTATATAGATATTTCACAGGGCATTTAAAAAATAAGAAATATTACATAGTAATGGACACAGATTATACACATACAGCTGTAGAATAAGCAATTAGTGAATAGATTTTCGTATGTTTTTGATCAAGATAGTCAAAATTATTCGTTCATACATTTTCTAAGAATATTATAAACTTTTAATACTGCTGCAAAGATTTCTAAAATTTAATGAAACAAATACAATAATACGTATATTATTGGGAAAAAAATAAATAGAGACAAACTAAGAACAATCTTAAATTTATAGAAATTACGCGATAATCATTAAAACGTTATTAAATTTGACTATATAATGTTGTTGTTCTTTTTAAGTTATTAGTAATAACTTGCATATCTATAAATTACATCCAATGTCTTTAAATAAATATCACAATCATTAATTAAATGAAAAGATAGCATGTTATATGGTATTATTTTAAACCACATTTCTCAAAGAAAGTTCTAAGATGAAAACAAAGAAAATCCATATTTAAGCTGAAAATTAAAGTTTTATAAAATATATAAGCGTACATTCGTAGAACACCTAAACATGAACTGGATATAATTATTCTAAATAATTGTTTATGCACATGATATTATTTTTAGTAACTCGGGTTTTCTGTTGCTAAACACAAATCAGTTTAAGGGGAAAAAATAAAATCGACAAAAAAACGTTATCTTTTATACAATCATGAGGTGAAATAAATGCGTCTAGGGTGTCTGACTCCAACAAGGAAAGAGATAATTGTGACAAACTCATTGATCGATTCTCTCCGTTGACTAACTAACAATAAACATTCCCGGTCTCTGGGAAAACCGGGTTAAATGCATGTGGTAAAGTATTGTCTCCAGGAAGGAAGTCCCTTCTAAAACGAAATTCTGTCAAGGAAAGTGTCTTCCCTGATAGCCTATACGGACTGAACAGGCTCATCTTGGACGATACTTTAGGCACATGCATAAAGCCCTGTTTTCCAAAGACCAGTTCAAATAATAGCTGGGAGATTTTCAGTGGGCATCCATTTGGCCCCAAATAGAGGCGCTTTTTACGAGACCGTTGTTACTTATGACCGTCTTTATCCACAGAAACAACAACAACCACAACAACAACAACAACAAAAAGACCGCCTGGAGTTATTCATTTTTCCTCTTACAGGGAAATTGTAAATTTGTTATCCTTTATAACCTGTTTTTATTCGGTTGGAATCGTAAGTCTACACTTGTTTGGTTATATATTATATGTCGCGTAAGTCTGTCGCTTTATCGGTTTAATTACGGTATTTGATCAGGCATTTATTTCGGATTAAAACCGGTATATGCTCGATTTTAGCCTTTAAGGTGCATGCATTTGGACATCTGTAAAACTGTAACTAACATGTTTTTAACATTTACTATGGTTACAGATTGATTTACTTTAATGTATTCATGTTTATTTACAACAGCATCATGGCAGCAGAAACGCCTAGCGAATTTCAACTGAAAAATCCACCAACTGATGGGATAACTGCTGTGAAGTTTGGACCCAACTCTAGCCAGTTTCTCCTGACCTCTTCCTGGGACACGTCTGTCCGTCTGTACGATGTCATATCAAACCATCTGCGCATGAAATACAACCACCCGGCCCCAGTCCTGGACTGTTGTTTTCATGTAATTTTGTTTGTCTTTCTGTTAATTTTTATGCCCCCCCCCCCCCCCCCCC